>CM061531.1:343558423-344005491 GCA_030545055.2 Neoaliturus tenellus | reverse complement strand
TATGTTTATATGATTTTTCTGTTTGTTTTGGCATGCTTAACAACCTGGAAAAGTTTGTAAAGGTGGAAGCTGGACACCCCTGTATTTAATATTTCACGAATATTATAACATTTTCGATTATATTGATATCAATATAATTATGATTTCAACATTAAAAAATATAATTTAATAAGAATAAAAACACGTTATTACAAAAATTAACAACTATGGTATTTTCTTAGTAAGAAAAATTTAAGTAGACCAGTTTGGGGACAAATTAGCCAATTTTATTCAATAGTTATAATGAAATATTCAACTGTTTCTGTAGAATATAAACAGGTAGACCTATAGCACATTTCTCTTTGGAAGAAAGCTGTGTTTTTTTCAATGCATGCAACCGAAATCTACTTTATATAGAGCCAACAATAATGCCATATTTACAATACAATCTTACTGAAAAGGCAGCCCCTTTGGAAGGCTCAATCGGATTTTCCACTATAAGGACTGCATAGAAAAATGAGATCTCTGTTCCTCTGAGGGACTCACTTCGCAATGCAACTCGTAAATGAAGTAAAGCCATGAATGTATTAAAATTTATATGCTGTTTACTACTTCATTTTAAACTGAAACCAATTGAATTTTACAATGGGTTTCCATAATTTAAAATTTACGTTAAAATTAATTAACGTATGCATATATATATATATAATCTATAACAAATTACATAGTAATATGAAATTAGATTAAATCAAGACATTAAGAAGAAAATAAAAGGAACATCTCATTACAAAATGCTTGTAAAAATTTAATAACTATGTAACAAGAAGATAAAATGTATATATGTATTTATTATAGTTGACAAAATCTTATACCAAGAATAAAATATGTAATTTTCAATTAATATTATGAAAACTTTAACAATGTATTAGCCTTTAAGGCCTTATTAACAATAAAATATCTATGGCAATTAGGATACATTATGACAAAGAAATATAGTGGATATGTTTAAATTACCTGTATATGTATACCCCTAACTGCATATTTCAAAATATAATAAGTTTTGCCTCAAAATTACGTATGATACTAAAAAGAAAACATAAGAAATATATATTGTCCAGTGGAGCCAGTAAAATTGTTTTCTGTAATCGAATGAATTAGTGAATCATCTTGACCCCGTGCGAACGTATATCATGTTAGGTCATAGAGTTTTTCTCAAAAAGTTTTTGATGATAAATAAATTTATATAATTATTCATATTTGAACTGAAACTTTTTGCAGATCAACAGTAATATTTAAAAATACCTGTCAGAACGCAGACATTAAAAAGTGATTTAGCTTATGTTTGTGTTAATGAGTAATAAATAAATTTGGACTTTTATTTATTAACTTGCAAAAATAAATTTATTTCAGTGTATTTTTCAATATGAAAAGATCACATCTTAACTTAAAACAGTTAAAAATTCTTAAACTATAACAAACAACATCTCGTTTATATTTCAAGATGTTTTTTCCATAACACGATGTAACAAATTATAGGTTACATGTTGTCACAGTTGTTTTTCCTCGATGTCTTATACACTGCAGGTAAGTCGTAGATTTAGTTTGAACAGCTGTTATTATGAGAGTTGGCCGAGAGGGGGGGGGGGGGGGGGGGGGAAGGTTAGTCAAATTGAGTTGTGGGACGCTCAAGTTTGTGACAAGACAGCTATCACCTAGGGCTCAGCATGAACCTCAACTGCCAATCATTCTGTTGTGAACAATTAACACTATTGAAGAGGTCCTAATTTTATATGACTAATAACTGATGAGATGGATAGTACAATAAGACAGGCATATTTGTAAGTCTTATTGAATAAGTACCTTTCAAGTGCCAGGAAACAAACTTTAGGACATACGTGTTTTTCATCTTGGGTTCGTTCTAATCCTCATAGGTGAATTGTGTGAATCCAAAAGCTAGGTACATTGGAAAACCCACCAAAACAATATGTAACTGGTTTTACTATTATTCTTTCATGGAAATATTTTTCTTATACATGAGTAATGTAATATTAATATGTATTTAGATATAAATTTCACTTAACTTAAATCTTTTCAAACTATTGTGTTTAAATAATTTATTACATTTGCATTGCAGGTAAAGAACTCATTCCTCAAATAAAGAACACAACTCTTACTCACAATAATTTAAATAAATGTCGCGCTAAGAAAATAATTTAACTGTAAAAAGAGGATAAAAGCTATAGACGAAACAGTCTTGTAGTATCTCAGTTCGAAAGACGAATAAAAACATACTAGAACCAAGGTAGCAAAACTGGATATTTATGTGTAATATAAAACATCTTCTCTCACCACACATGTATAACATATGTAGACCCAATTAAACTCTCGCAAATTTAAATAGACTAATAATGTTCCAAGCTGAAAATGAGCCTAAAAAAAGGCTTTTTAAGCACTAGAGCTACACTAAATCTGGACAACAGAGAAAGATTCATGGAGCTATAAGTAATAAATCTGCCAACGATAAGTAGGTGTTGCACTTGATCCTGTTTTGTTCGAACACTATATCGATATATCTAAATAGATTTTTTATGGATGCAAATTTTTATTTATTTTCCAAAATACTATACGTTGTGAAACTTGAGACAACAATATAGAGGAGAAATCATTCACATAACAGTTATTGTTCACAACAGTTGTTACTTACATTATCAATATCAATATCAACGAGATCATAGTCACTTTGTAATAAAGTTTACTAATTTGGCTAGTTTAAGCCGATACTCAGTTTGTCTCTTTACAAAACATCATAACAGGCAATAAAAATCATAAAGATGCTAGAATATTTGATAACTTTTACTCAAAAGTCTATGAGCTTAAAAAAACTCTAAGTCCCTTTATAATATGTTTTTATTTATTTATTTTTTTTACTTTTTATTATTACAGTAGAAGTTACATTGTGTTTTGGATTTGTAATATTACAACGCTGTTCATTGTTCAAGATATACTAGTCCTGAAAACCTTTCACTTTTTTTGGAGTTCCTTAACCCAGTACGTCTATGTGTTGCAACATATAAAACTTACTTTATTTTTTATGTATTTTCCATGTTTCAAAAGCGGAGTTTATCATTTCCGTATGAAGCTAGCCTTTTATTATCTTAAATAATTAAAAGTCACATCCTTGGTTTGCTTTAAAGATGATAAGTAGCATAGTGATAAGTGATGTTGTAAAATCTCCTTTTTCATAGGTTTTGTCGTAATTTTTTACTTAAAACTTGATTGCATATTTTAGTTTGCACTGTACAGTTTATAAAAAAATAGATAATACCTTATATATATATATATATATATATATATATATATATATATATATATATATATATATATATATATATATATATATATATATATATAAAATTCCAATTGAGACCATTGGACATAAAGATGTTCCTGACCATATTCCTTCATATCTGAGATTGCGCGTCAATGAGCGCCGCCTCAGTGAGCCACCGCCCCTCAGTGGCGCCGCCTCAGTGAGCACCGCCTCAGTGGGCACCGCCTCAGTGAGCACCGCCTCAGTGGGCCACCGCCTCAGTGGGCCACCGCCCTCAGTGGGCACCGCATCAGTGGGCACCGCCTCAGTGGGCACCGCCTCAGTGAGCACCGCCTCAGTGGGCACCGCCTCAGTGAGCGCCGCCTCAGTGAGCACCGGCCTCAGTGGGCACCGCCTCAGTGAGCACCGCCTCAGTGAGCACCGCCTCAGTGAGCAACGCCTCAGTGGGCACCGCCTCAGTGGGCACCGCCTCAGTGGGCGCCGCCTCAGTGAGCAACGCCTCAGTGGGCACCGCCTCAGTGGGCACCGCCTCAGTGGGCACCGCCTCAGTGGGCGCCGCCTCAGTGAGCACCGCCTCAGAGGGCACCGCCTCAGTGAGCACCGCCTCAGTGGGGCACCGCCTCAGTGGGCGCCGCCTCAGTGAGCAACGCCTCAGTGAGCACCGCCTCAGTGGGGCGCCGCCTCAGTGGGCACCGCCTCAGTGGGCACCGCCTCATGAGCACCGCCTCAGTGGGCACCGCCTCAGTGGGCACCGCCTCAGTGAGCACCGCCTCAGTGGGCACCGCCTCAGTGAGCACCGCCTCAGTGGGCACCGCCTCAGTGGGCGCCGCCTCAGTGAGCAACGCCTCAGTGGGCACCGCCTCAGTGAGCACCGCCTCAGTGGGCACCGCCTCAGTGGGCGCCGCCTCAGTGAGCACCGCCTCAGTGGGCACCGCCTCAGTGAGCACCGCCTCAGTGGGCACCGCCTCAGTGAGCACCGCCTCAGTGAGCACTCGCCTCAGTGGGCACCGCCTCAGTGAGCACCGCCTCAGTGGGCACCGCCTCAGTGGCGCCGCCTCAGTGGGCACCGCCTCAGTGAGCACCGCCTCAGTGGGCACCGCCTAAGTGGGCACCGCCTCAGTGGGCACCGCCTCAGTGAAGCACCGCCTCAGTGGGCACCGCCTCAGTGAGCATTGCCTCAGTGGGCACCGCCTCAGTGGGCAACGCCTCAGTGAGGACCGCCTCAGTGAGCACCGCCTCAGTGAGCAACGCCTCAGTGGGCAACCGCCTCAGTGAAGCACCGCCTCAGTGGGCACCGCCCTCAGTGAGCACCGCCTCAGTGAGCACCGCCTCAGTGAGCACCGCCTCAGTGGGCACCGCCTCAGTGAGCACCGCCTCAGTGGGCACCGCCTCAGTGGGCACCGCCTCAGTGAGCACCGCCTCAGTGGGCACCGCCTCAGTGGGCACCGCCTCAGTGAGCACCGCCTCAGTGGGCACCGCCTCAGTGGAAACCGCCTCAGTGAGCACCGCCTCAGTGAGCACCTCCTCAGTGAGCACCGACTCAGTGAGCAACGCCTCAGTGAGCAACGCCTCAGTGAGCACCTCCTCAGTGGGCACCGCCTCAGTGAGCACCTCCTCAGTGGGCACCCTCCTCAGTGAGCACCGCCTCAGTGAGCAACGCCTCAGTGAGCACCGCCTCAGTGGGCACCGCCTCAGTGAGCACCGCCTCAGTGGGCACCGCCTCAGTGGGCGCCGCCTCAGTGAGCACCGCCTCAGTGAGCACCGCCTCAATGGCGCCGCCTCAATGGGCGCCGCCTCAGTGAGCACCGCCTCACTGGGCAACGCCTCAGTGAGCAACGCCTCAGTGGGCACCGCCTCAGTGAGCACCCGCCTCAGTGGGCACCGCCTCAGTGGACACCCGCCTCAGTGGGCACCGCCTCAGTGGGCACCGCCTCAGTGGGCACCGCCTCAGTGGGCAACCGCCTCAGTGAGCACCGCCTCAGTGAGCACCTCCTCAGTGGGCACCGCCTCAGTGAGCACCGCCTCAGTGAGCACCTCCTCAGTGAGCACCTCCTCAGTGGGCACCGCCTCAGTGAGCACCGCCTCAGTGAGCACCTCCTCAGTGGGCACCGCCTCGGTGGGCAACGCCTCGGTGAGCACTGCCTCAGTGGGCACCGCCTCGGGGGGCAACGCCTCAGTGAGCACCTCCTCAGTGGGCACCGCCTCAAGTGGGCAACGCCTCAGTGAGCACCCGCCTCAGTGAGCACCGCCTCAGTGGGCACCGCCTCGGTGGGCAACGCCTCAGTGAGCACCGCCTCAGTGAGCACCGCCTCAGTGAGCACCACCTCAGTGAGCACCGCCTCAGTGGGCACCGCCTCGGTGGGCAACGCCTCAGTGAGCACCGCCTCAGTGAGCACCGTCTCAGTGAGCACCGCCTCAGTGAGCACCTCCTCAGTGGGCACCGCCTCAGTGGGCAACGCCTCAGTGAGCACCGCCTCAGTGGGCACCGCCTCAGTGAGCACCGCCTCAGTGAGCACCTCCTCAGTGAGCACCTCCTCAGTGAGCACCTCCTCAGTGAGCACCTCCTCAGTGGGCCACCGCCTCAGTGAGCACCTCCTCAGTGAGCACCCTCCCTCAGTGAGCACCGCCTCGGTGGGCACCGCCTCGGTGAGCACCGCCTCAGTAGGCAACGCCTCAAGGGAGCACCTCCTCAGTGGGCAACGCCTCGGTGAGCATCGCCTCAGTGGGCACCGCCTCAGTGGGCACCGCCTCAGTGAGCACCTCCTCAGTGAGCACACTCCTCAGTGGGCAACGCCTCAGGGAGCACCTCCTCAGTGGGCAACGCCTCGGTGAGCACCGCCTCAGTGGCACCGCCTCAGTGGGCACCGCCTCAGTGAGCACTCCTCAGTGGGCACCGCCTCAGTGAGCACCTCCTCAGTGAGCACCTCCCCAGTGAGCACCGCCTCGGTGGGCACCGCCTCGGTTAGCACCGCCTCAGTGGGCAACGCCTCAGGGAGCACCTCCTCAGTGGGCAACGCCTCAATGAGCACCGCCTCAGTGGGCACCGCCTCAGTGGGCACCCGCCTCAGTGAGCACCTCCTCAGTGAGCACCTCCTCAGTGAGCACCGCCTCGGTGAGCACCGCCTCAGTGGGCAACGCCTCAGGGAGCACCGCCTCAGTGAGCACCGCCTCGGTGAGCACCGCCTCAGTGGGCACCGCCTCAGTGGTGCACCGCCTCAGGGAGCACCGCCTCAGTGGGCAACGCCTCAGTGGGCACCGCCTCAGTGGGCCACCGCCTCAGTGGGCACCGCCTCAGTGAGCACCTCCTCAGTGAGCACCTCCTCAGTGAGCACCGCCTCGGTGGAGCACCGCCTCAGTGGGCAACGCCTCAGGGAGCACCGCCTCAGTGGGCAACGCCTCAGTGGGCACCGCCTCAGTGGGCACCGCCTCAGTGGGCACCGCCTCAGTGAGCACCTCCTCAGTGAGCACCTCCTCAGTGAGAACCGCCTCAGTGGGCACCGCCCTCAGGGAGCACCGCCTCAGTGGCAACGCCTCAGTGGGCACCGCCTCAGTGGGCACCGCCTCAGTGGGCACCGCCTCAGTGAGCACCTCCTCAGTGAGCACCCTCCTCAGTGAGCACCGCCTCGGTGAGCACCGCCTCAGTGGGCAACGCCTCAGGGAGCACCGCCTCAGTGAGCACCCTCCTCGGTGAGCACCGCCTCAGTGGGCACCGCCTCAGTGGGGCACCGCCTCAGGGAGCACCGCCTCAGTGGGCAACGCCTCAGTGGGCACCGCCTCAGTGGGCACCGCCTCGGTGAGCACCTCCTGATTGAATCAGATGTTCTTAACAACAATTGTTATTACTAGTATTTTTTATTTATGTTTACATTTTGTTATGTTGATATCTTAATAAAGTATTATTCTAGGTTCTAATATTAATTATTATTTTTAAAGTATGGCGCAGTCGTGGAAGCAGTTTAGGAATTATTGCATCTCAAATAATTACAAATAAAAACTAAATATGGAAGGACATTATAGTGGTGGTGTAAAATTACCTCCAAACCTAAATTTGCAAGGTTTGAATACAGCCTCAGAATGGACATTTTGGAAGCAGTCATTTGAAGATTATTTAGTTTCTACTGGTCAGGATAATGCTGCTGATAAGGTAAAAATATCCTTACTGCGTATATGATGGGGCACGAAGCCGCTAGAATTCTGGCTACTCTGCCTATATCTGAGTTGGATAAATTAGTTTATACTAAAGTTATTGATGCTATTGATAAATATGCTAACCCACGGAAAAATGTTGTCTTTGATAGATTTTTGTTTAACCTCTCGTAAACAGGTTGAAAATGAACCGTTTGATAACTTTTTAACAGATTGCAGGCATCTTATTAAGTCATGTCAATTTCTGACACAACAAGAGAACCTCTTGAGAATCAGCTTCTAAGGGACAAGATTGTCACGGGGATAGGTGATCAAAATGTTCAGGAAGCTCTCCTTAGCAAGATGATCTTACATTAGAGAAAGCTATTAAATTCTGTCAGTCTAGTGAACAGAGTAAACACCAAGTTAAAATTTTAAATAATGATTGTAAAGAAATATCAGTTGTACGTAAAAATAAATGTCAACAAAAGGGTGTAACAAAATTATCTAATCAACAACCAGATTTTTTGTGTGGTCGTTGTAAAACAAAACATGGTCCAAGGCAGTGTCCAGCCTTTGGAAAAATATGTTCTCGCTGTGGTTTAAAAAATCATTTTGCTGTCAGTTGTAGAGTTAAAAATGTTAAGTATATAGAACAAGAAAATGCTAGTGGAGAGGTTGGTCCAAATGAGGATAACTATAGTGAATGTTGGATGGTTGGTATTAAGTCATCAGGAAAAGAGATAAGTAAATGTGCAGTCAAATACTGACCAGAGAGCTGCTTGGTCTGTAGATATCCTCATTGAAGATTTGCTTGTTAATTGTAAGATAGACACAGGTGCAGAAGTTAATGTTATGCCTTTAAAAATATTTAAGTCTATAATAAGTCTGTAGGGGCCAAACCATTTAATACACATATTAAATTGGAGGGTTTTGATGGCTCAACAAGTACGCCAATCGGACGGGCTAACTTAAATGTCAATATAAAGGAAAAACTAGTTATGAAGATTTTATGATTGTTGACACTAAAAACATGCTTTTGGGCTCCTGGATGTCTTGCTTTTAATTTAGTGAAGAGAGTGAACCTTTCTTCAACATTGCATGAAACCGTATTAACTCTGATAAAATGAAGTTCATTGAAAAGTATAAAGATGTTTTTTCAGGGTTTGGCACGTTTCTAGATCCTTGTTCTTTGCCGTTACGGGAGTCTAATCCAAAGATTTTTACCCAGCTAGGAGAATACCCAATAGTTTGCTCAAACCACTTCAAACTGAGTTAGAACGGTTAGTAGCTAGGCAGGCAATAACTAAAAGTAGATCAAATATCAGAGGCTGCTTGTGTCAATAATATTGTTGTTGTCGAAAAACCAAATGGAAAAATAAGATATGCCCTTGACCCCCGTGATTTAAATCAGTATATAATTCGAAAGCAAAAGTTATGCCAACAATAGAAGATGTAGCATCACGCCTTAAAGACAAGAAGTATTTTTCTGTTTTTGATCTAGCTGAGGGCTTTCATCACATAAAATTGACGGAGGAATCATCTTGGAAGTGCTGTTTTGCTACTCCATTTGGAGTTTATAGATATGTTGTGTTTGCCATTTGGGGTATCCAAGCCCCAGAAGAGTTTCAAGATGCGGTGGAAAAATATTTTGGTAATATAGAAAACGTTGTTATTTGGATAGATGATATTTTAGTTGCAGGAGCTACTAAAGCTGACCATGATGCAGCTGTTGCTAAAGTTATGCAGCGTGCACGAGAGATAGGCGCGGTCTTTAACAAAGACAAAATACAATACTGTCAAACTGAGGTGAAATATATTGGTCAAATATTTGGAAATGGTGTTATGAAGATTGACCCCGAGAGATGTGAAGCTTTGTTAAAACTGAACCACCAAAAGATCGTGAAGGCGTTCAGCGAATTATAGGGTCGTTTAACTATGTGAGGGCGTTATGTTCCACAAATGGCTGATCTTATGGCTCCTCTTTGTCAGCTTCTAAAAAAAGATAGTGTGTGGATTTGGACTGAGAGGCACCAAACTGCATTTGAGAAACTGAAAAAGTTTATTTGCCAATCGCCGGCTTTAACCGCCTTCGACCCTAGTAAGAAGATTGTGCTGCAGTGTGATGCAAGTAAAAACGGACTAGGTTGTTGTTTATTCCAGAAACATAATGATCAATTAAAACTTGTTGCCTGTGTTTCAAGACAAATGAATGAATCTGAACTTAATTATAGTCAGTCATAAAAAGAAATGTTGTCAATAGTATTTGGGTGTAAAAGATTCCATCGGTTCATTTATGGAATGAGTAATGTTCTTGTGTATACCGACCATAAACCTCTAACAGCGGTTATGCAAAAACACATTAATAAAATAGGATCCATTCGCCTTCAAAGACTACGGATGAAGCTTCTCCGCTATAATTTAAATGTGACTTATGTTCCGGGAAAGCAATTACATTTTCCTGATATGTTATCAAGGAATACTCTTCAGAAAACAGAGGAGGATCCAGATATGTTAGAATTAGTACATATTGTGTCGAAATATTTGCCGCTGTCAGAAGAACAGAAGAAAAGACTGCGACTGACAACCGCTTCTGATCATGAATTGAAGCAAGTAATTGAATATTGTCACAATGGCTGGCCAAGCGAGAGGAATATTCCCCATATTTTAAAACCTTACCACGCAATTAGGGATGACTTGTTCATAGAGTCGGGAATACTTTTTTATGGGGAAAAGATTGTCATTCCAAAGGACCTGAGATTCCCAATTAGTCAATCCCTTCATAAAGGTCATCCGGGAATAACCAAATTGATGCAGAAAGCAAGACAATTGTATTTTTGGCCCAGCATGTCCAAAGACCTTGAAGAAATAGTAGTTACTTGTAGGACTTGTGAGAAATTCAGTAAAAGAAACAACACTGAACCCCTTCTACCACATTTAATTCCGGAACTGCGTTTTGACAAAGTTGGTTGCGATATTTTGCAGTTTGGAATTAAATACTATGTAGTATTAGTTGATTATTTTTCACACTGGATAGAACTTCGTCCGTTAAGAGATAAATCGTCTAAATCTATTATTGACCAAATACAAGAAGTATTTACAAGATTTGGTTACCCATCAGTAGTAATTAGTGATAACAATCCATTTAATTCGATGGAAATTAAAAGATATTTCAACAGTAAAGGAATTAAACTTGTAACAAGCACTCCGCATTACCCAAAAAGTAATGGTATGGCGGAAAATGCAGTTGGAATTTGTAAAACGTTACTTAGAAAAAGTATCGAAGACAATTGTGACTACAGAGAATATTTAATGGAATACAACAACACTCCCATTACTCATCTACACTGTTCACCCTCGGAAATTTTAAATTCAAGAAGAATAAGAACAGAAATTCCTGTAAGTAAAGAATTACTTGAACCGAAAGTACAAAAACATATTAAGGAATTAATAACAATAAAACAAGGCATCACCAAGAAATTTCACGATAACCAACGTCTAAAGAGTGTGCCTATTTTCAAACCGGGTGATAATGTAGTGTTTAGGACAAGAAATGACAAATATTGGGATAAAGGATGCATTGTAGGACAAACAAAAGAACCAAGAAGTTATTGGGTTAAGAGATCTCGAGATGGAACAATTTTGAGAAGAAATACCTCTCAATTAAAAAGGTCATTTACCAAGGAAAACCAAAATGATCGATCACTGCCACCAGAGCTACTACTCGCAGATTCATCAAATGAGGAAAATTCCAGACTGCTTGAAGAACCTACCTTACCACTTCAAGCTAAAAAACCTGCCAAAGAGGTAAAACACAATGAAAATCCAAACAAATCCAGACCAAAAAGGCTTATAAAACCAGTCGAGCGTTTAAATCTTTGAGGAGGGAGATGATTGGAATCAGATGTTCTTAACAACAATTGTTATTACTAGTATTTTTTATTTATGTTTACATTTTGTTATGTTGATATCTTAATAAAGTATTATTCTGGTTCTAATATTAATTATTATTTTTAAAGTACCTCCTCAGTGAGCACCTCCTCAGTGGGCACCGCCTCAGTGAGCACCGCCTCAGTGGGCAACGCCTCAGTGGGCACCGCCTCAGTGGGCACCGCCTCAGTGAGCACCTCCTCAGTGGGCAACGCCTCAGTGAGCACCGCCTCAGTGGGCACCGCCTCAGGGAGCACCGCCTCAGTGGGCACCGCCTCAGGGAGCACCGCCTCAGTGGGCAACGCCTCAGTGAGCACCGCCTCAGTGAGCACCGCCTCAGTGGGCACCGCCTCAGTGAGTACCTCCTCAGTGGGCAACGCCTCAGTGAGCACCGCCTCAGTGGGCACCGCCTCAGGGAGCACCGCCTCAGTGGGCAACGCCTCAGTGGGCACCGCCTCAGTGGGCACCGCCTCAGTGAGCACCTCCTCAGTGGGCACCGCCTCAGTGAGCACCGCCTCAGTGGGCAACGCCTCAGTGGGCGCCGCCTCAGTGGGCACCGCCTCAGTGAGCACCGCCTCAGTGGGCGCCGCCTCAGTGAGCAACGCCTCAGTGAGCACCGCCTCAGTGGGCACCGCCTCAGTGGGCACCGCCTCAGTGGGCGCCGCCTCAGTGGGCACCGCCTCAGTGGGCACCGCCTCAGTGGGCACCGCCTCAGTGAGCAACGCTTCAGTGAGCACCGCCTCAGTGGGCACCGCCTCAGTGAGCAACGCCTCAGTGGGCACCGCCTCAGTGGGCGCCGCCTCAGTGGGCACCGCCTCAGTGGGCACCGCCTCAGTGAGCACCGCCTCAGTGGGCACCGCCTCAGTGAGCACCGCCTCAGTGGGCACCGCCTCAGTGGGCACCGCCTCAGTGGGCACCGCCTCAGTGGGCACCGCCTCAGTGGGCACCGCCTCAGTGGGCGCCGCCTCAGTGGGCGCCGCCTCAGTGGGCACCGCCTCAGTGGGCACCGCCTCAGTGGGCACCGCCTCAGTGGGCACCGCCTCAGTGGGCACCGCCTCAGTGGGCACCGCCTCAGTGAGCACCGCCTCAGTGGGCACCGCCTCAGTGAGCAACGCCTCAGTGAGCAACGCCTCAGTGGGCACCGCCTCAGTGGGCACCGCCTCAGTGGGCACCGCCTCAGTGAGCACCTCCTCAGTGAGCACCGAATCAGTGAGCACCGCCTCAGTGGGCGCCGCCTCAGTGAGCACCGCCTCAGTGAGCACCGCCTCAGTGGGCGCCGCCTCAGTGAGCACCTCCTCAGTGAGCACCGAATCAGTGAGCACCGCCTCAGTGGGCGCCGCCTCAGTGAGCACCGCCTCAGTGGGCACCGCCTCAGTGGGCGCCGCCTCAGTGAGCACCGCCTCAGTGAGCACCGCCTCAGTGGGCGCCGCCTCAGTGAGCACCTCCTCAGTGGGCACCGCCTCAGTGGGCACCGCCTCAGTGAGCAACGCCTCAGTGAGCAACGCCTCAGTGGGCACCGCCTCAGTGGGCACCGCCTCAGTGGGCACCGCCTCAGTGGGCACCGCCTCAGTGGGCACCGCCTCAGTGGGCATCGCCTCAGTGGGCACCGCCTCAGTGGGCACCGCCTCAGTGGGCACCGCCTCATTGGGCACCGCCTCAGTGGGCACCGCCTCAGTGGGCACCGCCTCAGTGGGCACCGCCTCAGTGGGCACCGCCTCAGTGGGCACCGCCTCAGTGGGCACCGCCTCAGTGAGCAACGCCTCAGTGAGCACCTCCTCAGTGGGCACCGCCTCAGTGAGCACCTCCTCAGTGGGCACCGCCTCAGTGGGCGCCGCCTCAGTGAGCACCTCCTCAGTGGGCACCGCCTCAGTGGGCGCCGCCTCAGTGGGCGCCGCCTCAGTGAGCACCGCCTCAGTGGGCACCGCCTCAGTGGGCGCAAGAATAAAAACACGTTATTACAAAAATTAACAACTATGGTATTTTCTTAGTAAGAAAAATTTAAGTAGACCAGTTTGGGGACAAATTAGCCAATTTTATTCAATAGTTGTAATGAAATATTCAACTGTTTCTGTAGAATATAAACAGGTAGACCTATAGCACATTTCTCTTTGGAAGAAAGCTGTGTTTTTTTCAATGCATGCAAACCGAAATCTACTTTATATAGAGCCAACAATAATGCAATATTTACAATACAATCTTACTGAAAGGCGCCCCTTTGGAAGGCTCAATCGGATTTTCCACTATAAGACTGCATAGAAAAATGAGATCTCTGTTCCTCTGAGGGACTCACTTCGCAATGCAACTCGTAAATGAAGTAAAGCCATGAATGTATTAAAATTTATATGCTGTTTACTACTTCATTTTAAACTGAAACCAATTGAATTTTACAATGGGTTTCCATAATTTAAAATTTACGTTAAAATTAATTAACGTATGCATATATATATATATATAATCTATAACAAATTACATAGTAATATGAAATTAGATTAAATCAAGACATTAAGAAGAAAATAAAAGGAACATCTCATTACAAAATGCTTGTAAAAATTTAATAACTATGTAACAAGAAGATAAAATGTATATATGTATTTATTATAGTTGACAAAATCTTATACCAAGAATAAAATATGTAATTTTCAATTAATATTATGAAAACTTTAACAATGTATTAGCTTTAAGGCTTATTAACAATAAAATATCTATGGCAATTAGGATACATTATGACAAAGAAATATAGTGGATATGTATAAATTACCTGTATATGTATACCCCCTAACTGCATATTTCAAAATATAATAAGTTTTGCCTCAAAATTACGTTATGATACTAAAAAGAAAACATAAGAAATATATATTGTCCAGTGGAGCCAGTAAATTGTTTTCTGTAATCGAATGAATTAGTGAATCATCTTGACCCCGTGCGAACGTATATCATGTTAGGTCATAGAGTTTTTCTCAAAAAGTTTTTGATGATAAATAAATTTATATAATTATTCATATTTGAACTGAAACTTTTTGCCAGATCAACAGTAATATTTAAAAATACCTGTCAGAACGCAGACATTAAAAAGTGATTTAGCTTATGTTTGTGTTAATGAGTAATAAATAAATTTGGACTTTTATTTAATAACTTGCAAAAAATAAATTTATTTCAGTGTATTTTTCAATATGAAAAGATCACATCTTAACTTAAAACAGTTAAAATTCTTAAACTATAACAAACAACATCTCGTTTATATTTCAAGATGTTTTTCCATAACACGATGTAACAAATTATAGGTTACATGTTGTCACAGTTGTTTTTCCTCGATGTCTTATACACTGCAGGTAAGTCGTAGATTTAGTTTGAACAGCTGTTATTATGAGAGTTGGCCGAGAGGGGGGGGGGGGAAGTTAGTCAAATTGAGTTGTGGGACGCTCAAGTTTGTGACAAGACAGCTATCACCTAGGGCTCAGCATGAACCTCAACTGCCAATCATTCTGTTGTGAACAATTAACACTATTGAAGAGGTCCTAATTTTATATGACTAATAACTGATGAGATGGATAGTACAATAAGACAGACATATTTGTAAGTCTTATTGAATAAGTACCTTTCAAGTGCCAGGAAACAAACTTTAGGACATACGTGTTTTTCATCTTGGGTTCGTTCTAATCCTCATAGGTGAATTGTGTGAATCCAAAAGCTAGGTACATTGGAAAACCCACCAAAACAATATGTAACTGGTTTTACTATTATTCTTTCATGGAAATATTTTTCTTATACATGAGTAATGTAATATTAATATGCATTTAAGATATAAATTTCACTTAACTTTAAATCTTTTCAAACTATTGTGTTTAAATTAATTTATTACATTTGCATTGCAGGTAAAGAACTCATTCCTCAAATAAAGAACACAACTCTTACTCACAATAATTTAAATAAATGTCGCGCTAAGAAAATAATTTAACTGTAAAAAGAGGATAAAAGCTATAGACGAAACAGTCTTGTAGTATCTCAGTTCGAAAGACGAATAAAACATACTAGAACCAAGGTAGCAAAACTGGATATTTATGTGTATATAAAACATCTTTCTCTCACCACACATGTATAACATATGTAGACCCAATTAACTCTCGCAAAGTTTAAATAGACTAATAATGTTCCAAGCTGAAAATGAGCCTAAAAAAAGGCTTTTTAAGCACTAGAGCTACACTAAATCTGGACAACAGAGAAAGATTCATGGAGCTATAAGTAATAAATCTGCCAACGATAAGTAGGTGTTGCACTTGATCCTGTTTTGTTCGAACACTATATCGATATATCTAAATAGATTTTTTATGGATGCAAATTTTTATTTATTTTCCAAAAATACTATACGTTGTGAAACTTGAGACAACAATATAGAGGAGAAATCATTCACATAACAGTTATTGTTCACAACAGTTGTTACTTACATTATCAATATCAATATCAACGAGATCATAGTCACTTTGTAATAAAGTTTTACTAATTTGGCTAGTTTAAGCCGATACTCAGTTTGTCTCTTTACAAAACATCATAACAGGCAATAAAAATCATAAAGATGCTAGAATATTTGATAACTTTTACTCAAAAGTCTATGAGCTTAAAAAAACTCTAAGTCCCTTTATAATATGTTTTTATTTATTTATTTTTTTTTACTTTTTATTATTACAGTAGAAGTTACATTGTGTTTTGGATTTGTAATATTACATCGCTGTTCATTGTTCAAGATATACTAGTTCCTGAAACCTTTCACTTTTTTTGGAGTTCCTTAACCCAGTACGTCTATGTGTTGCAACATATAAAACTTACTTTATTTTTTATGTATTTTCCCATGTTTCAAAAGCGGAGTTTATCATTTCCGTATGAAGCTAGCCTTTTATTATCTTAAATAATTAAAAGTCACATCCTTGGTTTGCTTTAAAGATGATAAGTAGCATAGTGATAAGTGATGTTGTAAAATCTCCTTTTTCATAGGTTTTGTCGTAATTTTTTAGTTAAAACTTGATTGCATATTTTAGTTTGCACTGTACAGTTTATAAAAAAATAGGATAATACCTTATATATATATATATATATATATAAAATTCCAATTGAGACCATTGACATAAAGATGTTCCTGACCATATTCCTTCATATCTGAGATTGCGCGTCAATGAGCGCCGCCTCAGTGAGCACCGCCTCAGTGGGCACCGCCTCAGTGGGCACCGCCTCAGTGAGCACCGCCTCAGTGAGCACCGCCTCAGTGAGCACCGCCTCAGTGGGCACCGCCTCAGTGAGCACCGCCTCAGTGGGCACCGCCTCAGTGAGCACCGCCTCAGTGGGCACCGCCTCAGTGAGCACCGCCTCAGTGGGCGCCGCCTCAGTGAGCAACGCCTCAGTGAGCACCGCCTCAGTAGGCACCGCCTCAGTGGGCACCGCCTCAGTGGGCACCGCCTCAGTGGGCACCGCCTCAGTGGGCACCGCCTCAGTGAGCACCGCCTCAGTGGGCACCGCCTCAGTGGGCGCCGCCTCAGTGGGCGCCGCCTCAGTGGGCAACGCCTCAGTGAGCACCGCCTCAGTGGGCACCGCCTCAATGGGCACCGCCTCAGTGAGCACCGCCTCAGTGGGCACCGCCTCAGTGGGCACCGCCTCAGTGGGAACCGCCTCAGTGGGCACCGCCTCAGTGAGCACCGCCTCAGTGGGCACCGCCTCAGTGAGCACCGCCTCAGTGAGCACCTCCTCAGTGGGCACCGCCTCAGTGAGCACCGCCTCAGTGAGCACCTCCTCAGTGAGCACCTCCTCAATGGGCACCGCCTCAGTGAGCACCGCCTCAGTGAGCACCTCCTCAGTGGGCACCGCCTCGGTGGGCAACGCCTCGGTGAGCACTGCCTCAGTGGGCACCGCCTCGGTGGGCAACGCCTCAGTGAGCACCTCCTCAGTGGGCACCGCCTCAGTGGGCAACGCCTCAGTGAGCACCGCCTCAGTGAGCACCGCCTCAGTGAGCACCGCCTCAGTGGGCACCGCCTCGGTGGGCAACGCCTCAGTGAGCACCGCCTCAGTGAGCACCGCCTCAGTGAGCACCGCCTCAGTGAGCACCGCCTCAGTGGGCACCGCCTCGGTGGGCAACGCCTCGGTGAGCACCGCCTCAGTGAGCACCGCCTCAGTGAGCACCGCCTCAGTGAGCACCTCCTCAGTGGGCACCGCCTCAGTGGGCAACGCCTCAGTGAGCACCGCCTCAGTGGGCACCGCCTCAGTGAGCACCGCCTCAGTGAGCACCTCCTCAGTGAGCACCTCCTCAGTGAGCACCTCCTCAGTGAGCACCTCCTCAGTGGGCACCGCCTCAGTGAGCACCTCCTCAGTGAGCACCTCCTCAGTGAGCACCGCCTCGGTGGGCACCGCCTCGGTGAGCACCGAATCAGTGGGCAACGCCTCAGGGAGCACCTCCTCAGTGGGCAACGCCTCGGTGAGCACCGCCTCAGTGGGCACCGCCTCAGTGGGCACCGCCTCAGTGAGCACCTCCTCAGTGAGCACCTCCTCAGTGGGCAACGCCTCAGGGAGCACCTCCTCAGTGGGCAACGCCTCGGTGAGCACCGCCTCAGTGGGCACCGCCTCAGTGGGCACCGCCTCAGTGAGCACCTCCTCAGTGAGCACCTGCTCAATGAGCACCGCCTCGGTGGGCACCGCCTCGGTAAGCACCGCCTCAGTGGGCAACGCCTCAGGGAGCACCTCCTCAGTGGGCAACGCCTCGGTGAGCACCGCCTCAGTGGGCACCGCCTCAATGGGCACCGCCTCAGTGAGCACCTCCTCAGTGAGCACCTCCTCAGTGAGCACCGCCTCGGTGAGCACCGCCTCAGTGGGCAACGCCTCAGGGAGCACCGCCTCAGTGAGCACCGCCTCGGTGAGCACCGCCTCAGTGGGCACCGCCTCAGTGGGCACCGCCTCAGGGAGCACCGCCTCAGTGGGCAACGCCTCAGTGGGCACCGCCTCAGTGGGCACCGCCTCGGTGAGCACCTCCTGATTGGAATCAGATGTTCTTAACAACAATTGTTATTACTAGTATTTTTTATTTATGTTTACATTTTGTTATGTTGATATCTTAATAAAGTATTATTCTGGTTCTAATATTAATTATTATTTTTAAAGTATGGCGCAGTCATGGAAGCAGTTTAGGAATTATTGCATCTCAAATAATTACAATAAAAACTAAATATGGAAGGACATTATAGTGGTGGTGTAAAATTACCTCCAAACCTAAATTTGCAAGGTTTGAATACAGCCTCAGAATGGACATTTTGGAAGCAGTCATTTGAAGATTATTTAGTTTCTACTGGTCAGGATAATGCTGCTGATAAGGTAAAAATATCCTTACTGCGTAATATGATGGGGCACGAAGCCGCTAGAATTCTGGCTACTCTGCCTATATCTGAGTTGGATAAATTAGTTTATACTAAATTTATTGATGCTATTGATAAATATGCTAACCCACGGAAAAATGTTGTCTTTGATAGATTTTTGTTTAACTCTCGTAAACAGGTTGAAAATGAACCGTTTGATAACTTTTTAACAGATTGCAGGCATCTTATTAAGTCATGTCAATTTTCTGACACAACAAGAGAACCTCTTGAGAATCAGCTTCTAAGGGACAAGATTGTCCACGGGATAGGTGATCAAAATGTTCAGGAAGCTCTCCTTAGGCAAGATGATCTTACATTAGAGAAAGCTATTAAATTCTGTCAGTCTAGTGAACAGAGTAAACACCAAGTTAAAATTTTAAATAATGATTGTAAAGAAATATCAGTTGTACGTAAAAATAAATGTCAACAAAAGGGTGTAAGAAAATTATCTAATCAACAACCAGATTTTTTGTGTGGTCGTTGTAAAACAAAACATGGTCCAAGGCAGTGTCCAGCCTTTGGAAAAATATGTTCTCGCTGTGGTTTAAAAAATCATTTTGCTGTCAGTTGTAGAGTTAAAAATGTTAAGTATATAGAACAAGAAAATGCTAGTGGAGAGGTTGGTCCAAATGAGGATAACTATAGTGAATGTTGGATGGTTGGTATTAAGTCATCAGGAAAAGAGATAAGTAATGTGCAGTCAAATACTGACCAGAGAGCTGCTTGGTCTGTAGATATCCTCATTGAAGATTTGCTTGTTAATTGTAAGATAGACACAGGTGCAGAAGTTAATGTTATGGCTTTAAAAATATTTAAGTCTATTAATAAATCTGTAGGGGCCAAACCATTTAATACACATATTAAATTGGAGGGTTTTGATGGCTCAACAAGTACGCCAATCGGACGGGCTAACCTTAAATGTCAATATAAAGGAAAAACTAGTTATGAAGATTTTATGATTGTTGACACTAAAAACATGCTTTTGGGGCTTCCTGGATGTCTTGCTTTTAATTTAGTGAAGAGAGTGAACCTTTCTTCAACATTGCATGAAACCGGTATTAACTCTGATAAAATGAAGTTCATTGAAAAGTATAAAGATGTTTTTTCAGGGTTTGGCACGTTTCCAGATCCTTGTTCTTTGCCGTTACGGGAGTCTAATCCAAAGACTTTTTACCCAGCTAGGAGAATACCCAATAGTTTGCTCAAACCACTTCAAACTGAGTTAGAACGGTTAGTAGCTAGGCAGGCAATAACTAAAGTAGATCAAATATCAGAGGCTGCTTGTGTCAATAATATTGTTGTTGTCGAAAAACCAAATGGAAAAATAAGGATATGCCTTGACCCCCGTGATTTAAATCAGTATATAATTCGAAAGCCAAAAGTTATGCCAACAATAGAAGATGTAGCATCACGCCTTAAAGACAAGAAGTATTTTTCTGTTTTTGATCTAGCTGAGGGCTTTCATCACATAAAATTGACGGAGGAATCATCTTGGAAGTGCTGTTTTGCTACTCCATTTGGAGTTTATAGATATGTTGTGTTGCCATTTGGGGTATCCAATGCCCCAGAAGAGTTTCAAGATGCGGTGGAAAAATATTTTGGTAATATAGAAAACGTTGTTATTTGGATAGATGATATTTTAGTTGCAGGAGCTACTAAAGCTGACCATGATGCAGCTGTTGCTAAAGTTATGCAGCGTGCACGAGAGATAGGCGCGGTCTTTAACAAAGACAAAATACAATACTGTCAAACTGAGGTGAAATATATTGGTCAAATATTTGGAAATGGTGTTATGAAGATTGACCCCGAGAGATGTGAAGCTTTGTTAAAACTTGAACCACCAAAAGATCGTGAAGGCGTTCAGCGAATTATAGGGTCGTTTAACTATGTGAGGCGTTATGTTCCACAAATGGCTGATCTTATGGCTCCTCTTTGTCAGCTTCTAAAAAAAGATAGTGTGTGGATTTGGACTGAGAGGCACCAAACTGCATTTGAGAAACTGAAAAAGTTTATTTGCCAATCGCCGGCTTTAACCGCCTTCGACCCTAGTAAGAAGATTGTGCTGCAGTGTGATGCAAGTAAAAACGGACTAGGTTGTTGTTTATTCCAGAAACATAATGATCAATTAAAACTTGTTGCCTGTGTTTCAAGACAAATGAATGAATCTGAACTTAATTATAGTCAGTCATAAAAAGAAATGTTGTCAATAGTATTTGGGTGTAAAAGATTCCATCGGTTCATTTATGGAATGAGTAATGTTCTTGTGTATACCGACCATAAACCTCTAACAGCGGTTATGCAAAAACACATTAATAAAATAGGATCCATTCGCCTTCAAAGACTACGGATGAAGCTTCTCCGCTATAATTTAAATGTGACTTATGTTCCGGGAAAGCAATTACATTTTCCTGATATGTTATCAAGGAATACTCTTCAGAAAACAGAGGAGGATCCAGATATGTTAGAATTAGTACATATTGTGTCGAAATATTTGCCGCTGTCAGAAGAACAGAAGAAAAGACTGCGACTGACAACCGCTTCTGATCATGAATTGAAGCAAGTAATTGAATATTGTCACAATGGCTGGCCAAGCGAGAGGAATATTCCCCATATTTTAAAACCTTACCACGCAATTAGGGATGACTTGTTCATAGAGTCGGGAATACTTTTTTATGGGGAAAAGATTGTCATTCCAAAGGACCTGAGATTCCCAATTAGTCAATCCCTTCATAAAGGTCATCCGGGAATAACCAAATTGATGCAGAAAGCAAGACAATTGTATTTTTGGCCCAGCATGTCCAAAGACCTTGAAGAAATAGTAGTTACTTGTAGGACTTGTGAGAAATTCAGTAAAAGAAACAACACTGAACCCCTTCTACCACATTTAATTCCGGAACTGCGTTTTGACAAAGTTGGTTGCGATATTTTGCAGTTTGGAATTAAATACTATGTAGTATTAGTTGATTATTTTTCACACTGGATAGAACTTCGTCCGTTAAGAGATAAATCGTCTAAATCTATTATTGACCAAATACAAGAAGTATTTACAAGATTTGGTTACCCATCAGTAGTAATTAGTGATAACAATCCATTTAATTCGATGGAAATTAAAAGATATTTCAACAGTAAAGGAATTAAACTTGTAACAAGCACTCCGCATTACCCAAAAAGTAATGGTATGGCGGAAAATGCAGTTGGAATTTGTAAAACGTTACTTAGAAAAAGTATCGAAGACAATTGTGACTACAGAGAATATTTAATGGAATACAACAACACTCCCATTACTCATCTACACTGTTCACCCTCGGAAATTTTAAATTCAAGAAGAATAAGAACAGAAATTCCTGTAAGTAAAGAATTACTTGAACCGAAAGAACAAAAACATATTAAGGAATTAATAACAATAAAACAAGGCATCACCAAGAAATTTCACGATAACCAACGTCTAAAGAGTGTGCCTATTTTCAAACCGGGTGATAATGTAGTGTTTAGGACAAGAAATGACAAATATTGGGATAAAGGATGCATTGTAGGACAAACAAAAGAACCAAGAAGTTATTGGGTTAAGAGATCTCGAGATGGAACAATTTTGAGAAGAAATACCTCTCAATTAAAAAGGTCATTTACCAAGGAAAACCAAAATGATCGATCACTGCCACCAGAGCTACTACTCGCAGATTCATCAAATGAGGAAAATTCCAGACTGCTTGAAGAACCTACCTTACCACTTCAAGCTAAAAAACCTGCCAAAGAGGTAAAACACAATGAAAATCCAAACAAATCCAGACCAAAAAGGCTTATAAAACCAGTCGAGCGTTTAAATCTTTGAGGAGGGAGATGATTGCAATCAGATGTTCTTAACAACAATTGTTATTACTAGTATTTTTTATTTATGTTTACATTTTGTTATTTTGATATCTTAATAAAGTATTATTCTGGTTCTAATATTAATTATTATTTTTAAAGTAACTCCTCAGTGAGCACCTCCTCAGTGGGCACCGCCTCAGTGAGCACCGCCTCAGTGGGCAACGCCTCAGTGGGCACCGCCTCAGTGGGCACCGCCTCAGTGAGCACCTCCTCAGTGGGCAACGCCTCAGTGAGCACCGCCTCAGTGGGCACCGCCTCAGGGAGCACCGCCTCAGTGGGCAACGCCTCAGTGAGCACCGCCTCAGTGGGCACCGCCTCAGGGAGCACCGCCTCAGTGGGCACCGCCTCAGTGAGTACCTCCTCAGTGGGCAACGCCTCGGTGAGCACCGCCTCAGTGGGCAACGCCTCAGTGAGCACCGCCTCAGTGAGCACCGCCTCAGTGGGCAACGCCTCAGTGGGCACCGCCTCGGTGAGCACCGCCTAAGTGAGCGCCACCTCAGTGGGCACCGCCTCAGTGAGCGCCGCCTCAGTGAGCACCTCCTCAGTGAGCACCGCCTCAGTGGGCACCGCCTCAGGGAGCACCGCCTCAGTGGGCAACGCCTCAGTGGGCACCGCCTCAGTGGGCACCGCCTCAGTGAGCACCTCCTCAGTGGGCACCGCCTCAGTGAGCACCGCCTCAGGGAGCACCTTCTCAGTGAGCACCGCCTCAGGGAGCACCGCCTCAGTGGGCACCGCCTCAGTGGGCACCGCCTCAGTGAGCACCTCCTCAGTGGGCACCGCTTTAGTGGGCACCGCCTCAGTGAGCACCTCCTCAGTGAGCAACGCCTCAGTGGGCACCGCCTCGGTGAGCACCGCCTCAGTGAGCACCTCCTCAGTGAGCACCTCCTCAGTGGGCACCGCCTCAGTGGGCACCGCCTCAGTGGGCACCGCCTCGGTGAGCACCGCCTCAGTGAGCACCGCCTCAGTGAGCACCTCCTCAGTGAGCACCGCCTCAGTGGGCACCGCCTCAGTGAGCACCTCCTCAGTGGGCACCGCCTCAGTGAGCACCCCCTCAGTGAGCACCGCCTCAGTGGGCACCGCCTCAGTGAGCACCTCCTCAGTGAGCACTTCCTCAGTGAGCACCGCCTCGGTGAGCACCGCCTCAGTGAGCACCGCCTCAGTGAGCACCTCCTCAGTGAGCACCGCCTCGGTGAGCACCGCCTCAGTGAGCACCTCCTCAGTGAGAACCTCCTCAGTGGGCACCGCCTCAGTGGGCACCGCCTCAGTGGGCACCGCCTCAGTGAGCACCGCCTCAGTGAGCACCGCCTCAGTGAGCACCTCCTCAGTGGGCAACGCCTCAGTGGGCACCGCCTCGGTGAGCACCGCCTCAGTGGGCAACGCCTCAGTGAGCACCGCCTCAGTGAGCACCGCCTCAGTGGGCAACGCCTCAGTGGGCACCGCCTCGGTGAGCACCGCCTAAGTGAGCGCCACCTCAGTGGGCACCGCCTCAGTGAGCGCCGCCTCAGTGAGCACCTCCTCAGTGGGCAACGCCTCAGTGGGCACCGCCTCGGTGAGCACCGCCTCAGTGGGCAACGCGTCAGTGGGCACCGCCTCGGTGAGCACCGCCTCAGGGAGCACCGCCTCAGTGGGCACCTCCTCAGTGAGCACCTCCTCAGTGGGCACCGCCTCAGTGGGCACCGCCTCAGGGAGCACCTCCTCAGTGGACACCGCCTCAGTGGGCACCGCCTCAGTGAGCATCGCCTCAGTGAGCGCCGCCTCAGTGGTCGCCGCCTCAGCAGGCACCGCCTCAGTGGGCACCGCCTCAGTGAGCACCGCCTCAGTGGGCACCGCCTCAGTGAGCATCGCCTCAGTGAGCGCCGCCTCAGTGGTCGCCGCCTCAGCAGGCACCGCCTCAGTGGGCACCGCCTCAGTGAGCGCCGCCTCAGTGGGCACCGCCTCAGTAGGCACCGCCTCAGTGAGCGCTGCCTCAGTGGGCACCGCCTCAGTGGGCACCGCCTCAGTGAGCATCGCCTCAGTGAGCGCCGCCTCAGTGGTCGCCGCCTCAGCAGGCACCGCCTCAGTGGGCACCGCCTCAGTGAGCACCGCCTCAGTGAGCGCCGCCTCAGTGAGCACTGCCTAAGTGAGCACCGCCTCAGTAGGCACCGCCTCGGTGGGCAGCGCCTCAGTGAGCACCGACTTAGTGAGAGCCGCGTCAGTGGGCACCGCCTCAGTGAGCACCGCCTCAGTGAGCGCCGCCTCAGTGGGCACCGCCTCGGTGGGCACCGCTTCATTGGGCACCGCCTCAGTGAGCACCGCCTCAGTGAGCACCGCCTCAATGAGCGCCACCTTAGTGGGCACCGCCTCAGTGGGCACCGCCTCAGTGGACACCACCTCAGTGGGCACCGCCTCAGTGGGAACTTTCTCGGTGGGCACCGCCTCGGTGGGCACCGCCTCGGTGAGCACCGCCTTGGTGAACACCACCTCGGTGGGCACCGCCTTAGTGGGCACCGCCATTGTGGGCACCGCCTCAGTGAGCACCGCCTCGGTGAGCACCGCCTCAGTGAGCACCGAATCAGTGAGCACCGCCTCAGTAAGCACCGCCTCGGTGAGCACCGCCTCAGTGAGCACAGCCTCGGTAAGCACCGCCTCAGTGGGCACCGCCTCAGTGGGCACCGCCTTAGTGAGCACCGCGTCAGTTGGCACCGCCTCAGTGAGCACCGCCTCAGTGAGCACAGCCTCGGTAAGCACCGCCTCAGTGGGCACCGCCTCAGTGGGCACCGCCTTAATGAGCACCGCGTCAGTTGGCACCGCCTCAGTGGGCACCGCCTCAGTGGGCACCGCCTTAGTGAGCACCGCGTCAGTTGGCACCGCCTCAGTGGGCACCGCCTCAGTGGGCACCGCCTTAGTGAGCACCGCGTCAGTGGCACCGCCTCAGTGGGCACCGCCTCAGTGGGCACCGCCTTAGTGAGCACCGCGTCAGTTGGCACCGCCTCAGTGAGCACAGCCTCGGTAAGCACCGCCTCAGTGGGCACCGCCTCAGTGAGCACCGCCTCAGTGAGCACCGCCACAGAGGGCAGCGAATCAGTGAGCACCGCCTTAGTGATCGCCGCCTCAGTGGGCAACGAATCAGTGAGCACCGCCTCAGTGAGCACCGCCTCAGTGAGCACCGCCTCAATGAGCACCGCCTCGGTGAGCACCACCTCAGTTAGCACCGCCTCAGTGAGCACCGTCTCAGTGAGCGCCGCCTCAGTGGGCACCGCCTCAGTGAGCACCGCCTCGGTGGGCACCACCTCAGTGAGCACCGCCTCAGTGGGCACCACCTCAGTGAGCGCCGACTCAGTGGGCACCGCCTCAGTGAGCACCGTCTAAGTGAGCGCCGCCTCAGTGGGCACCGCCTCAGTGAGCACCGCCTCAGTGAGCGCCGCCTCAGTGAGCACCGCCTCAGTGAGCACCGCCTCAGTGAGCACCGCCTCAGTAAGCACCGCCTTGGTGAGCACCGCCTCGGTGAGCACCGCCTCAGTGGGCACCGCCTCTGTGAGCACCACCTCAGTGAGCACCGCCTCATTGAGCACCGCCTCAGTGAGCACCGCCTCGGTGGGCAACGCCTCAGTGAGCACCGCCTCGGTGGGCACCGCCTTAGTGGGCACCGCCTCGGTGAGCACCGCCTCGGTGAGCACCGTCTCAGTGAGCACCGCCTCGTTGAGCACCGCCTCAGTGAGCACCGCCTCAGTGAGCACCGCCTCATTGAGCACCGCCTCAGTAAGCACCGCCTTGGTGAGCACCGCCTCAACGAGCACCGCCTCGGTGAGCACCGCTTCGGTGAGCACCGCCTCGGTGAGGACCGCCTCGGTGAGCACCGCCTCAGTGAGCACCGAATCAGTTAGCACCGCCTCGGTGGGCACCGCCTCGGTGAGCACCGCCTCAGTGAGCGCCGCCTCAGTGGGCACCGCCTCGGTGGGCACCGCCTCAGTGAGCACCTCCTCAGTGGGCACCCCCTCGGTGGGCACCGCCTCAGTGAGCACCGCCTCAGTGGGTACCGCCTCAGTGGACACCGCCTCAGTGGACACCGCCTCATTGGGCACCGCCTCAGTGGACACCGCCTCAGTGGGCACCGCCTCAGTGGACACCGCCTCAGTGGGCACCGCCTCAGTGAGCGCCGCCTCAGTGGGCACCGCCTCAGTGGACACCTCCTCAGTGGGCACCGCCTCAGTGGGCACCGCCTCAGTGGACACCGCCTCAGTGAGCACCTCCTCAGTGGGCACCGCCTCAGTGGGCACCGCCTCAGTGAGCATCGCCTCAGTGAGCGCCGCCTCAGTGGTCGCCGCCTCAGCAGGCACCGCCTCAGTGAGCACCGCCTCAGTGAGCGCCGCCTCAGTGGGCACCGCCTCAGTGGGCACCGCCTCAGTGAGCGCCGCCTCAGTGGGCACCGCCTCAGTGGGCACCGCCTCAGTGGGCACCGCCTCAGTGAGCATCGCCTCAGTGAGCGCCGCCTCATTGGTCGCCGCCTCAGCAGGCACCGCCTCAGTGGGCACCGCCTCAGTGAGCGCCGCCTCAGTGGGCACCGCCTCAGTAGGCACCGCCTCAGTGAGCGCCGCCTCAGTGGGCACCGCCTCAGTGGGCACCGCCTCAGTGAGCATCGCCTTAGTGAGCGCCGCCTCAGTGGTCGCCGCCTCAGCAGGCACCGCCTCAGTGGGCACCGCCTCAGTGAGCACCGCCTCAGTGAGCGCCGCCTCAGTGAGCACCCGCCTCAGTGAGCACCGCCTCAGTGAGCACCGCCTCAGTGAGCGCCGCCTCAGTAGGCACCGCCTCGGTGGGCACCGCCTCAGTGAGCACCGACTTAGTGAGAGCCGCGTCAGTGGGCACCGCCTCAGTGAGCACCGCCTCAGTGAGCGCCGCCTCAGTGGGCACCGCCTCGGTGGGCACCGCTTCATTGGTCACCGCCTCAGTGAGCACCGCCTCAGTGAGCACCGCCTCAGTGAGCGCCACCTTAGTGGGCACCGCCTCAGTGGGCACCGCCTCAGTGGACACCACCTCAGTGGGCACCGCCTCAGTGGGAACTTTCTCGGTGGGCACCGCCTCGGTGGGCACCGCCTCGGTGAGCACCGCCTTGGTGAACACCACCTCGGTGGGCACCGCCTTAGTGGGCACCGCCATTGTGGGCACCGCCTCAGTGAGCACCGCCTCGGTGAGCACCGCCTCAGTGAGCACCGAATCAGTGAGCACCGCCTCAGTAAGCACCGCCTCGGTGAGCACCGCCTCAGTGAGCACAGCCTCGGTAAGCACCGCCTCAGTGGGCACCGCCTCAGTGGGCACCGCCTTAGTGAGCACCGCGTCAGTTGGCACCGCCTCAGTGAGCACCGCCTCAGTGAGCACAGCCTCGGTAAGCACCGCCTCAGTGGGCACCGCCTCAGTGGGCACCGCCTTAGTGAGCACCGCGTCAGTTGGCACCGCCTCAGTGGGCACCGCCTCAGTGGGCACCGCCTTAGTGAGCACCGCGTCAGTTGGCACCGTCTCAGTGGGCACCGCCTCAGTGGGCACCGCCTTAGTGAGCACCGCGTCAGTTGGCACCGCCTCAGTGGGCACCGCCTCAGTGGGCACCGCCTTAGTGAGCACCGCGTCAGTTGGCACCGCATCGGTGAGCACCGCCTCAGTGAGCACAGCCTCGGTAAGCACCGCCTCAGTGGGCACCGCCTCAGTGAGCACCGCCTCAGTGAGCACCGCCTCAGTGGGCAGCGAATCAGTGAGCACCGCCTTAGTGATCGCCGCCTCAGTGGGCAACGAATCAGTGAGCACCGCCTCAGTGAGCACCGCCTCAGTGAGCACCGCCTCAGTGAGCACCGCCTCAATGAGCACCGCCTCGGTGAGCACCACCTCAGTTAGCACCGCCTCAGTGAGCACCGTCTCAGTGAGCGCCGCCTCAGTGGGCACCGCCTCAGTGAGCACCGCCTCGGTGGGCACCACCTCAGTGAGCACCGCCTCAGTGGGCACCACCTCAGTGAGCGCCGACTCAGTGGGCACCGCCTCAGTGAGCACCGTCTAAGTGAGCGCCGCCTCAGTGGGCACCGCCTCAGTGAGCACCGCCTCAGTGAGCGCCGCCTCAGTGAGCACCGCCTCAGTGAGCACCGCCTCAGTGAGCACCGCCTCAGTAAGCACCGCCTTGGTGAGCACTGCCTCAGTGAGTACCGCTGCGGTGAGCACCGCTTCGGTGAGCACCGAATCGGTGAGCAACGCCTCGGTGAGCACCGCCTCGGTGAGCATCGCCTCAGTGAGCAACGCCTCGGTGAGCACCGCCTCGGTGAGCACCGCCTCAGTGGGCACCGCCTCAGTGAGCACCGCCTCATTGAGCACCGCCTCAGTGAGCACCGCCTCGGTGGGCAACGCCTCAGTGAGCACCGCCTCGGTGGGCACCGCCTTAGTGGGCACCGCCTCGGTGAGCACCGCCTCGGTGAGCACCGTCTCAGTGAGCACCGCCTCGTTGAGCACCGCCTCAGTGAGCACCGCCTCAGTGAGCACCGCCTCATTGAGCACCGCCTCAGTAAGCACCGCCTTGGTGAGCACTGCCTCAACGAGCACCGCCTCGGTGAGCACCGCTTCGGTGAGCACCGCCTCGGTGAGGACCGCCTCGGTGAGCACCGCCTCGGTGAGCACCGCCTCAGTGAGCACCGAATCAGTTAGCACCGCCCCAGTGAGCACCGCCTCGGTGAGCACCGCTTCAGTGAGCACCGCCTCGGTGAGCACCGCCTCGGTGAGCACTGCCTCGGTGAGCATCGCCTCAGTGAGCACCGCGTCGGTGAGCACCGCCTCAGTGAGCACCGAATCAGTTAGCACCGCCTCGGTGAGCATCGCCTCAGTGAGCACCGCGACGGTGAGCACCGCCTCAGTGAGCACCGAATCAGTTAGCACCGCCTCGGTGGGCACCGCCTCGGTGAGCACCGCCTCAGTGAGCGCCGCCTCAGTGGGCACCGCCTCGGTGGGCTCCGCCTCAGTGAGCACCGCCTCGGTGGGCACCGCCTCAGTGAGCACTTCCTCAGTGGCACCCCCTCGGTGGGCACCGCCTCAGTGAGCACCGCCTCAGTGGGTACCGCCTCAGTGAGCGCCGCCTCAGTGAGCACCGCCTCAGTGAGCACCTCCTCAGTGGGCACCGCCTCGGTGGGCTCCGCCTCAGTGAGCACCGCCT
This sequence comes from Neoaliturus tenellus, assembly GCA_030545055.2. Classification (NCBI taxonomy): domain Eukaryota; kingdom Metazoa; phylum Arthropoda; class Insecta; order Hemiptera; family Cicadellidae; genus Neoaliturus; species Neoaliturus tenellus. Next base: position 343,975,718 of record CM061531.1, on the reverse strand, counting down.
CGGTGGGCACCGCCTCAGTGAGCACCGCCTCAGTGAGCGCCGCCTCAGTGGGCACCGCCTCGGTGGGCTCCGCCTCAGTGAGCACCGCCTCGGTGGGCACCGCCTCAGTGAGCACCTCCTCAGTGGGCACCCCCTCGGTGGGCACCGCCTCAGTGAGCACCGCCTCAGTGGGTACCGCCTCAGTGAGCGCCGCCTCAGTGAGCACCGCCTCAGTGAGCACCTCCTCAGTGGGCACCGCCTCGGTGGGCTCCGCCTCAGTGAGCACCGCCTCGGTGGGCACCGCCTCAGTGAGCACCGCCTCAGTGAGCGCCGCCTCAGTGGGCACCGCCTCGGTGGGCTCCGCCTCAGTGAGCACCGCCTCGGTGGGCACCGCCTCAGTGAGCACCGCTTCGGTGAGCACCGCCTCGGTGAGGACCGCCTCGGTGAGCACCGCCTCGGTGAGCACCGCCTCAGTGAGCACCGAATCAGTTAGCACCGCCCCAGTGAGCACCGCCTCGGTGAGCACCGCTTCAGTGAGCACCGCCTCGGTGAGCACCGCCTCGGTGAGCACTGCCTCGGTGAGCATCGCCTCAGTGAGCACCGCGTCGGTGAGCACCGCCTCAGTGAGCACCGAATCAGTTAGCACCGCCTCGGTGAGCATCGCCTCAGTGAGCACCGCGACGGTGAGCACCGCCTCAGTGAGCACCGAATCAGTTAGCACCGCCTCGGTGGGCACCGCCTCGGTGAGCACCGCCTCAGTGAGCGCCGCCTCAGTGGGCACCGCCTCGGTGGGCTCCGCCTCAGTGAGCACCGCCTCGGTGGGCACCGCCTCAGTGAGCACCTCCTCAGTGGCACCCCCTCGGTGGGCACCGCCTCAGTGAGCACCGCCTCAGTGGGTACCGCCTCAGTGAGCGCCGCCTCAGTGAGCACCGCCTCAGTGAGCACCTCCTCAGTGGGCACCGCCTCGGTGGGCTCCGCCTCAGTGAGCACCGCCTCGGTGGGCACCGCCTCAGTGAGCACCGCCTCAGTGAGCGCCGCCTCAGTGGGCACCGCCTCGGTGGGCTCCGCCTCAGTGAGCACCGCCTCGGTGGGCACCGCCTCAGTGAGCACCTCCTCAGTGGGCACCCCCTCGGTGGGCACCGCCTCAGTGAGCACCGCCTCAGTGGGTACCGCCTCAGTGAGCGCCGCCTCAGTGAGCACCGCCTCAGTGAGCACCTCCTCAGTGGGCACCGCCTCGGTGGGCTCCGCCTCAGTGAGCACCGCCTCGGTGGGCACCGCCTCAGTGAGCACCGCCTCAGTGAGCGCCGCCTCAGTGGGCACCGCCTCGGTGGGCTCCGCCTCAGTGAGCACCGCCTCGGTGGGCACCGCCTCAGTGAGCACCTCCTCAGTGGGCACCCCCTCGGTGGGCACCGCCTCAGTGAGCACCGCCTCAGTGGGCCCCGCCTGACGGCCTCCACTGGGAATATGATTTTAATACAAATTTCGATTACCATTTTTTACCCTGTCATTCTTGTGACATCGGTTTTGCGGTATTTTTCTCTACTCTTACATACATTTAATTTGATATACATATTGACCAATGATTGCTTTTAAAATTTTCTTCTGACTCCTTAGGGACATGAATAAGAGTATTGGGAGTTAAAAGGATAATAAGTACTTTAGAAAGTAATGGTCACTCACCATGCAAAATCAATTTGCATGGTTTTAGTTTTGTTACTTAAAAACTTTTAAAATTATTAATTCGTTTCCAGACTTTTTTATCCTGTATGTTTTGTGTATTGAATGATATAATAATTAAAATAACAAATACGAAACACTTTTGTTAACTTCAAAAAGGAATACTGTGATACATTACAAATTTTATTATCAAATAAATATTGGAAAAAATTAATAGGAAATGTAATAAGTACGGAAGCGATAATTTTACAATGTTAACGAGGGTTTTGTTACAATTGTTATATTGTACAGTATTCTAGAAATAAAATTATCTAAAGTTAATTATTCAGAAACATCTTGAAAAAATATTTAAGATTTAAAAATATGTAAGGATTGACGAAAGATATATTTTGAAGAATGAAAACAAATCAGCTTACGTTTCCTTTGTTAAGTAAATCCCTTTACCCCTTTATTTATATTATCTTGACCACACTATTCTTACAATTGTTAATATTGTAGTGATAATTTAAAACTACTACTTATTGTTGGCTCTGAAAGTTTTTTATGTTTTTTCTATTTACCTATCTGTTTGATAAAAAACCTTGACCTTCTCGAAGTTTGCCTGTTGAAGTTTTAAGAGAAATAAAATGCATGAATCAAATGGATTGAATGTCTGTATAATGGATAATAAAATCACTGATAAGCCTTTCTACTTATATTCTATCATTTAGGAAAGAAAATATTCCATGACAGTTTTAGTCCTGGACAGAAAATTTTCAAAAGTCTTTAATGAAAGTAAGTATATTTTATTTTAAAATGTTAAAATTTAGACTAATATATTTGTCCTATCGTATTTCAGCACGACAAATATATTTGATCAGTGTTGGTTAAAAATTAACGGAATATCGGAATTATTTATACTTTAAAAAGATCTCTGATCCTAAGATCTTCTGATGCTCTCGTAATTTTATATATCATTACAAGCATTATTACAATTTATATTTACTTTATTGTTTATAGGACTAAATAATATATTAATTATATACAATAATGTAGTCTACATTAGATTAATTTAGTGATTCTAAGCACTCTTATTAAAATAATTAAATGCGTTAATCAGTTGAATGAAAAAATCAAAACAATATGATAAATAAAAAAGGAAATATAAAAGTTTTATTATGTATTACAACAAATAAAAAAAAATTATACAAACAGTTTAGAGGTCACTATGAAAAATAACCACTTCGAATGTTGTTTAGGAATACGTAACAATACAGAATCGGTTTTAATACCTCTAATCCTTTATTTTCAGATACATCAATAGTGAAATATAGAAATGCAAACATTCAACGAAAATATTTGGCAGCTGCTGGCAATTCATTTGATTACCCCACCACAATGCCGCTGATGTGGTTTGGGTTCATTTATCATACCTCTACCGAGAATTGCTCCAAACTACAACATTTCCAATAGTAAAACTGTTAGTTAGTTTTCAGACTATTGCAAACGTAAGCTAAATGTTGAGCATCAAAAATACTAGGATGATTACAATTTGTTTTACTATATATTTAAAATAATGTGGCACCATTTAACAACAACAAACGGAAAATTTTCCTATCTTTGTACCTCTATGACTAAATAACTATGTTGGGAGACGCCAAAAAAATGTTATAGTTGGATTTGTTACATTTTAGAATATAGTTGGAGTGGTTTATTTTTCCAAGTAAGCTAAGTAAGTATATGATGCTACATTTTGTTGACCTTTTTTGTTATATAATAAAAAAATAGAAAACAATAAAAACAAGAGAGTAAAATTATTGTTTTCTATTTATTAGTTACATGGTAGTTCTAATTGTGAATGTTCCTGTTTTCACTGAATTTTAGATTATAATATTCGTTGTACGTTGTTAGTGTTGTAATAATATCATAGGATTTTTTTTGGAAAGCGCATTGATAGTTTGTAATAATTTTGTCTTATTGCATTGAGAGTGTATTAAAATTGCCAATGTCCGTTGTCATTTATAAATAAATAATATTAAATACATCGTCAATGCTAGCACATGTCCACAGGCATCGACAAACTACAGCTGACGATTAATTGCTTTAAGGAGTTTAATGTTTTGTTATTGCTAAGTTTTTTTGTTGACTATGTATTGGTATATGGGGTAGTGAGTATTAAATTATTTATACCTGTAAATGATTTTTTATACAAGTTTTTTGTATCTTCAAAATTAAATCAGAATACATTTTTATAAAGTGTTCATTGTTTCAATTAATTCTGAGGTCATTTAAGATACTCATTAATTATATTGTTTATCAATTAAAACTTGATAAATTTATATTATATATAATTGTTAATTAATTAGCAAGATTCATCATCACTTATGTTATAGACTGTGATTTGTTAAGCCTTGTACTGCAACTATAGACTAGAGCAATATATGGCACCTGGGCAATTATTCTATAAAAGATAATGGGCAAAAATATAGTTTACAATTCAAAATTTTTAAGATACCACCATTTTTTTATATATTCTCTGATGTCCATACACCATGTGGAGATGAGTTCGGTAGACGATGAAACCCGGTTTAAACGTTATATTTTTGGGGTTCGACTCCACACCAGGTACTGTATGATGGCAAGGAATCGCACTCCCATAAGCTAACATTCAAACAGATATCGGTACACTATCCGGTGGCTCAAACCATAGGTTTTCCTTCCAGTCCTTAGGTAATAAATGGTGTAGATAAACCGCACCAATCCCTTTAGCACTTGTAAATGTAAAATTAGGATTTTTAAGAACTTTGTAGAGGTATTTTTACATATCTTTTTATTTCATGTAGGCTATCAATTTATACAAAATCATCTAGTGTGCTCTTACTTAAAAATATATCATCTTATTTTTCAAATCATTTGCAGTACAAAGAATAATAATCAATAGTAAGAATATTTTAAGATTGTTCATCAGAGAGTAGATGGATTTTGCCGGTCCTGGCACAGGTCAAGGTCAGCGTTTGTAACTGGCAGGTGTGTGTTGTTGATTTGGGGGTGAATTAGGGGGGTTTGGGGAGGGGTTGGTAAGTGTGTCAAGGTCATTTGGAGGGGGTTTTAAAAAAGGTGGGGAGTCTGGGGATGAGTGGCGGGCGGGAGTGCGGCGGGAGCGGATGGGAGGCTCTGGGAAATAAATTTATTTATTCATCAAAGCCCACCAGTGATCGTAGGATCGCTTCTACATCGTTTGCAGCCGTACTGTTGATCTCATTGCTCTGCACGGGTCGGGAGTCGGTGGTGGTAGTGTATGTAGGCAAATTTTGTGTGGGAACACCACTATTGTTATCATTAGTAGTGGATGTCACTATTGGAGATTGTATGGGTGCACCCTGCCGCGTGTCCATAACTTGAAGAAATGAGAGCTGCTAGATGGTTATATTGTAAGTTGATAGAGTAGAATGAGAGATGTGTGTGATGAAGAACGGTTATATAAACCCGGTAATATAGTGAATAAGAATAACCGGATAACATCATCAATAGGTGTGACAAGATTGTAATGTTGATATTTCAGCATATCAGTTAAGACTGTTTGTAAAATAGTGTCAGTAGAATAACTGTCGCGAAGGTTGGATCTTGTAAAATACAAGGGGTGAAAGCTGAACTGTTTCTTAAGTTTAGCGAATGTATTACGAGGTCTTGAAACTGTGTAGTTAGACTGTTTTTGTAAAATATGTTTGGTGCGTAAAAGTTTCAGTTGCAAATTGTGGGAAGCCATTATAATAGTGGTGAGTAAATGTACACTGTGTAAAAACCGACTGATAAATGGTTAGTGTTTGTAAATGTGTTTAAATATATATAGAGAGTGATTAGCATATTAACCGCGAACACATGTTTTAGAGTAAGAAAAATGTAAGTTAGAAAATTGTTAGAAAAGTAAAGACCGAAGTTTACTCTACGGAACCCGGCGAATAAATGAGACGCGGGCGGTACCGACCCCGTATTTAAGCAATTTGTGAGTCACGAACAACCCCTCCTCTACCCTCCCCCTAAGCCGATGGGATAAAAGGGTGGGATTGCGGTCACCCCGGTTATTTGTTCGGTAGCGTTGCGATAGTTTGTATTAATAGGAGAGGCAGACACTTTAAAAACTATTTTGTTAAAAATATTAAGATAATATTCTAGTTGAAAAAAGGAATTTGTTACTCTGTATAAATTGGCTATGAGCTGCACAAGTGCAAACAATACTCTGTTAATAAGTTGATGAGGTAAGAGCTAGTATTTGTACAAATATTATATAGTTTAGCAATAATTATATGTGTTATTAATGTGAAAAATGGTAAGTTAAGACCATGGATAAGACTAATAGTAATGTAAAACTATAAATGTTTAAAAGGTGTAAATATAATTAAGAGTTTGATAAAAAAATAGATATGAATATAAATATTAAGTAACAACAAAAATAATGTTGATGCGAGGTTAATTTATGCAGTAATAAAAAAATGGTAATGGGAGAGTAATATGTGTTTATAGTAAATAAAAAAGAAATAGTTGAAAACTACGTTATAAATGTGGTGTTAAAAAGAAGTAGACCTAATTGGAGTAAGTTAAAAAGTATATATAATATTATTAGAAGGTAGCGACTTACCGAGGTGTTGTGTCAGCTGTGGGTTCCGCGAGTAGAAAGAGGCGCAGCTGCTTGTGTAAGGGTATTTATAACGGCAGGTGGTAATTATTATGAACTTGACCCCCCCCCTCCCCCAATAGGTAATTAACCCCCCCCTTCACTTTTACTTTATGTTGAAATAGTACTAGTAATTAAGCTTGTGTAATACAAATTTGGTGTTACCAAACGGTAACTATTGTGGTTAAGATAATACAACCTATACTTAAGATAAATTAAACTGATAGAGTAACGGTAATTTAGGTCTGCTGTTGGCAATAGATAATAACTATAGTTGAGCGGCGAAAGGGAACACATAACTTCCTACTGTTATTAAAATAATAGCAGTGAACAACTATGGTGTAATGCTATAAAGAAAATTGTGGTTGGATTAGGTAGAGAATATAATTAGATGTTGGCCAACATTATTGAAAGCCGCAACACAGCACTTAAATTATTGACGACCTACTTGTAATAATCGCTGCTACGTGTATGAAATAGTGTTGCTTGGGAATTTCCTACTGAAGTTGTACTTTGAACGTTGTAAGCCCCTCAAACCCCTACAATTTCCCCCCACCATCTTCGAAGTTTACGAGTATTCTGTCGAGAATTTTAGAACCAGTTCGTACCGAAACTCCGGACGCGAAGCTTCGGGACGAACTCAAAGGGTAACTTAAATATATAGGTGGCCAATATATATTTGAGTTATTCTTGCTGTTAGGGTTTTAATATTAATATTTGTTGTGTGTGTGTGTGTGTGTAAAATGTTATTTATTTTTTAGTTTTAAGTTGTGTTATTTTTAAGTTTTAATTTGCGCATTGCGATGTTAGCATTAAGGTGTGTTATATTATTGCTAATGTTTAAAAAATGTGTTTATGCATTTAATGTTGAGTGTTGATGTAATTATTCTGTATTTGTGTGTGTGTGTGTATGTGTGTGTGTACTAATAACCTTTCACAGCTAGCTGTTAGGAGGGTAGATTAAATTTAAATTTAAATTATAGAAGTTCTGTTGAACTTCATTAAATATGGGTGGGACATGCGTGTTGTGCCATAGGCAGCGCATATTTTTATTTTTTTAAATGTTTAATTTTTTGTTAGGAAATAATTATATTTGGGTGGGTTTAGATTAAGGGTGGGAGGTTAGAGTTGCGTCTTGTATTAATTGTTCCAGACTCCCTATTATAATTGGATGGTCAAGCCCAGTGCCTTCGGGCCCGAGACTGAACCGCCCGTATCACAGCTCACCAAACTGGATCGCCACGTGCGTGCGGGCAAAAAATTGGGATCCCTTGCAAGACGTAACTAGAGGGTTGGGATTGGGAGTGTTTGAGGAATACAGAGTGGTGGAGACGGCCGTGGCCGCCTCCATCACTTTGGATCATTATTATTTTTTGGTGACCTTGACCTAAATTAATGTAATTAGCCCCCCCCCCCCCAAATTACAATTAGCCCCCCCCCCCCCCCGAGGTCACTTTCACTTAGCATCACTATATATAAGCGGGGCTAGCTAACATGTCTGTTTATTCTGATTCCAGCCGCTAACGCTGCCACTTCAGAACCATGTCTTCATCAACAACTTCTGCTACTACTATCACTATGCCTGCTGCTCCTGCTGCTACTTCTGTGCCTGCTCCTACTATCACTACGCCTGCTGCTCCTGCTGCCACTTCTGTGCCTGCTCCTACTATAAATACACCAGCTGCTAACAAGAAACCGGTGAAGAGACTGAAGTTGAAGAACGTTCCGGAGTCGATGCTGCGGCAGATGAATACACCACCATCTACATCTGCTCAGGGAAATATTCTTCTCCAAGCCATGGCGGTTCTTGGAAGTATTTTTTCTCCACCTCCATCACCAACACACCCTACGGCAACACCACCACTACAACCACAACCTACACCTACAACATCACCGCAGATGGAGCTTCCTGTTCGTCCTGATACTCCTTCAATTCTAGAATCTATTCATGATTTCACCTCATTACCACCACTAATAACACCAATTCCTGAACCAAAGTCCATTAATCCTATCATTCCTAGTTCTAAAGTTAAAAAGTCAGTTTTCAAAATTGCTCCTTCAGAGCGCTTTAAATTATTAAATGAAGAGCGTCGCAGGGCATTTAAAAATTTTCGAAAATGCTCTGAGAAGCTCCGTAAGGGTGCTAAAAAAGGATTGGTTTGTGGTAGGAAATGTGTGTTAAATGAAAAGTATTGCCGTGTACATCTCATAAACCATCTTTCTGAGCCACAACCGACTGTAATCTCCAGTAAGTCCTACCCTCCTACTAAATTAAATAGACTGAAGGAAGGTTTGAGGTACTTTTTTGTAAGTAAAACAGACAAGCACAACAAAATTGTAATTGGGTGTAACGGCTTCAAATGGGTAATACAGCTGTCTGTACCTCTGAGAAAACAAAAAGCGATCAATAGACTTGATGCGAGAGACTATTTAATAAGAGGTGAGGATGGTTGGACTAAGTGGGGACGTAGTAAATGTTAAAATCAGTTAGCTTTTTTTCAAAATTTTGGTAGAAAAATAATGGGAGAGAAACCAGCGCTATATAATAGTGCGCTGAGTTTCTCTCCCATTATTTTTTGGTCACTCTAAGTTCTGTGACCTACTTTTACATGACCTTAAACTTGAACTTGACCCCCCCCCACCCCCCAATAAAAATTAACAATGCCGAATACATCTGGCAATGGGCAGAGTTGTTTGAGGATTTCAGGGGAAATGAGGAGTATAATAACTGGTTTAATATCTGTTTAAGATAAGCAGGGTTTTTTAAACCCAAAAAGGCTATGTGAGAGTTAATGGTAATTGGTTACTATATAAGTTAAAGTTTGTTGACCTTGAACTTGATCCCCCCCCCCATACATCTTTTGTTAGTTTGCATTATAAAAGCCCGCAGCTTACATGTTTGCTTAGAATTTAACCAGTTGCTATATAGTGAACATGTCTAAAAGATTGGATTCATTCTTTGCTAAACATACAGAACTTTGGCCACTATTATATGGATTACATAGAAAGATTGAAGAAACAATTTTGAAAGATATGGGTGTAGGGGTTAAAGTGCTTATATATCGTAGAGGTGATTATAAATTATTGTGTTCATGCACAGTCAGAATTGAAAATTTAAATAATTTATTTCCTTGGATGGTGCAATTACGTAATTTTGTAGAAGAAATGGAGTTTGAGTTGCAAGTAGCTGCAATGTATTACAAGCTTGACAAAGAAGAGTAATCATACTATGTTACAAATGTTTAACTATATGAAATATAGTGGGGGAAAATAGAATATATATAAGGCAGCAACTTCATACTCAGTATCACTTTGTCATAAGATATTACTTTGGTGTGAAGAGAAAAGGTTAATAATGGTTTTTAAGGATACACCTTTTTTAAATTATTTTGAAGTAAAAAATCAGTTTAATACAACTGAAAATATAACTTGGATGGAAGAGACAAATGAAGGTTCGGAAGAAGAATTGAATAATAGTATGGATGATTCTATATTGGAAGAAGAAATTTCATCCTTTGAACAAGAAATATTTGAAGAGCTAATAAATGATAGTGATGAAGAAATTGTTAAAGAAGCAATTGAAACATTCATTTTAGATTCGTCAACTGATACATTGATATCCCCTATACAATCTTCAGACTCTGAATTGGACTAATGATATGTCGGTGTTTTTCTTAATGATCCCCCCCCCTCCTTTCCCCCTCTTTTCCCCTTCTCTATATTTGCTATAAAAGCAAGAGTTGATCAGGTTTTTTATTCATTATATGCTGTGTTGTTAGTAAAGCCATACACTTTATTAAACTATGTCTCCAAGAGCTACTACCTTTATATACATTACTGAAATTATTACACATCGTCAGATAGAAGAACAAGAAGAACTAGAACAAGAGATGAATGTTACATTTGGAGAGTTAATAGAAGAAATAGTAGAAGAATTTATAAATTTAAACCAAGAAACAACTAATGAAACTGGGAATATATCAATGATGCATCAACCGGAAGAGTTAACCGAATCTGAAGAAGAAGAATCTGGATAAAATGGTAGGGGGTTAAGTTATTTAAGCAGGAAAGAAAACAGTTTAAAAATCATTTCATAATGGAGGACCGAGAAGCAATGTTTAAAGCTTTTTGTAAGGAAGAACCCTGGGTTCCACCGGTAAATTCTTTTACATATTATTTCCCACTTTTAGACATGGAGGATTGTAAAAAAATTCCAGACATTGGTTTTAAATTTCAAAAACAAGGAATGTTAATTGGTGTCACCGAAAAATATCACAATGAATATTCGGAAAGACTAGCATTTAACTTTATGATGGACAATATGAATATTAAACCCAGTGAGTATCCATATTTTCTTTATAAATTTTTAGTTGAAAATGGTGCCAGTGTAACTATTGAAATATGTATTCAACATTTTTGGCCTACTCAGGATAGTAGTGGGGGAAAGTAGATAAATGTGTTGTTGAACCGGATAGTTTCTCACTCTTGTAAAATCATTCACCAACAATGTATCGTCCAATTTTGTCTGACTTGGTTGCCTCACATGAAGAAGCCGAAGCTAGAAGGAAGAAAAGCGAACGAGCAAGACAAATTCAGTCTAATGTCAATATGGAGTATTATAGGCTACAAATCCAAATCCCAGGCATGCATCTTGGAGAAAACAGAGTAAAGACTGTACATGCGGCTGGTAGTTATATTAAGTATTTGAAATTATTATTGGAAGATAGAGAGTCTAAAATTACAAAATTAGAAGATGAAATGAAGAAATTGAAAAATGAACTATTGCTTTTGAAAAATGGAAATAATGAAGTTGTAGTTGAAGAGGGTGCAGAAGAAGGAAATGAAATATTGGGAATCTGAAGAAAGAAGTTTAAACATCTGTATAAACTTATAAAAAACAAAAATAATAAAAAAATAATAAAATAAAAAAAAATACTAAAAATTAGATATAGAATAGAGAGCGGGGAATAGATCACTTTGTGGCAATGGATTAACATGTCACTTAGTGCTCTATTCCCCGTTCTCGCATTAATATAATTTGACCTTGACATATATAAAATATGGTGGGGATAAAGTATTTAAGACGGATGTAACATGTGTAAACACTTCAGTTGAAATATTAATCTCTTTTATAAAACATGGTGGATACTCTATTTGAACTTTGCTTGAGGAAAATTATATGTGATTGTTTTTTATTTAACCATATAATAAGATCAGAAGAATGTGTTATTCCAAACAGCATTAGAGAAGCTATTCATGAATACCGAAGACAAAATTACGGGTTTGGCATTATTGTTGCTTATAAATTTGTGGATGGGACGACTCTTTGTCAAGATTGTGCACGAGCAGCTATAGATGATTGGGATGAATTTGATCTTGAAGGAGGATATGTAGACCATCGTGTTAAGGCACCACTAATAAGGTTTGAAATCATGAACGAAAAATGTACAATCTGTGCACAACTGTTATTTAGATTTATCAGGTGTAGATCATATTAAAAAAACTGTTTAATGTTACACTATGGTGGGGAAATTTATTGAATGGTGGGGGAAAATAGAAGTGGGGGTATTGGTTATATATATGTTGCTCGATGTACATTGATTTCTTTAGTCTTGTAATATTGTTTGAAAAAGTAACTTGTAATTTGGTAAAAAATGAATTTTGAACTAGAAGTGACAAGCTTTAAAATAGTTGAAGAGGAGTGGACAACGGTTTCAAATTTTATTCATTCAAAACAAGATAATGGAACTTTAATGAAGGTATTTTGTTACATTTTAGAGGAAGGGGATGAAGAAATAGTAAGAAACTATTTAAGAAATAGAGATATGTCAACTTCTAGCTCGGACTTTGTTAAATTTTTAAAAGACAACAATGTTAACGCGGAATTAGAAGTTTGGTTTTATGTTTAAAGAACTTGGTAGAGGGAGAATAAAAATGGTGGGGGAACAAGGTGTATAAAACAAGATTTATACGCAGCAGGAGTTATTCGCTTACTACCATTTAAAAGAAGAACATCATAGAAAAATGGCTGAATCTTGGGACTATTCAACTCCTTCAACAAGTGAAAGAAAACCATTAAATTTGTCGAAGAAGACTGTAAATTTGTCAAGAAAAGGTAAACCTATAACACATCCAGAATTGAGCACTTTAGCTAAGGAACGTCATATAAAAGAAAAAACTGAATTGTATCAAATGCAGCTTTTAGTACCTTCATTGGATGTAGGCTGTACAAGAGCACATACATTGAGGACTGCAAACAAGTACATAATAGAACTGTTGGGTAAAATTGAAGTATTGGAAAATAAACTAAAGGCGTTACAAACTCTAAATGTATGGAATCCGGCAAATGAACTCCCTGTTCTGCAGATGGAGCCAAACGATCTTCCTGCTACTTATGCATGGAATGCATTTAATGATATTAATGGAGACTCTCCTGTGAAGTACCAACCTCCTGCTGTGTAAAAGATGATGGGTAAAAAAAAATACAAAAAAAAATAATAAAATATAAAAGTAAAAAAAATTAGTTGTAGAATAGAGAGCGGGGAATAGATCACTCTGTGACAATGGAATAACATGTCACTTAGTGCTCTATTCCCCGTTCTCGCATTAATTATGTTTGACCTTGACCTATATAAACATGGTGGGGGAAGGTAATTGAGTGGGGGAAACTAGATAAAAGAAGTCCAACGCGCGGTTGGAGTCATTCTTATCCTAAACTGGCGTTTACTAACATAATAAGAAAAGACAACATGAATAGTGAAAACATCATTTTGGATCTTTCATTAAGTGAAAAGAATAAAAAACAATATGAGGACTCTCGAAAAATGAAGATGAAAGAAATGGCAAAGGCAAGAGAAACAAGAATAAAACTAAAATATTATAAACTACAGAGGCTAATACCAGGAGTGAAATTGGGAGAAGTAAGAACCAGAACAATCGACATGGCTGCTGACTACATCAACCAACTACTTATAGAGTTGACTATAAAAAATGAAAGAATACGTCAATTGGAATATGAATGTAAACAATTGTTTCACCAAGAAAAAGAAGAACCTATTAACTGTGTGATTAAAGACAATCAATAAAGAAAAGTTAAACAAAGGAAACTGCAAAATTACTAAAAATATTGAATATAAATTGGTTATTAATTGGACTTGCATTAGAGAGTGGGGAATAGATCACTTTGTGGTAATGGACTAACATACCACTTAGTGCTCTATTCCCCATTCTCGCTTTAAGCGTTATTGACCTTGACCTATTAAAATAATTTATATAAAAGCAGCTACAAGAAAGGAGCTCTTTCATTTAATCGCCATGGCTCCTGTAGATAACACCGACTATCCAAGTAAACCTATTGTAGAAATATTGTGTAAAATTCTACAAGAGGAGTTTGGCATAGAAGATGTGGATAATGACAGTTCAGAAACAGATAGTGTTAACAGTATGGAAGAAGAATCAATAGATGAAGTGAGTGAAGATGTAGAAATAGAGTTAACAGATAATGAATACACACCGTTATTGGAATTTGAAAATATTCATAATGAAACTCCAACATCCAGTCACGATCCAGATTTGGAATCAATACGTGGAAGATTAATTTTTTGTGCGAGACAATTATTTCCATATGAAGAAGAAGAAGATGAAGAAGAAGATTAAAAATAGTGGTGGGGGTAAAAAGTGGTGGGGTAATACAGCATAAAAAGGAGGTATGAAAAAGATGCATTTCATTTATATGCCGAATTTCATAGAATAAACATCGCTAAAATGCATCGTTGTGATATATGTTTAGAAACTTATGAAGATGAAATATTGCTAGACATTCATAAGGAGTTATATCATAATATAAATGAAAATTTAACACAAAATAAAAATGCATCTGCAGAAGAAGAAGAAACAGCGGGACCATCTAATGCACTACCTAATTTAAGTATTCATGCATTGCCCGGAAGAGTAGTAACACACCACAAAATCCAAAATGAAAATTTAGAATTAGACAAATTTCTTGCCGAAGCAAAAACCATTGTAGTTAAACTTTTAAAAGAAGAATTAAAACGATTGAATTTTATTAAATTTGGCTTGTTATTGGATGCTATGTTTATAAACGTTGAAGAAGAATTGTCACCAAGAGGATTTATAACTAAAAACAGAACCATCATGAGTAGTTCAGATATTAATTCAATCAATAGTAGAAGAATGTTTTGATGAGATCATCAATAAAATCCAAGAACATGAAGGACGAGGATCAGGTTGGAGTTTAGTTAGTGTAGTAAGTATGGATATTAGAATTCACAAGCATGGATATGGGGTAATGGGGAGCAATTATATAGCTCTTCCAAAAAGGATTGAAGATACAAAATCATGTATAAATGTTCAAAATCATGATACAGAATGTTTCCGATATGCAATGACATCAAAATTTATATTACGCAATGCACAAAGACCTAGTGAAGAATATGAGAACTATAGATACAGATATAACTTTCAAGGTGTGTCTTATCCGGTAGCCTTGAAGGATATTTCTAAATTTGAAAAACAAAACCCTGGAACATCTGTAAACGTATTTGGTTTGGACAGTTCTAACAAGGTGTATCCTTTGAAAGTGGTAAAAAACGAACTTGCAGACCATACGGATTTGTTATTAATTTCAAAGGATGAAGTATCACACTATGTATGGATAAAATCATTTGAAAAACTTGTCAATAAACAATTATCAGGAAGTGAACATAGAAAAATAATTTGTAAAAGATGTTTTTGTTTTAAAGAACATAGAAATGGAGGACAAAATTGGTTACTGGTAACACAAACAACTGTGTAATGAAAATTTTGAAGCTAAGATTATTCTACCACCATCAAATAATTCATATTTACAGTTTGAAAAAGTTTTCCATCAGTATCGCATTCCTATAGTAATATACGCCGATTTTGAATCAACACTTGTTCCAATTGAAGATGAAAACATTGAAGCAAGGAAGAGTATAAAATATCAAATGCACAAGCCTAACAGTTTTTGTTTATTGGTTAAATCCACATTGGTTGAAGAACATTTGAATGCATATGGATTGTCATCAAAACCCGTGGTGTATCGTGGTGAAGATGTTGCCATAACATTTTTAAATCATCTATATGAAATAGCTGGCCATGTTGAAAATTTGTATAATGATATAGTACCAATGATACCAATGGAGGAAGAAGAGGAAATTCAACATGAAAATGCTACCCACTGTTTTCTATGTAAAAATGAATTTACTTTAAATAACTATAAAGTTAAAGATCACGATCATCTTACAGGATATTATAGAGGTGCAGCATGTAATGCATGCAACATAAACTATAAGATTCCCAGAAGAATTCCTGTAATATTGCATAACCTTAGCGGTTATGATGGTCATTTTATAATACCAGAATTGGGGAGAGATAATGGTGCAATTGATGTTATTGCAGAAACAACTGAAAAGTTTATAACCTTTAGTAAAAAAATTGGAAATATGAAGTTGCAATTTGTAGATTCGTACCGGTTTATGCCGTGCAGCTTATCAAAACTTTCTGAAAACCTTAGAAAAGAAGATTTAATAGAAACAAAGAAAATTGTAAACAATGATAAATTAGATTTGGTTCTTCGTAAAGGTGTTTTTCCTTATGATTACATTGACAATTTGGAAAAATTTGAAGAAACATCACTTCCACCTAAAGAAGCTTTTAAGAATACATTACATGAAGAGGACATCAGTGAAGAGGATTATCAACATGCTTGTAGAGTATGGAATGAATTAGAAATGAGAACCTTAGGCGAATATTCAGATTTTTATGTTAAATTAGATGTGACTTTACTCTGCGACATAATGGAAGAATTTAGAAACACCTGTTTTACAGCATATGGATTAGACCCACTTCATTCGTACACAGCTCCCGGATTGGCATGGCAGGCTATGTTAAAAGAAACAAAATGCAAACTTCAACTATTAACTGACATAGACATGGTGTTGATGATTGAATCCGGTATCCGAGGAGGATTAACCCAAAGTGTAACTAGATATGTAAAAGCAAACAATAAATATCTTCCAAATTACGATGCATCACAACCTAGCACATTTATTGGTTATTTTGATGCAAATAATCTGTACGGATGGGCCATGTCGAACCCTCTTCCATATGACAATTTTAAATGGGTTGATCCAAATTCAATCAATAACATCGCTGATATCCCTAAATATGGGGATATTGGCTACATCTTTGACATTGATTTTGAGTACCCGGAACATCTCCACGACCATCATTATGATCTACCACTATTAGCAAAAACAGAAATATCTCCCACTGGTAGATGGCCAAAATTAATGATGACACTTAACAATAAGACTAGGTATGTAGCTCATTATTGGACAGTACAGCAAGCGCTAGAGATGGGATTGAAAATTACGAAAATTAATAAAGTACTGCAATTTTCACAATCCTGTTGGTTAAAATCTTATATAGATAACAATACAAGAAGAAGAACTGCAGCAACATCCAATTTTCAAAAAGATTTCTTTAAATTAATGAACAATGCAATATTCGGTAAAACATTAGAAAACAAAAGAAATCACAAAGACTTGAGATTGGTTGTTGATCCAACAAAATTACAGAAATTGGTGCAAAAACCAAACTTTGCATCTTCTATAATTATTAATGAAAACCTTGTAGCCGTTTCTATGAATAAAATTTCAATTAAGATGGATCGACCCATATATGTTGGAATGTCCATTCTAGACATATCAAAAACTCACATGTATGATTTTCATTATAATAAAATGGTAAAATTTTATGGTAGAGAGAATATTGGAATAGCATACATGGATACCGATGCATTCATCTATTGGATTATAACCAATGATATGTACAAAGATTTACGCACATTTGTTTATAAAAATGACTTTGATTTTTCTGACTATCCACAACATCACCCTAATTATGACAATGGAATAAACAAGAAAGTTTTAGGAAAATTCAAAGATGAGACAAATGGTGCGCCTATGGAAGAAATTGTAGCATTAATGTCCAAACTGTATTCTTTTCAATTGTACATTAGTGAAAAAGAAGAACATCAAGTTGTAAAGAAGGCAAAAGGTATAAAAACATCATATTTAAAGAAGAATGTACAGTTTGAACATTTTAAAAGATGTTTATTTGAAAGCATGGAAACAACTGCAACTTTTAATACGATAAGAAGCTTTAACCATCAAGTCTACAGTGTCAAGCAAACTAAGTGGGGACTCAGCTACAAGGATGATAAGAGACATATCCAGGAAGACAATATACACACTCTACCTTTTGGACATTATTCTTTAACTCCTATCGACCAATAAAACCTATTCTTCGTCCTTACACCTGTTTCCTTTTCCTTTCCGTAAAAAAGAGGGAGCATGGCAAGTTCAATGCCATGTTCCCTCTTTTTTACACAAATATAATATGGCCTTGACCCATATTTGTTAATAATATAAAAGGTGATAAGCCATTTTAAGGATTAGTATTTTCTCAAGCGGTGTACAAACAACATCTGAAGATGGAAGGATTAAAGGATAAAATTGTAAACGAACTTCATAAGCCGGCAAGAAGAAAGTTTCCAAGAAGAAATACAATTATTAAAGGAAGGAACGATCTTTACCAAGCCGATCTCATTGAGATGATACCGCATAGTAAATTGAATGAGGGATTTAAATATATATTGGCAATTATAGATTGTTTTAGTAAGCTTGCTGACGCTATACCACTCAAGGATAAGACTGGGAAAAGTGTAACAAAAGCTATGGAAGCAGCTATAAAGAAAAATAAATTTGTCATAAAACATTTACAAACTGATGATGGAAAAGAATATTTTAACAAAGAATTTACAGCATTAATGAAAAAATATAACATAAATCATTATTCTACAAATTCGGAAGTTAAAGCTTCCATAATTGAACGATTCAACAGAACATTAAAAGGAGCAATGTATAAAACATTTTCTAAACGAGGATCGTACGTGTGGTACGATATATTACCAAAGCTTATAAAAGAATACAATAACAAGTTTCATCGCACTATTGGTATGAAACCTATTGAAGTAAATAGCAATAATGCTAAGCTTGTTTTGGAGCGTATTAAGAAAAATACTACTCCTAAAATTGAAAAATTAAAACCTAAAAAGTTTAAAATTAACGACAAAGTACGTATAAGTAAATATAAAGGAGTTTTTAGTAAAAGATATTTACCAAATTGGACTAACGAAATATTTACAATCTACAAAGTGCAGCCGACAATACCAGAAACCTACATTTTAAAGGATAACAAAGGTGAACTACTTCAAGGCGGATTCTATGGTCATGAATTATTAAAATCGACAGTAGGTGATGTATATCTTGTTGAAAAAGTTTTACAAAGAAAAAAGGATAAAGTTAAAGTCCGTTGGTTGGGATTTGATAGGAGTGAAGATTCTTGGATTCCTACAAAAGACTTGGTGTAATACTTTAATAACTCATTATGTATTTAACCTTTAAACAAGATGGATATTGTACAGCAAAAAGAACGATTTAATATTAATAATATAGATGAATTGACAGTGGATAATAACAATTTAAACCATGGTAAACATGGTGAATTACTACCAAACTCTATAAGATGTTTAATAACTGGCCCTTCTAATTGTGGAAAAACAAATGTTGTATTTAACCTTATAACTAATCCAAAAGGGCTACGTTTTAATAACATATACATTTTCTCAAAATCTTTGCAACAACCTAAATACCAGTTGTTAGATAAGATATTAGCAAGTGTGCCCGAAGTAAATTTCTACAAGTTTAATGCTAGTGAAACTATTATGCAACCAAATGAAGCTAAACCATTTTCTATATTTATATTTGACGATGTGTCATGTGAGAATCATGATACAATAAGAAGTTATTTTGCAATGGGGAGACATCATAATATTGACAGTATTTATATTGGTCAAACCTATAGTAAAATTCCAAAACAACTTATAAGAGATAATGCAAATTTGTTGATAATATTCAAGCAAGATGAAACAAATTTGAAACATATATATAACGATCATGTAAATGCCGACATGACATTTGATAAATTTAAAGAGATGTGTGGTAAAGCATGGGCTGAAAAGTATGGATTTCTTGTTATTATGAAAGATGAAGCTATAAAAGATGGAAGGTATCGAATAGGGTTAGATAAATTTGTATTAATCCATTAAATGAATAGCAGTATGTCTAGTAATGAATGAGACTTCATAGTGTAAACATGGTAAATCAAGAAAAACTATTGAAAGAAATAAAATCACTCAGTGATTCTATTAGGATAAAAAACCGTGCATTAAGGATGGGTATAAGCGAAAGAGAAGAATTTTTAGAGACTACATTTAAACCTATTACAGAACCTTTAAAACAGATATCAGAAACCATTAGTAAACCTCGTTATGAAGGGGATGTTTTACTACCAGTTTCTAAACAAGAAGTACAAGCATTAAAAAAAGAAGACAATGATGATTCATATACAAGCGCTAGTGACCAAGAAGAAACAAAAGAAGAAAAACCTATTGTTGAAAAGGAAGAAGAACAGCCAATACCTGAAGCAGAACAATCTATTCCAAATTTAACTCAATTGAGTAGCGATATATTACAACACGGACCTCTGGGAAGAAAATATATATTGAAAATGCTACATGATATAAAATCAAACCCTAATTTAAGTAAATCACACATATACGGAGCAAGAATTGATGGAAATGAATTAAAAATAGGTGATTCAAAACTTAAAATAACTGAAGACGATTATATCATTATTGGTGAGCATAAATATAAGGGAACAAAAGGATTATATGAATTAATTTTTAAAAACATACCATTGAGATATTCCACCAAAGATTTAAATACTTTTAAGGAAATTTTACAAAATACTAATGCGCATAAAAGGAATTACTCAAAAGATGCAATAATTAATCGTTCACGCGCAACAAAATATAACATTGTTATAAAAAAGTTGTTTCCCCCACGAAAACTACCAACATTACGTACCGCACCAGCAGTGAAACAACCGCTAAAAAGAAAATCTTTATCACTTATGGATTTATCACTTCTTGAACAACATGGTAAAAAGAGTAAAGGAGGTACTTCAACATCTGGCAAAGGACTGATGAAAAATCTGTACAATACCAATGTAATTTATTATAAAGACATTAATAAATTAGTTGACAGAATGAGATTATTACATGAAGCTATGGAAGCCGGTCATACAGGTTTAAATAATGAATGGGTGGCTCTAGTTGATGAACTCAGAAGTCGAGGTGTTGTCGTATAATTGTCCGCAGATATAAAAGAACGGCAAGCATATAATGTATCATTTTTAACATGAGCGTCGACAAGTTTGGACGGTACTCCGCGTTAGGAGTGCAAGTTGGAGAAGAGAGAAAAAGAAGTGGATTGCCGCAAACACCTGAAGGTGACTATAACATAAGTAATAAACGTTTAAAACTAGTTAAAGATCCAGAAGAAGATACTGATGGAGCAAATTTAAAGACAGTAAAAGAAGCTACTTCAACATCATTAAAATTACTTAAGGATACTTACGATGTTAAATCACATAGAATAATTAATGTTGGTAAACCAACTGACAGTTCTGATGCAATTACTAAAGAGTATTTATCATCTGAACTTTCCAACACTTTAAAATTGCAGTGGGGTAACAATTTAAAAGATGGACAAACATATGATGCTAGAAATCATAGGATAACCAATGTGGCAAATCCAAAAAATGATAAAGATTCAGTTAATAAAGAATATTTACATTCTATAATACCGGAAAAGACTCATCGAGGATTTTCTTTTTATAAGTTTATTATAAATGACATTGGATACCCAACGGAAGACGGTGATGCTGTAAACCTGAAATACATCAAGGACAACTGTATTTTACAAGATGCTGATGAAATAGATTGTCATGGAAAAGCATTGTCAAATGTAAAATTTGGTTCTCAACCAAAAGACGCTGTTACTATGGAACAATTATCTAAAGAATTAAAAAGGGAAACATCAAATTTTGTAAAACATGAAGATGCTGTGCTAAGGCGAGGAAATACATTTATACATGGAAATGAAAAATTTGATTTAATGCAAGGAAGTAATGATAAATGGGATGCGGGAGGTAAAAGAATAACAAATGGAAGATTTGGTCAAAAAAGTTCGGATGTACCTTTAATGGCACAAACATTAATTGCGGGCGGTCCTTTATTAGGCACATATGAAGGTCATAATAGAAGAATAAAAAATATAATACCTGGTTATGAAGAAAATGATTGTGTTACAGTGAAACAAACAATAACTTGGGATAAACGCAATGGAACCAAATTTGATGCTAAAATGAAGAAAATAATTAATATTTCACCAGGTGAAGATTTTAATGATGCTGCTACTATTGGACAAGTTATAACAACATCAAAAAATGATTCAACCGCTTACACGTGTAATGATAAACGTATTATGCAGTTACACGATCCTCAACATCCGAAAGATGCTGTAACTTTAGATTGTTTAATAAGAATAGTGGGTAATTTACTTATTGATACCCATAATCATATAGCTAGTACAACGAGTCATGTGATGATTCAACCCGATGAACGAGAAGCGTGGATTAAAAATAGAATCATAAATCAGTATATAATTAATTTGAATAATTAATTATTTAAATATAAAAATTATGCATAAGTTATTCATTTATGTGAAGCATCTCGTTGAGTAAACACGCCGGTTATATATAAAACAACATAATGAAGATAGCACAGCTCAGTCGTCGTCAAGTCAGCGGCAAGAAAGGACGTGGTATAACATCGGCTGCATTATCCCTTCTCAAACGAATTCCTGTTGGTGCTGTTGTAAATCGGGCAATAGACGCTCTACCATACGAATTTCATCTGCCCGGAGGTTATCAATATTGCGGACCCGGAACTAAATTGGCAAAACGTTTAGCAAGAGGGGATCCTGGAATTAATAAATTGGATCAAGCTTGCAAAGAACACGATATAGCGTATTCCAAGTTTGCTGATTCAACAAATAGATCAATAGCAGATAGAGCGCTAGCAGAAAAAGCTTGGCAAAGAGTTAAATCAAGTGACGCGAGTATTGCAGAAAAAGCAGCCGCTTGGGCAGTAACTACAGCTATGAAGGCGAAAACAAAGTTTGGCGGCGGAAAACGTCGAAGAGGAAGACCTGCAAAGAAAAGAGCTCCTAAAAGAGGTGGAAACATTAAAAAGAGACGTCGTAGAACTCGTAAAACAAAGACAAAGAAGACTTCCGTTTGGTCAATGGTAAAAAACGGAGCAGGTCTATACCTAAGACCGTACCGTGTGTACTAAATAAGAAAAATCAATTGATAATTCCAAATAAAGCCTTAACAAATTATCAATTATCAAATTATGTAAAATGTTTGAAGATACCATTTTTTAGGGGAGTTTTTATGAAAGACGCATTACCAAAAAACATATGGAAAAATGAAACTGGAATAGTAAATTTAGATTCCTCCTATGGTCCAGGAACTCATTGGGTATGCTATAAAAAACTCGGACAAAGCGTTTATTATTTTGACAGTTTTGGCAATCTACCACCACCTAAAGAACTTCAACACTATTTTAAAAACTCTAAGAATATATTTTACAATTATAAAAGAGAACAACCTAACAATACAGAAATATGCGGACATTTATGTTTGGAGTTTTTAGCAAAAAGTGTCAGTCAGCTTTAAGATGTCATCGTACACAGTGTCACTGAGCGGAAATTCATCTACATTAAAAAGTACTCTTTTCCCAGCATTGCGTCTATCTAAAGATAGATTATGGGAAGCGGCATTATTAGATTTTACTACGTACAATTCAATTCCCAACATTACAGAAGGTAAAAACAATTTACTACATTATTATGAAAGTAAAGATGAAAAAGGAAATTATTCAGAATTAAAAATAATCACCTTGTCTACAGGAGCATATGAAATAGATGATATAAACCAGCTATTACAGAAGCAGCTAGGAGAAGAAAATATCTGTATAAAAGGAAACAACAATACTTTAAAAGCGGAAATTACCTCAAAATATTATATAGATTTAAGTTTAGAAAATTCAATCGGTAGTTTACTCGGATTTTCAGATAAGAAAAGAAAAATCTTAGATCCCGGAACTACTCATACGGGTGATACCACAGTAACAATATTAAAGGTTAATAGTATTGATATAACATGCAATATTATACACGGATCGTATAGAGATGGGGTAAACCAACACATTTTACATACATTTTATCCAACAGTAGCTCCTGGTTTTAAAATAGTTGAGAAGCCACAAAACCTTATATACCTACCATTAAACACCAGTTTTATTTCAGACATCGTACTGAACATATCGGATCAGGACGGTAATAGTGTTGACTTTAGAAAAGAAACAATTACAATACGGTTACACATAAAAGCAGTAACTTAAGTATAACATGGGATTAACATTTAAACCACAACGGAAAAGCCGGGAGCTCAGTAGCTCTTCAACATTGGACGAGTTAACACCGGACAACATACATTTCCTACAAAAAATTGGGTTAAAACTAAATTACGATGGACATTCTGGATATATCTCAAGGACCGACGTTCGACGAAACCCTATGGGAGAAGGAATATCACACGCACAACCCTTACACTTCATCAAAATTAAACAATAATGATGAAATAAGGATTCCCATTCAACAACAAGATATTTACACATTACCCTGTGAAAGTTATTTATATATTGAGGGACAAGTATTGAAATTGGATGGAAAAACCGGTTCGTCTGTTCCTTTTATAAATAACCCAATGGCATATCTTTTTGACGAAATAAGATATGAAATATCAGGAGTGACAGTTGATTCAACAAAAAAGGTTGGTATAACAACAACACTAAAAGGATTAACATCATTAACACCGCATGAGAAGAATTCAATAGTCACCGCCGGATGGGTTGCCCCTGATAAAGACACTATAACACCAGATTCCAACGGTCACTTTGATTTTCATGTACCTTTACGATTGCTTTTGGGATTCGCTGAAGATTACAAAAGAATAATAATAAATGTCAAACAAGAATTGGTATTACTCAGATCTTCAACTAACAAGGACTTGATACTAGCAGCAAGTGGCACTGAAGAAAGTAAACTAGAATGGCAGCTACAATTAAATAAAGTTGTGTGGAGAGTACCTCATGTAAGATTAGCCGATGAACATAGAATCGTATTGTTAAGGAAGTTAAAATCTGACCGTGATATTGTAATGCCGTTTAGAAGTTGGGAATTCCATGAATACCCCATATTACCTCAAACAGAACGACAAACATGGACTGTTAAAACATCTACTTATTTGGAACGAGCAAGGTACATAATACTCGGTTTTCAAACCAATCGAAAAGATGTTATAACCGCACACGCAGGTCAATTTGACCATTGCAATATAAAGAATTGCAAAGTTTTTCTAAACTCTCAATTCTTTCCTTATGACAATTTAAATGTCATGTTTAGCAAAAAACGTTATTCCATCTTATACGATATGTATGCAAGATTTCAATCGTCATATTATGGAAAAGCTAATACACCACTGTTATCACCTGAACAGTATTATTCAAAAGCTCCAATAATCGTTATCGATTGCTCAAAGCAAAATGAATCAGTTAAATCGTCAAGTGTAGATATAAAAATCGAAATGGAATTTGAAGATAAAATACCGGAAGGTACTTCGGCATATTGTCTAATTTTACATGACAAAATAGTAACATACACCCCACTAACTGGAATAGTTAAAAATGTGTTATAAAAAACAGTTTTTAGGTGGGGGGGGGCGATTGTTATAAAAGGGGGAAAAAGAAGTGAAAATTTCATTATTTGTTTGACCATCATATGGGAAACATCGCTTGCAAAATGAGTTCACCTAATACAAATACTAACGAAGAAGAAACTACACCACTTATAGCCGACAACAGTTCCGATATAGAAAAACAAATTGAACAAGAAATGGATGAGTTCCTCAAGTTTAAGCATAAGAAAAAAGAAGAGGAAGTTGAAAAAGGAATTAAAAAAAGAAAAGTCGATGACATTATTTCCACCAATATTTTAGCAGAGGTATTTCTTAGAATCTACTATCCCATCTCATCATGTATGACAAAAAGCATATCTGCCGGAGTAATAAAATCATTGGAGTATTCACCAACTATTATTTTGAATCATGGATCTAAAATGGTGTTTTTCTCTGAAATTTCCTGGGAATCGTTTATGAAGCATCTACATCTTTTAGAATGTTATTTGAGTAACAATACATATGGAAGAAGAACAAAATTAAGTTTGCTAGAATCAAATATTGAAATCGATATAGTAAAACATCGAGGAGGACAAATTGTTCGTTTTAGAGATTTAACTAAACATGACATAAAAATACACCTTACAAAAGATGAATTCTACACCCTCAGCTGTGCTACAGGTCCTATCACAAGATATTTAAAACAACTAATATTTTCAAGCGCGATCATAAAAGAATATTTAACCGATACATTGGATAGACAACCGTATGTACCAATCCTATACGGTCCCGTAGATACTTCCATTTTCAATAGAATACCTCACGAAGTTGATATGTGGAGACAGTTGCACAACTATCAGACTAACTTCGGTATAGATGAAGAAGCACAAGAAATGAATGAAGAAGCATCTTGCAGCAACCAACCCGCAGTATAAAAAGACGCCCTCCATAATTTTACAAACAGTCCGATACCGACCTTTGTCATGAATAAACAAGTTTCATTTTCAAACCAATACCAAATAATGGAGGTGAAACGAGGTATAATTGAATTTCAAGCGTTTCGCGGTAACGACGGACATTTTATTATTAAAGAGTTAGTTATTCTAGACATGAACACATCTGTGGTTTATCACTATTTATTCCAACCTCCTATACCGTTCAACAGATTAACTACTAAAGCAAGAGTGACAAACAAATGGTTAATGAAACATTTTCACAACTTGAGATGGGATGAAGGTTTTATCCACTACAGTATGGTGCCGCACATTATGAATCATTACTGTAAGGAATTTAAAATTATCTACACAAAGGGATTGGAAAAAACCGCTTGGATACAAGCATATACAAACCATGAAGTGATAAATGTGCAAGTAGATAGAGATTTTCAGTGTCATTTTGCCAACATTTGTATCTCTACCAAAAACTTTAAACATCGGCAGTCCCAATGCGCTTTAAAGAACGCTTATCGTTTGAATGCGTATCTACAACAGAATGGTGGGGGGTGGGAAGGATATAAAAGCGACAACGCAACCATGACCCAGCATGAGTATTACTCTAGCCTCCGAACAGTCGACACCTCCCACACAGATTCGCAAGACTAAGAATAATATCAACAATAAATAAGAAGAAGAAAAAGTAAAGATGACGTCACAAACATTTTTACAATCTCTTGTCGATCAATTTAACAAACATTCAAAATCTACCGTCTTACCGACTAAAAGATGTTCAGAATTAAAAGAAGAAAAACATTATGTTATCCACACCATTAAGAAGATGGAAACTAGTGTTGGGGACGCCATCAACGTTACACTGAGTGAAGCGCCCTACACGCCCGGTGATGAACCTAAATTTCAAACATTTCTTCCCAAGCGCTTCGTGCACCTCCTGCAAAACGAAGATCTACGCCTTATCCACCCCGGCTCTCTGTACTTGGCATCCCACGGTCCAAGCGGAAGCAATTCAACGGAACTTACACTTCACGTCATGCCTACTGCCAACAACTAATTTATTATTTGCAATACTTTTGTACACCTTTGTGAATTATTTTAAAAATAAATAAAGATATAAAAAAAAATAAAAAATAAAAAGCAATATATCACTATGTGTTTTTGCACATGGTGATATATTGCTTTTTAAAAAAAATAATTTTAGATGACCTTGACCTAATTACAAAAACTATATAAAGGGAATAATTTTCAAGGGGATTTCCTCAGTCTACAATTGACTTCCGTGCTGTACACATCTCCCTTGGTTGTCCAATTATTTTAGACGACAACATGTCTCTAAAAATCAAATGCGCATCATACGATACCTCCACCATCACAACTTTTGAACAACTCGACAATTTCACTAATGAATTGCGAGTACTTCTCGCAGGCGGTTATCACTTAAATGCCGATGTTTATGTTACAAATAAGAAGATGTTTTCAAAACAAAACTACTGCGATGATGAAGTGTACTTTTCCACACAAACAGCAACAACATCCAGCCCTTGTACTCAAAATAATGTTAAATTCCACAAATACTACTAATGTTAAATTACAATAACAATACTCCATCAACTTGAGGCTTCGCTATAAAAAGGCTGTTCAACCCAGACTAAATCATCATTTACTTTTTGACAACCGCAGCGATAACAACTACAACTACTATGCTGTACCGAATGATGATTGAATTTAATGGTAAAATATTTGGAAAGGACTATCAAACGGTAGAAGAGATGAGCTCCGATCTTGATGTATTAACTAAAGAAGGCTTCCAACCAAAGTTAATTCTAAAATTTCCAGAAGTACATCCACTATCCACTGAAGATCTCGTCGCAATGGCTAGAGCAAAAAAACAAGAACATGAAGTAAATATTAAAAAGGAGAAAGAAGAAAAGAAAGACGAACCTATATCTTAAGTACACAACTATTTAATATTTGTACCCCATTCTTTTTTAAAACTCCATTTGGTTGACCTTGAAATTACCCCCACCACTTTTTTCTTTTAATAAAACTCTCTATTCTATACTATACACCTTCATTTCCCAACTCCACTTAGAACCGTCAACATGGAAAAGAAAAAAGAAGACTACAAACCACGCTACTGTTGTGAACAAAAATGTACCGATATAGGAAGATGGATGGTAGACGGATTAGCTTGTAGAAAATGTGAATTCTTCGGTTCCTGTTACTGCAAATGCAAAACAAAACAACTACCACCACCAGAATTGCAAACCTTCAAAATTTATAAATCAAGATACTTCCACACTTGCTGTCCCCAAAAGTGTTTCAAATTTCACCCAGAAAGACTTTTTAATTGCCGAAAGTGTGATGCATATTATAAAGACGACTTTTGTACATGCATTAAAAATTTGTGCAAATATAGATCAGATTGGTCTTCTGATCCTATTCAAGCTTCAGATGTATAGCTGTAGTCACTGACTGCAGCTCTTTTTTAAAATTTCATTTGGTTGACCTTGAGATTATCCCCACCACTTATTTTACAATATATATTCTATATACCCTTTAACACACTTCTCATTTACACTACATTGCTTGGACTAACACCAACATGGGTGACAGATTTATTTCTTTTGAACATTTAATTACCGAAAGAGATGAGATGGAAACTCTATTTCACAACTTACTCACACTTATGGATAGGTATCCTTTAAAATGGATCAACATCAAAGTAAAATATGTGGATCCTACCAGAATATTTTCATCATCCTCATCATCTTCCAACAGTGCAGGGGAAGAAGAAGAACCAACTTATGGTATTACAATTATTGAATTAAACAGCGAAGAACAAGACAATCAAATTCAAATTATAAATAAACTTACTATTTAGTTTACAAAAGTGGTTAGTATTTCTATTCTATATTAGAACTATTATTGTTATTTTATTTCTATACACTTCCCACAACCTACCTGTATGGTGTTTCGCGGCGAACTGCGGTAACCACAGTTTTCTCACTTCTCGTTTTCGATTACCCCCACTCTTTTTCTTCCCCCCACCACTATTCCCCGATTCCATATAAGCGACCGCCTTACCGTCGCTCACCATTTGTTTGCCTACCGCCGAACGATGAGCCAGCCTCAATTAGCAAAGAATACTACTACTTTTGCAGTAACATCGCAACAAGATTTACGGGATATTTTTCAAACTTTAACCGATGTTGTAAACACGCCAAACAACACAGTTGCTATTACTGTTGAAATTACCTACAATTGTCCAGAGTGTGAAAGGATGGAAAGCGAGAATATTGAAGAAGAATTAGAAATGCCAAACAACAGTCCTTCATCCGCACACGATTCAACACCAGATGATGAAAGCTAGTCCTACACAAATATTCTTTTTCAATCCCCCCACCACTTTACATTAAATATATATCCTCCCCTTATTTGCTCTCCTCATTTCATCGCCTACTTTTATACTATCTACACCGCTCCTCTCTAACCTATACACAAACATGATGGACGGCTTTTCAATCACATCACAATTGGAAGACGATAAATTAAAACTCGAAATTAACAGAATACAATTGGAAGCACAAAATCAGGAAGAAATGATCCGGCTGTTAAAGCTCTTCAAATGCGTACTATGGTTGGTATGCCTCTATCTGCTTATCGCCATCACCATCGGCATTTACCAGACCGTCACCGCCAAACATCGCTTGGACACTACTTCAAATAAAAATTCTACTTGGCTTTCCTAAAATAAATTATTAATTCCCACAGCCCCACACACACACACACCCCATCCGCTCCCGCCGCACTCCCGCCCGCCACTCATCCCCAGACTCCCCACCTTTTTTAAAACCCCCTCCAGATGACCTTGACACACTTACCAACCCCTCCCCAAACCCCCCTAATTCACCCCCAAATCAACAACACACACCTGCCAGTTACAAACGCTGACCTTGACCTGTGCCAGGACCGGCAAAATCCATCTACTAAAAATGGCTAAAATTAATATATGTTTATTACGAGTATATCCTTGTAGTTTGCGGGTCAGTGCATACCTTGACCGTCACATTCTTGGAAATCCACAGAGCATTGTGCACTGAATGACTTTTATTGAAACAAGTCTGTTTTATTTATCTTTTTTATTATTTTGTAGTCCTATTTAAGGTGTAATTTAAGTTTTTGCATTTGTTATATTTTATTAAAGAGATATAACAATTTGTTTTAAAGTAGTAATTAAAGACTTGCTATGATAAAACAACAAACAATTTAAATAAAAATTTAATCTAAATTAAAAATATAAAATCGTTTAACTTAATAATTTGCACCTACTAGAAAATCTGAGGTATTCCTGAAACACTTGTTAATAAGTTTATATAAACAAATGTTTCAGGAATACCTCAGCTTGTAAAGAGGTTATACATACACGGCATGATTTCTTTTTTTGCAAAATTCGTTGGCAATAGTTTTAGTTTAGTTTTGGTAGGTTTATGTTGTTTGTATTTACTTAAATTGTTTTTAATGTGTATTATAAAAATAAAATAAATCATTTCTGAAAGGCAATACACTTTATTACTCTTCACAACTGACAGATAGTCAACAAGTACAAAATAATGAAAATAAATAATGGCTTCACAAAGCGGGCCTAAGTCCCCAAACATCGATATCAATTGAGCATTCCCCCAGGCGTGGCATGACAAGTAATATTCGACTGTAGCTTACTTGAGTGCCAAGTTTATGTCATATAAGTGCTCATTAAAACTTCTTATTCGTTCCCGGTTGGCGTTACAATTTGTATATATAAAAATAAAAATGATTTAGATTCAAAATTAAGGGTTTACAACTGGTTAAATAAATAAAACTATTTATAGTATAAAATTAAAAAAATTCTTTTCCTTTTATATTTACTATTGAAATAGAAAAAGTTCAAGTTGATATAATACTGTGGTAGAGTATTAGATTGTGCAAATAATGGTATATTTCATCACTAAGAAATTTTCTGGGGCAAGATTTAGCGGAATTACGATCAAGGCATGGCCCAACTTTTAAACGATACTTTCTGTTGTTAGTTAATTAGAGCCTGAGCCAATAATCATTTAATGTTATTGTTATTGTTATCAAGTGATAGCTTAATAAACAATCGAAACAGCAGATTTGTGATAAAAATACCTTAGCCCTAGTTTTGATAATACTAGTGTCAAGAATCACAAGTTATAAATAGAGTGGGATTATTCCCAGCTGTATATCCCACTCGTCTGCCACTCGATTTTACAACACGATTGAGTACCACTTTTGCTCCTAGTGATGAATATTTTCATTCTGTGAGTTGGCTTTAAAAACAGCCTTCCTCTGTTATGAGTTATGCTCATTTATGTTAAAAAAAAAAAAAAAAAAAAAAAAAAAAAAAAAAAAAAAAAACACTGAGACGAAAGTAATAAATTAATGAAATGAAGATTGAAACATTATTTTGTGCACCAATTATTACAGTTTTTAATTCAAGCCATTATTATTAGAAGTTTGCGTTGCCACGGTTTTACAATCAAGCTGAGGAGAAAAATTCCTCACATATAACATTTCCCCCAGAGAGCTTCTCTAGGGAAGCTTTGCACATTATTGTGTGGAACCCACTACGAATACCGAGGAAAAATAAACATTTTCTCTGGTTCCTTTCATTCTGGTATATATGTTTTATTCTTTAAAAATTTGGTTACTCTTTTTCTTTCTATTGCTATGAATATATTAGAAAAAATACAGATATCCACAAAGTAACTTGTTACGCATGAATATTTGAATGAATGCGAAACCTTTCTATAAAGATAACGGATTAAAAAAATTGCAAAGATAGCTCACTTTTTAAATTTAAATTTATAACTTCCTTAGCATTTAAATTTACATAGGTAATTCTAGAGAAATTATTCAATTAAGTTTCGGTCTTGCTGGAGACGTAAGTTTGTTGTGATTTAAATATTCCATATCAGTTTTAAGATTGCATAACTTAAAATATTTCATGCTAATCATCAAAACATAACATTCTCGCAGATGTTTGATCGGACAACATTGTACAGAACGACAAACATGAGGGCTATTCAGAGTAAATTTGCATCCATTCTCTGAATGCCCATTGACAGTCCCATATTTGACCTCCGACTGAACTATTTGTCTTCTCTATATTCAAACATTTTAGACACTCATTGTTTGTCGAGTGTTTTAAATATAATAAAGTAACTCTGGAAACATTAAAAACTTAAAATATACGATTGTATTTTAAACAAATCTTTCATACATTAACTGTATTTGTCAAAGTATTTTAACACAGAGGCAACAGTTTGGGTGTCAAAAGTGTAGTACAAAAACCGGTATGTCGTTGGATCGAATCTTTGTGTTAATTTTTATACAGTAGTTTTATACAGTAGTATCTTCCAACTTTATTATAGGGGCTCACCCTCCATATTTCGACCACACATCCCATACACAAACCAGTAATCTACAACGGAGAGGGAAAGACAGGCAGAAGGAAGCTGCCAACCTTTTTTAGTACGATCTTATTTCATCGCGTATGTTTTCATCATATAAATGTGGATGACTGTTAACGAATGCTTCAAATATGGTTTCGTTCAATGAAAGTACGTTTACTATTATAATATTTCGACTTAAATGAAAAAAAGTGACATATTACTTTATAATAATTGATTGTTATAGACAACATTTCAAAGCCAATAAGGAAAAGATGTATATTTGCTCATAGTTCCCTCATCATACCACTCGTGTATTTTAATTATCTTGCTGATCTTTACAGTTGTGAATATTTTAATTGGCTTTGCTATACTGGAGAAAACACAAAATCTCCTAGAAGATATTAAATTATGGCAGAGGTTTCCTCATGCGTTTTATGATATGTTATTTATTTATGTAGGTTACACTAATTTGTTTATATATGGAAACGATAACGACATAGAAACCGTGAAGAGACTTTGAAATAATGTTTGGCTAGTATTGAATTTTAAATTGCAAAATTGTTTGTGCTGGAAGCTCTTGGGAAACTCATAAAATACCTTTTCCTACCACTGCATGGAAATAATCACATTGCCACAGCTGTAATCCTACGCAAAACAGTTCATTTCCGTTTTCCGGTCCTTTTCCGCTCTAGAGCGGTAATGGAACATTGGCGCACGCTAAATCAAGGTTATTTTAAATCTACAATAGGTTAGAACGGTAAAGAAGGTGACGTCACAACACAGACTAGTTTCTATTGGTCAGAAACCACATGACAATCACCATAATTAATACAAATTAATTGCAGTTGCTTTGCTCTGAATCAGCTGATTTCACGGTCAGTATTTTGATAACACTAACTTCCGGTTACACATCTATGCAAGTGATAACGATTTATTACAGTTATTAAGTTAATGAAAGTTAATGAAGTTAAATTTAAAGTTGATATAATTGTGTACGTTTATTAAATACATTTAATCGGTTGTAATTATGGTGGTAGGAAAAAATATTGTGTGTATTACGAGCACAAATAGTCATTGCCGCTCTCGAAATGTTTGGCCGCACTCAGCTGACGCTTCGTGCGGCCATCTACATTCTCGAGCGGCAATGACGTTATTTGCGCTCTTAATACACAAATAGCTATTCTAGGTTGGGAGGTTTAAAACAGGAAGTTACTTATCCAATCATTTGTTAGTACTAACAATCATAAAAAAAAACATCTCGGTTCAAAGGTAAATTATTAACTAAGGTTAATGTTGACTATTAAATTTTCATAACAACTTTTGTTTATATATGAAATGTTGATAACTACATGCATTACATTTCCAATTTATTGAAATAGGAATTTTGTCTGGTCTCTTATAAGTTTCGCTCAAAATCCGTCATGCCAAGCCTACCTGGATGTCTAGAGAAATACATCTGAAAGAACCTTTTGAAACCTTTTTATAAAACCTTTTTAAAGGTTGTACACTGGACCAACTTGCCATTTTTTCATTGGGTTATTATTAATTAGTGATGATATTTCACAACAGGTTAACTTTAGATAGTAACAAGACCTGGGTTTGGGCCTCCCCTTTAAAGCCTTATAAAATGCCTTAGGCGTAGAAATGCACATGGTAAAAAAGACCTTTTGGCTACTTACTTTATGTAATTGTTATTTGGCAGAATAAAACACAAATTAGGGTATATAAATTATAAAAATGCAAGAAAAAATACAAAATCGATAAAAATCAATGTAAATAATAAATACACACAAAAAAAATAAAAACACATAAAAATTTTGATATAAAATAATAAAAAATTCAACCAAATATTTGTATGGATGTAGTTCAACGTAGCTTTTTATCAGGCTGCTACTTAATGAGTGATGTGAGAAGAGTTATATTCTTCTTTGCGCTTGAGTCTCAAAGCTAAAAACCCTTAAAAAAAATTATCCTCAGTAACATTATCCTCCTGATATTGTAAACATATCCTCAGTAACTCAGTATTTTTCACCTGGTTTAATAATAACGTGTGATGAAGAGA
This sequence comes from Neoaliturus tenellus, assembly GCA_030545055.2. NCBI lineage: Eukaryota > Metazoa > Arthropoda > Insecta > Hemiptera > Cicadellidae > Neoaliturus > Neoaliturus tenellus. The sequence goes on along the minus strand of CM061531.1, from coordinate 343,941,128 downwards.
TAAGTGTAGGATTATTTTTTAGACATTCGAAAAAGAAAATGTAAAATATGTTCATATATTGCAACATTAGATAAATGAAATTGTTGGTTTAGATAAAAGACAATGAAAAACACAGAAGTTGTGCAATAATCAGTACACGGCTGTCAGCGGCACAATGCATATCTGGGGCTTTGTTCCACCCAGCTGAACAACAATGGGCAAGATTCACAGCTGATTTTTACATACATTTTTTGTTATTCTTTGAACTTATCAGTCATATGTTGGAATAAAATTATGTCTGTTTTGCTTGAAATAATTATGCATAGCAATGATTATTATATGCTATGAATTGATAATTAACTTTAACATTGCTAATAAGTATGTTCTGTTTCTATTTAATTTAAAAAAAATAGGAATCACATTTGATCTGCTTTCAAAATAACTAAGATACCATCACAGAATACAATTTGTTCTTATTCAACATGAAAATACAATTCTTTTTCATCACACTACATCGATATCATCGTTTTCGACCCTCACTTCTACCTACGAAACACCTGTTTTGCAGTCCTAGGCCGGCAAAATTTTCCGGTCTAGGACGGTAATGGAAACGGTAGCAGAGAAATCTAGAATATTAGAAGGTATTTAACAACAACAACAACAACAAATAATAAATCAGTGACGTAGTTAGTAGTTCAGCTGATAGCAACTGTTAAATATGTATGACGTAGATGGGAAAATAGTGCTTTTCCCTTGGAATCAGCTGTAGTCACTTACCGTAAGAGTATTAGTTTTGGTGGCCTTAGCTGATGTGAAGTGGTTGCCTAGCAACCAGAAACTCAAGCAGTACATCTCGCTAGGTTAGTTGAAGTTGAGGTTATGTTTTGTTTGTTATGAACGAAAAAGTAATTTATCACTTGTTTAGAATTTATTGAATTGTGTAGTGTGATGAAAAATATCGTTCATAACTCGGGCCGAAAGCGTTTTGCCAACCCTTGATCGTTTCAAGTTCTCGACTTCGTCTCGAACTTGAAACACGATCTCGGAGCCGGCAAAACGCCACTTTCGGCCCTTGTGACGAAATATACTATATTATTTACCGGAATAAGTGAGTTTACTGGAAAAAATCAAGTTGTGTCTTTGCCAATATTCTATGAAAGGTAAAAGTCGATCCTTTAAGTAGAAAATTTAATAATTTAGTTTATTTGGATGTTGAGGCAACGTTAAAAACAAACACTTTGTCCACATTGCCATAAAAAAGAAATTTCGTATCAGCACTTTAGAGATTATGCACCTTACTTTGAATTTACATTAATCTACAAGAAATAAGAATCAAAAACTTTGTCAGAAGTAAAAGTATCAAACTGTTTGAATGTCCCTGACTCATGGTTTAGTTCGTCCTGAGAATGGCTAAGCTTAATCTTTTAGAACCTTCTTCAGATTTATTAATTATAAACTGTTACTCAACATTTAATATTTAATGAAATATTAAATACAAAATTCGAGATGATCGAATCTTAGAGTAAGAAACTGTAGCTTGCTATTATATTTTTAAGAAAAATTCAATCATGTACTAAACATTAAATTAAGCTTATGCACTTTATAACTATGGTATAGGTCATGACCGAAAGGAATTATTATTCGTTTTTTACTGTTAACTATCGAGTACTACAAATTATACTACAAATTAGCTACAAATTATATTACAAATTAGCTGACTTTATAAAATTGCTTTATAATTGGTTATTATTTATAAAATTAAATTACAAATTGGTCGGTAAAGTTATTATCTTAACGTTCAACATGCCTTGAAATTAATTGTCAGCATTTTGTCTTCAATAAAAAATTTACGAAAGAAAACAAATAACAGAATAACACTATATCCTATAAAATTATGATATTGTTAAAATAAAAGTCAATTTTGTAACAATATAGCAATACTGACTCGTTATGACATAGAGGGTGTTTCATGAACTTGACGTCATATAAGTAACGAACTTGCTTCATTGGATCTGACCTTTTATAGAGACGCATGTCATGCTGTCAGCCCCATTAACTTTGAGTTAACGCATTTATGGAAAAGGAAGTGAATTATGATGATTGTATTTACGGCTTAGTTATGTTAAATACATATTGTAAACTTGTTTAATTACTGTACCATTAAAATTTTTAAAGGAAAAAAATCAAGAATGCTAAAAAAATATTAGGTCACTTCAATCTAACATGTTAGTAAGTGATAAAAAAACTATCTTGAAATTCATTGTAACACTTTAATTTTAAAACTAATAATTTGTTATGTACCATGATGTATTATTAAACCAGATTATCAATTTAACTTAGCTGTTGTCAAAATTAAACATTTTTACAAATGGAAATTGTTTTCTACTAAAAATAAAATATGTTATGTCCATTTATATGACTCTATAGTTAATTAGTTTTATTGCTGTAGTTTTGATAAAAGGGATGGTTTTAATAAAACTTGCCAAAGAAAGACAAAGCGGCTTCTTTGAAAAAATAATTAACGTAAGAACAAACTTTTGGGAAGTTTTAACGGCTGCTGTTAAAAGGCAAGAAGAATGAAATAGCATAAAAGATTCAGTTGACTGTAAAAGCTCTACTCAGAGAACATTGACTTAATGCTTGAAGGGCCAGCATGGCATTATCCTTTAATCTAGACCCTAACAAACTTTGATCAAAACGAAAGGGTAAAACTCATCGCAGTTTCTGGAAAAGAACATTCCAAATTATGTCTTGTATGGTGCTTATGTATAAAAGAGTTAATTTAATACTTTTGTCTCTTTTTCAGCTTAATAGGGGCTATTTGAATATCATTTTTAAGAATAACTTTTAAATAAACCGTGTGTCCATAAAGTCTTGCCCTGATAAAGAGCACAAATAGTATGAAAACTACTAGTGGTAAACAAATGTTTTATATCAAATTACAATTGACTTCTTAAGTTTTGTATAGCTACGTGGAAACTCAATACATTTTAATATATGTACCTTGGATTGCTTGTAAATCTTCTAGGCAACTTTTTATTATGTTTTTTTTTATTTTTTATTTACAACAGTAATTTTATTTCAGTTAAAATTTCGTGAGTAATAGATGCCACTGCATTTATTATTCCCTCTTATAGGTTTTCCAAATTCGGAAATGGGGAAGAATAAAAGAAAATATTCGGTCAAGTGGAGTGAACGAAGTGGTAATTTAGTCAGGCCATTATGATTTGGTTTTGTAGTGCTTTATAACTAAACTTCATTGTGGTCTATCAGCTAAGCTTAGGTATTGACAAAACTTAATGAGGGAAAAACTAGATTAAATCCCCTTGAAACGAAGATATTTAAGATGCATGTGGCTATAGTGATTTTCATACAGCAAAGCTATGAAATCAGGGCAAGAGTTTGTGGATATCCGGTATTCATATTAAGTCTTTGGAATGTAAGAATTAGTCCTTATATTTTAAGAACAAATTAATGAAAACTTAAGACAAGTTTTAATTCTTAGAATATTATTAGGAGTCTGATATTAAATTTTCTTTAATTGTAGTTTAGTTAAAACTGAAAGTCATTAGTAAACACACTTAGATACACAAGTATGAAAATAGACAAGTTTATCACAGTTTTTACCAGTCATTTTAGAATATGAGGAATTAAATTTTTATAACCATTAGTGACATAATTTTTTCTATAATAATAATAAACAGTAATTTTGTAAGCCTATTATCATAGAAAAGTCTGATAATATAGCCTGTTAAATATCAATATAATTAATTACATGATAGTTAATAAACATGATATTTAATTATGAAATAATCTTTTAACTCGATATTATTTGTTGTTGTCTTTATTAATATTAAAGATGTCGATAAAATAATTTTAAAAATTATAATGAAATAAATTTATTTATCGTCCTTTTTTCCTGGACAACATTTGCTCATTTTATAAAATACGTTAAAGTTACATATTTAACTTGTCTATGAAAAGGCAAAGTAACAAACATAAAACCCAAAATTAAAAACATACAAAATCCAGAAGCACAAGCGACAATGATCTATTGAAATGTTGTACCGGTACATATAGAAATGTAACGCAAACATCATATGATTTTGTAATTTATTATGAGTTTGTAATACATGTATTATTACAATTAAAACAAGCTCTCAACGATAAACAAATAATCAATATAATCCGACCTTAGTTATTTTATTATACTTTAACGTAGAATTGAACTGCTTTCCCAATAAAATATGTTTAATGATTTTAATTTTAATTCAGGTTGAAATAAAAAAACGTCTTCCAACACGACTCGATATATTTACACTTACACTGTAATTGTTTGCAGGATCTTATAATGGTCATTATAAGATTTTTTATAAATATTTACCGCCTTGTAAATAATTACAGTATAAGTGTAAATATATCGAGTAGTGTTGGAAGCAGTTTTATTATTTCAACCTGAATATCAATACCAGCATGTATAAAGCTAATCAATTTAAACTATATATTTTACCTTTAACTGATAACATTTCAAGCCACTCACTATAAAGTAAATTTTAATTCACTATAAAGTAATGGGAATGAATTTCCTACCACTAAGTACGAGAAACCCCGTTTCAATTAGGTAGGGTATTTTTATTATTGGTTACAAAAAAACTATTTGAAATATTTCTTTTTTTTAGAACTTCACAACGTTTTATTCAAAAGCATATTTTTCTTTTTATGAATTATAATGAATAAAGCTATACCTCATTTTCCAGTGACATCTATGAATGGAAATGATTGAAAAAGTATGAAATTTTAAGATGAAACATTGTCTTAATTAATCTAAAGTTCTAGAGAGGCCGAGCTTATGCTCGGTAAAATTATCAAGCGTCACTTTCCTTTTTGTATGCCAAGTTCGTTCACTCTGCTCCCTCGCCCTCTCCCTTTTTGGGATGACTTAGTTCGTTTTGTTCACTATCCAGGGCAAAAGGTGCTTCATGTTTGAATATTTTTTTGAACCACAAAATATTTAACAAATTAGTTTCTTCCTACAATTAGCAGTTGATTTTCGTCCAATTTAGTAGCTACAAAAATATCTGTATGGATAACGTTAACTTCGAAGAGCTCTAGGATGAAGCCCGGATTTTTCCTGGATATGGGACCAGCTCCAATCAATTTCTCATGGCCAAAACGCCAATATTCAACCCAAAAATAAAAAAATCCTTGGACGGAAAAATCTTTGCCCGTAAGACAGTGCTTATTTTAGAGTATAATATAAGTAGTTAACAATAAATAAATAAAAAAAGTTTAACCGCTTAAAAAATGAAAACAATACTAATAAGTTGAGCTATTCAAAACGTAAATTTCTCAAATAGATAAAATTAGAATTTGTCTATGATCAATTTATTTCTTAAATTAATTGTATATTTAGATAATCAGTAACTTTAACTGCCCTACGTTATTAAAATTCAAAGCTGTTAAACAACAGTAAACTTGTGTCAGTTGCATGATGGAGTAGACAGTAGATACATGGGTCCCAACACGACTTTTAATCTTTATATAATCAATGTTATAATTATCAAAAACACTATGTGAAAAAAGTGAAAAGATATCCAACAAACCGACACATTTGTTGCCAGTATGTCAGCAGGGTGTCCAACTAATAGTCCCCAAGACATGGGGAGACAGTTGCCACGGTTAACCGTGTTGTAGTGGTCACGGTCCACTTGTTACTTTTCACTGGGTAAAACCTAAACTAAAACTAAAACCTATACATTGTGAGGTAGCCACCCGTAAACAATGTTTAAGGGCTAAATATATGAGCTAGAAACATTGTAACATTGAAAATAGACAAACAAAATAAAATTCAAAACCCAAGAGTTTTGTGCATTTTAGTTCAGAATTTCTCTTCCACAACGTAAAGGTATTTTTGAGGGGACAGACGTCGTTTATAAAAAATTTTTAAATGTTCAGAAGTAGGTGATGCTTCATTTGAAAGACATTGTTAATTTTCTCAAAAATATTAATTTATCTTTTTGTTTATGTGCTAGCTAATAACAGAGAGGAATTTTCAGGGTTGTACAGTTTAATGTATTGAACTCACCATAACATCATTACAACAATAATAATTTTTTTATGATAATTATAAAAATTGTTTATTTTTTTACTGGATAGTTGCGGAACTCATTATTCTTGATAAGTTTTTTTTTTTTAATATTTTTTATTAGTAGTATGCATGAAATAAAAAGTAGCACACTTATTTACAGTTTTACATTTTTGAAGAATAACATTTCCAGACATTTTTCATAGCCATATACGGAACCACAATTATTAATAGTAGTATTTGAAAAGCACACATATATTACCAATGAATGTTCTTCGCCAGGGCTGATGGACGGCTGCTGTATTATGTATTCGCCAACTCCGGCAACTTTGGTTTACTGGTGATTGGCGGACGAGAGGAAAGCACTTTTAGTCATTGAATATTTCGTGGATATATTTCGTGGCACTTTTTTCGTGGGAGCAAACATTTCTCCCTCAACTCCCATATTAATGTGGGGTTTATTGATACCACCATGTTGACTTAGTGAAGAATATCCTAGTATCAACAATGAATTTTATCATTTACACTTGCGTCTCAGGATTATAAAATAGTATTAAAAACTGATTATTAATGGCAAGTAAAATATGAAAACTTGTTACTATGAGGATTATTGATATCATGTGTGTAGAAGAAAAATAATAAATGAATTTCTCAAATAACTAAAAGTATACTTTAAAAATAACAATTTTCTTATAATCCAATTCAAGCCATATCTTGCATTAACACTGTTCAATTAATTACTAACCACCATGATATGGCGCAGTTGTATATTTAACACGGTTTAATTGGCCGACGTACTCCTCTACGATAGGCGTCATTCGTAGGCATAAGTTTGTGGTTTGTGGAAGACCTTCATCCCCTCCACTGGCTGGAAAATTGCCAGCCCCAGGAGCCTCCAGGGCTGGAAGATTTTCCCTGTTGAGGTGAAATCAACAGTCTTTTAAGATAATGGAATATCTGAGTATCAAAATGTTATTAGTGGTAATTTCAAGTAGGCAATCATGAAAAAATTTTCATGATTTTTTCATGATCTAGTTATGTACAGCATAACATAACTGGGAATAACAATAATTTGTTAACTTTCATAAAAACTAATTAAACGTTCGTTATATGTGTTCGTAAAACTTTATTTTAGTCCATAAAAGTGAATGTATAATTAGTAAAAAGGTAAACCCAAAGCTGTAATTGGGATAGTAAAAAATTACTTGTGTGATATATGGTAAGTATTATGTATTTGAGTCAAGTTTCAAAATCTTACAGTAATTAATCTGTTTAAAAATACATGCTAAATGCATACGATTTTAAAACCTAAAAGCTGTAAATGCATTTTTAAAACTTACTACGATACTATATTAAAAAACAAAATTAATTTTGATAATTTAGGATCAAATTGATCTTTAGAGCGGTATACAACTAACCTGTAACATTCTTAAGAACTAACAAATTCTCCCCTACCAGCCTTCCAGACACACACTCACACCTCTGTTTAATAATTTATTTATTTATTTATTTCAAATCATACGGATACACCATTTATACATTATCAAAACATGCTTATGACAACATACAATAATTTTGCAGTTCACAGTTCATAGCAAAAAATTCATCAGCTACGGAAAAAAGTTCATGCATCTTCATGCTCACAATTCAATGTTGATTATGCATACATAAAAAGCAACAGATTCCATATCTAAACTACTGGCACTTACAATATACATGCATACAAACAGTGACTGTACAAGAAACAAAGTAGGAATAATACTCTATGTGCTATGGAATATTAAATATTCAATCAAATCACATAAATATATGTTATCTGCAGCAGTTGACAAACTAACCTATATGATATGGAACAGTGTACAACTTCTTGGGTTTGATGGTTTTTACAAACATGATTGGCAATGTGAATGAAATTAGAAAAAATAAGAAATTGAGAAAACAAAAGACTTATGTGAGAAACATTACTTTACAAAATGACTAATGGGTGGAGTGTTTGGTTGGAAGGTGAAAAGGACTATGGAGGAGTAAAGGAAGAAGATATTTTCTTTCGGAACGTTGTGACTTTGTCAAAGAAGAAGTCAGCATCCGGGGGGACATCACAGCCCAGTCTCTGGATTCTTGCAATTGGTCCATGCCGCAGATAATTTCTTGCATAGCTACGTCTAATAAATAGTTCATGGGACCTTGTTCTGGAAGAAACTCTGAAATCAATGAGCTGGAGGAGTTCACTGCAGTCAATTTCACAATTGACAATCTTGTAAAGAAAGGTAAGATCCGAGATTTTTCTTCTAACTTCCAGTGGTTTGAGGGACATCTGACACTGTAGTTCATCAACTGGGACATTAGTGTAATTGAACCCGAGTCTGACCCCCACGATCCTGAGAAATCTTCTCTGGATAGATTCCAATCTTTCACAATGATTTTTTTGGTACGGTGACCAAGCAATACTCCCATATTCCAAGATCTGCCTGACCAAACTTGAGTAGAGGGTAACCAATGTGCAGGGTGAAATGAAACTTCTTGAGGAACGAGCAATAAAGCCAAGAGATTTGTTAGCCTTCTTAAGTATTTCATCTATGTGAGCATGGGGTGATAGATCCGACGATAGCGTGATACCAAGGTCTCTGATTGTGGAGCAGGAAGTAATCTTTTTGTCGGCGATGGTGTAGTCGAGTTCAACAGACTTGTGTCCTCTATAGAAGGAGATACATTTACATTTATCAGGATTTAGAGGCAGGCAATTTAGTTCACACCATGAGATCACCGAATCAAGGCTCTCTTGAAGAAGATGACAGTCAGCCTGGACTTTCACCGCCATAAACAATTTTATGTCGTCTGCAAAAAGGAGGTAACGACACTTCAGATGGAGAGATATGTCGTTAATGAATATCTCAAAGAGTAAGGGAGCAAGGTGAGCTCCCTGAGGTACACCAGACACTATACTGTATGGGCGAGACTCTGATCCAGCAAACCGCACAACCGATGATCTCCCGGACAAATAGCTATCAATCCAGGATAGCATAGGGTTCATAAGGCCATGCATAGAGAGCTTCCTTAACAAGTGCACATGGCTAACCTTGTCGAAAGCACGGGAAAAGTCAAGGTAGATGCAGTCAACTTGTTTTCCTTCTTCAAAACTAGATAATATGTAATGTTCAAGCAGAACTAAATTTGTTGACGTGGATCGACCAGGGAAGAATCCATGCTGCTCTTCAATAATCAAAGATCTTAGAGGAGGTCCAATGTAATCCAGGATTAGGCTTTCCAAAATCTTGGCAATGGTTGATTGGATAGTGATAGGCCTGTAATTACTTGCATTGCTGGAGTCACCATTTTTATAGACGGGAACCACGTAGCTCTTTTTCAGGATATCAGGGAAAGTTCCTTGTTTTAGGCTCATATTAAAAAGCATCGCAAGTGGACAAGCGAGCACTTCTCTACAGTTCTTCAGAATAAGAGGCGGGATTCCATCGGGACCACAGCCCTTTGAAGTGTCAAGTCTTGATAGTTTTCCCATTACCTCATCGACCCCAACAATGTAGTTAGAAATAACTACATTGTTTGGCGGGAATTCATATTGTGGAGGTTGCAAAGCAGGAGGTGTAAACGCTGTTGAAAAAACATCAGCAAAGAGGTTGCTCATGACTTTATGATCTTGACTTTCAAAGCCGTTATAACTGAGCTTTTCAGTTTCAGAAACTCCAGATCGTGAATTTTTAATGAATCCCCAAAATGCTTTCATGTTGTTAGGAATGGCAGATTCAACTTTGGATATATAATCAGCATAACACTGATTAGAAAGTGCTTTGCACTCTTGTCTCATTCTTGAGAAGAGAAAATAATCATGTCTCTGACCGGATTGCTTATAAACTTTGTGCAACTGTTTCTTGAGGATAACTTTCCTCTTGAGTTCTGCTGAAAACCAGACTGGGAAGTTAGAACCACCAATTCTTTTAAGTGGAGTGTTAGCATTTATTAACTGTCGTAACTCATTACAGAAAAAGTTAAATGCCTCATTGGTATCCCGGATGTCATGAAGGTGTGGGATGCATGATATAATTCCTTGCTCAACCTCCATTAAATTGCATTTCCTGTAGTCCCAGCTGTACCTAAGGTTTTCAGACCGTCTAGGTGTGATAATTGGAGTGTTAATTACTAAGGCAGGGTGGTTCCTGTCTTCAGGAAGCAATGGACAATCAGTTTTTTCAACGACTACTTCCACATTAGAGAAAACCAGATCCAAAAGAACATTTCTATAGTTAGGAATGGTATTATACTGCCCAAGACTAAGGGTATTTGCCAAATCAATCAGACATTCGCCTGAAGCAGAACAACGTGGAAGGTCATAGTTTTCCCAGTCTTCGTCCGGGAGATTATAATCACCTATAAGGAGAATTTTTGAATAGTCGTTTCGCTCCAGAATCAAACTTTCAACGGCATTTGAGTATCTGATGTAAGTGGCAGCAGCTTGCTGAGGGGGAATGTAGGAGCCACATACGAGCAGTTTGTGATTTTTCTCAAGACTAAGTGATATTGCTACTGCTTCGACTCCGTCATCTGGAAAGTCAACCCTCAGAGCACCCAAATCCCTATGGGCCCCAATGAGAACTCCTCCACCAGAAATCTTGTTGCTAGTGAGCATAGAACGGTCGCATCTAAATATGTTGTAATTGTGTAGACCAAGTTCACCATCAGCAACATCAGGTTGAAGATTAGTCTCTGTTAGAACAATAATCTTAAAAGTCTCAATCGGTATACCTTTATGAATCTGGCTTAGTTTTGTTCTCAATCCATTTACATTCTGGTAATACACCGTAAACTGTGCATTACCAGACGGTCTTAGTTTTTTGACTTGACAATAGATGGTACTCCATTTCGGTATTTAATTGTTAAGTTGGCCTCACCTGATTCCTTCCTTGCTTCAAGTTCCGCTCTCAATTCTGAAAGCACCTTTTGTTCATGAGGAGTTCTATCCCTAGACAGCCTGACATCATCGAGTTTGATGTCACTGCCAGACAAGGACTCAACATTGAATCCTCTCAAAACTTTCTCAACATCAAGTTCGGATTTGAGGACTACTTTTATAGGGCGGCATTTTCCTTTGGTAGCAACACCGACCCTAAATAATCTTATATTAGTAGAATCCACCTCAGGACTAGCCTTGTTAATAACGCTTGAGATCAACTGAATGTCGTGATTTTTCCTAATGTTTACATCTCGGCTAGTTGATTCAGGAACATTAAATGCCATGAAATTCTTGACTCGGCGCAGACGATCATTAATTTCATTAACGGTATCATCAAAATTTCTTGGACCAGTGTTGTTATTCTCAAGTGTTGTAACTTTGGAGTTCAGCAAGGAAATCATGCTTTCATTTTTTTCAACACGAGGCTCAAGTTTGGATAGTTTATCCTTGATTTCAGATACTTCAGATTGTATAGTATTTATACCGGAGACAGCTTCTTGGAGTTTCTGCAACACTAAATCCATTTTGTTGTTTAAAAGGCGAAGAGGCTGTTCATCCGAGGCCAGACAATCATGTCGATTGCAGTACCATTTCTTCCTACTATCTTGGACATGCTTATCATATTCTTCTTTCGCTAATCCAGAACAATTTGAATGGAACCAGCGATTACATTTCCCATCACACTGGATGCCACGATCTGATCGTTGGACTTTTTTTAGACAAACAGGGCAGAAATCATTGGGAAGGTCCATTGGTAATGATGAGGGAGGGGCAGACTCAGAAGAGATAATGGTACATAGGAGGTTGGGCGCTACAATGAGAGACCTAGAATGAGAAAAAAAAACTTATAACTAACAATCAATGAGAGAAGAGACTAATTCCACTAAATCTTATTACTAACAAACAATAAATACATCTAAACATTTACAGGAAAGCCAAATAAGAAGCAAAAACTCCGGAAATAATAATAGTCTTATTAAACTGGTTTCCGACGAGACGGCATCACAAGTTGAAAAAATTTCTTGAGCTTGAGAGCCAGTTAGGTTTATGGTCTTTTGAGTTGCATGCATAAACCCAGACTTGCCGACAAATACCGGCGAAGAGGGACTGTAAGGCTGCTTGAAGATGGCAATGAGCCTACCAATTATGCAAAAAAGTAAGTTTCAATGTCTGTGAAATTGTGATTCAGTGAGCCTTGAACTTGAACTTAAAACTTCATCTAACTGTCAAACAGGAATACCGTGCAGGCTTTTGACACTAGTAATGATAAATGAATTTTGCTTGATTTAACATGAGAAGAATAGTTGATGTAGTAATATTCCTGGATTTAATAATGATGGAAGAAAATCGTGCAGAAATTATATGTTAGGTCACTCACAGTAGTTTAGTAGAATCCAACTGACATAAAATGTAAACAAAAATTCTGGGAAAACCCAAGAAACTTCACAAAATTTAGCAGAAGACGTATTCACACAAGTTAAGTATAACAGTGTAGCCAACCAAAAAAAGATAAGATAAAATAATGATAAGATAATTGTCATGTTTTAAGAGTCAAAACCGTATTTCAATTAATAACATACTTTTTTAATGCAGATCATAGTGTAATTTAACTTTGAGAACACGATGATTTTAAATATTATGCTTTAATGTTATAAATACTTAAAAGTATCTATAACAGAATAAAAAAAAACATAAGTTATACAAAAAAGTAAGTGCTTTACAAAAGGTACTTACTGTAATACTATTGTTCTCTTTTATAATAAACATTGTCATTACATAAGCTCTATTACACAAAAGAAACGCTGCTGTAAATTGTACAGACAATGGTGTTAATTTAGCTCATGCTCTTTGCAGGTCCCAGATGACTCTGTAATGTAATGTATTCCCATGCCGCTACTGCACACTGCTTTCAAGACTTGTAATTTGTGGCTAATAATGTTGTTTTGCTTGTTTAAAAAATATAAAATATTAGAGTGGTCCGTGCAGTGCAATGCGCTGCATTTATCAGAGTACCTGGTGATCAAACCTTGCTCCATGGCAATTTACCGAGTTTCTTTGAAGGAAAAATAAATTGTAGTGAAAATCAGATTTATTTAGAAATATTTCAACTATTTTTCAATATTGGGAAATATTTACACAATTTTATGTTACATATTTCAAATGTTGCCAAATCTAGACAGAGTATGAAGACGCTTGTTGCTTACATGATGTTTCCATTACCATTGTCATTTATCTCGTCCCATGATTGATTTAGATTTCAACTGATTAATATTAAAGTATAACTATGTCATATGTTTTATTTACAGCTAAAGTAATCCTTATAAAGGAACTACAACATAATTCCTATTCATTCAACTCATAATTTGTCTTTTATGCCTTTAAATGTTATAAATTTTTAATAAAAAATTAAGTCCCACATTCATGTTTACATGTTGTTTATTGAAAGCTATTGTTTAGAGCTCAACTTACCACACTTATAGGCCCTATCTTTTCATTTTCTCATAATATATTGATGACATATGATTAGAACGTTACTTTCCCCCGTCAATGTATTTATGACTTCTTATTACTAATTTTTGGTTAGAATTACATCGCATGTTTTTTTTTTTTTTTTTTTTTTTTAACAGTACCTTGAGTTATTTGAAAAAAATCTATTTGTAAGCCTGATGGTGATTGATGTGTCCTATCCTATTGAAATCAATTACCATCTTTTCAAATTATTGCCGTCCGTACTACATGCAGTGTAAATATACAGTAATTTGAGTTATTTATTGGAAAGTTGGTATATCATGAAATATTCCTTTAAGAAGAGCTGGAGAAATTATATTTTTGAGTGTTGTATATGAATGTATTTCATTTCTGATAGAAATAAAATACACGCAACATAATACTAAAAGAAACGTTAAGAAATTATACATAGTAACCTTAATATCACTGTAATATTTGTTATTAGAGTTATCGTTTTATTAATATTTATTTTAATTTAATTATAATGTATAGTTTTGCTCATTTAATGACTTAATAACATGAGCACAAAGTCTTAATATTTGCATCTTACAAGACTGGAGACATGCATTTTGTAATAAGAGCCCCAACAATGAAGACGGTTAATGCTAGGAGCATCTGTGGCTTCTTGTGTATAATTAGAAGAAACACGAGTTTAGATGCAAATTACACGGGCGTTGTCTACCAAGTAAACCGCTTCATCCAAGTATATGTTTATTTTATTTTTTTATTTTTAAGCTGATCGCTTTGAAAATGTATCCTACATTACTATATAGCAAAAACTCTAAAAAACATAAACATTTTCAGGAATAATATTTAAAGTTCTTTTGCGCATATTCTTTGTTTTGGTAAATTAGTAAATTTCGTTTTGTTTTCAATCGAAATTTTAAGTTTAAAAACTAAGAAGTAATTTTTTTTATTCGAAGTACGGGTACTGTACGATTTAATTAATGCAAATTGTTGTTTCCTCTTAACTCGTTTTGTCTTATATTATAATCATACATTATTATGATTATAATGTAAAGTCTAGTCTCAGTAAAGTCTGGCCGCTGGGTCGAGAGCTGTTTATTCCTGGGTCTGAGATTCCTGGGCGAGTGATTAATGTTCCGGCTACATTATACCGGCCGAAATATTTACTGTACTGGACGGTATAACTGTATAGTAATACGGGCCTCGAGAGTTCATAAATTACTTTAAATTTACATGTAAGAATTACATACAATTTTTTTTATAAGTTACAAAAATTAGACAAACTTTTATTAGTAGGTACTAGTTTGCCATAGTATCAATGTATTTTCACTTAAATAACTTTGTCCATGCTTATGGTAAAATATTTCTATGCTAAAAGTTGTTGATTGTGCTAATATACATAAAGATATATAAAATAAAAATAAACAGAATGATTAATAATTTACTTCGAGTCAATAAATGGGTGTTAAATTTAAGGAAAACCTTTAATTGGTACAATGCGTTCCAAATGAAAGAGTAACTAAGTGGGATGACTGTTTTGTAAAATGATAAAATATTACCTAAAATGAGAAGTTGATAAAAAAACTTCAAACTATACAAGAACGATTCATTTTCAACGAAAAACAACAACAGCCGCCACCGCCGAGCATTTTACTTCCAACCAATCGTAAATTAGCTTGCTAGGGCTTTCAACTGAACCCGGCAACATGTAGGGCTCGATAAAAAAGTGTAGTAATTTTGCTTACCAAGCCAATCAATGTAATTTTTCAGTTATTCAATAGATACCACTTTAGATATTGTTTATATAGTATAATATGCAATTAAAAATAATAAAAATAAAGATCTATGTTTAACATTAATTTATATTGGATTATTTATTTATTTTGGTACTGAAAGTATAATTTTCAATGTAGGCCTACTTCACTGTTTATCGTACGATTTGTTGAGATTCTTTCAAGCTCACATTTAACCTTAATTAACGTTCATATAGGAATGACATAATCGCTTTCAAAAAGTATGTAATAAACTCCTACCTAATTACTACATTTAATCCTAAACAGAAACGATAAATGGTAACCCTCAACCAAGAAAAAACTATCTTTTACATACAGAGTTTCAAACACCGTAGTAGTGCAAAAATGGCGGAGCTGGGACGTGACGTCATCACGATGACGTCAGCAGTGATGACGTCACCATGACGTCATAGGTGTGACGTCATGTGTCGTCATTATGACGCCATTGGTGACGTCATTAGTGACGTCATTGGTGACGTCATTAGTGACGTCATTGGTGACGTCATCACTGCTGACGTCATCGTGATGACGTCACGTCCCAGCTCCGCCATTTTTGCACTACTCACCGTACATAGTCTACTTACATACTTACCACTAAAATACGAGAACAACGTTGACAGGTCCCAAAATGGTAAAATATTTGTATCAACATATTGGATTCTGTTTAATTAAAATAATCAATACGCGTAGTAAATAACAGTGAAAGGTTACTTATCAAGAGATACTTATAAAAATAAAATATTCTTTTTGGACTTAAAAGTAATAATAAACAGAAACAATAATTAGTACTAAGTAAAAATTGGCTTTACCTAAATCTAATACACGCCCCAGAGGTAGAGGGCAGGTGTGGATTACTGTTATATTAGAATCCGCAGATTTCGCCGGAGGTCATGTTACTTCCACCCTCTACATACAAATGAGAATCTTCTACTCGAAATCTACTGCTTAATCTAGTCCATTAATTTGACAAACAGATTGAATTGATCGTATAATTAAATACAAATACTCCAACTATGTGTAAGGTTTTTTAAGGTATTGGTAATATGCATATTAATAACTTAAAAAAGATCTTTAAAATTTTTAAGACATTGAAGTTTTCATATGGAAGCTTAACATATCCATAAAAGCTGTTGAAGCTTTCTATCTGCGCTTTTAGTTCTGGAGTGTCTTACCACTCATACATTTCGCGTAGTGGAAATAAAACACCACACCCCACCATTACTTGATACTGTCAGTTAAGATTATCTACATACTGTAGTCATTTAATTTTAATACAATTATTTGCCTTCAGTGATAAAAATACAAGTAGAAATTTTAAATATGTGGAAAATTAAAACTTGACTACTTTTAAGTTCTCGTTACTGTTAAAAAAGAGCATTTTGGCCGTTGTTATAAACAATAGCGTGGTTTTTACCTAATTACTGAGGTATATTTGAGGGAAAGAAATGTATTGATTCAGTTATTTACGACTTAAGAGTCATCTTTAACTTTGGCCTAGTAGCGCAGTCGGCAATGTTAACCATACGGCTTTTATGCAAAACATGGTATTTTATTCCTCTATTTTTGACGGCGTTTTTCAACCGATTTTATTTAAACTTTATAGGTGTATAGTTGAAGTAGGTCTCTCATAACTCAATTTTTTTATGTGAAAATATTCCTCTCTGTGAAATTGCAAAGAAATTCAATTTTCTTTACTTTTAAGATTGTTTTCTACTTATACAATATATTTTTATTTACTTTTATATTAGGTATGAAGGACCTAGATCTATCCTTAATCTTCAATAAAGCATAAATGTTGCCAATAAATATCCAAAACCACCGTCCGAAACAGGGACATCCTATTTATAGGGATGTATTTAAAGTACATCTTAAAAAAAATAATAAAAAAATACTACTGTTAATGTATTGAATAAGAATTGTACGTGGTTCAATTGCACCAGTCAAGCTTTGACCACAAGAGCGTGCGTGGACTGTAGTAAATTGGCATCTATAGCGTGAAGGAAGCGATTGAATTTATTATCAACAGCTGATAAATCACCTCCCCATAAAGTAGTCTTTATCTGCAACGTTTTGAGCGTTACTATTCATTTATTTATATTAGTTAATTATATTTTGAGGTACTGTATGATAACTATGCTTTACACATTCCGAAACACAGTAAAATACTTTTTAAAACTTGTGCAGTCCTAAGTAGCACTGATGACACTATTACACTAAACATTAACAAAACGGAGGTGAATCAATGAAACTGTAAACAAAACCGTGTTTTATGCAAAACACTCCTAAATGTAATTTAATTGAATTTAATTTATATTTAGTTGCAGTTATGTCTCTCACATTTTAATTATGAATTACGTTAGTTACAGTATAAACAGTTTTATTTTACAAAACAGTATCCCGAATAATTATTTCTCTACAAATATTTCTTAAAAACAAAATCAAAACACATTTTGAAGAATAAAAGGATTTTTATTACATTAGTTGAGTACGAGTCCTTTTGCTTTAGCTTCGTTATAAGATTAGTGATCCTTTCCGGCGGCAAACAACACTGAGCCTCATTACCATTCATTTGGCCGGCTCCAACCTCCAAAGCGGCGCCGAGAGAGACTAATGACGGCTGCCGATTGTCTTTTATGGCTTTTAAAGAACACCAGAACCGTGTTTCTACTAGTTATTCTTTAATTAAATTTAAATGAACTACCATTTGTATAAGGTAAAGCAATGCACAATTATAAATTAAGTAAACATTAAATAACGTCTGTCGAATTGGAATTAAATATATACAAATGTTTAGTGACATCTTCAATAGACGAAATTAATTTAAGGAGGTTAAACTGCATTACTTCACATTTCATTTACATCAGCCCTTCTACATTCGTAAACTTGAACCTTCTTAGTACCTTGTGATATACTATTATCGCAATTAGTTGTGTACATTTTAAGCATTTATAAAAGTAACTTATGACAAGTAACAAAATATAAAAATTATTATAGTGTTTTGTAAAAAACTACCATGCTGTATTTAGAATTATCAAATTTCAAAATGTTTTCATTAGTCAAAATGTATTATTACTACACATTATTTCAAATTTATGCAAGTGATGTATAATTTTTTTGTACTATATTTTAAACATTTGCCTGTTAGAAATAGTCACATGACTTCCATCACTGCTATTGGCCAAAATTGCATCAATAGAGAAACAAAGTGTACTGAAATAGAAAATAAATTAACAAAATGACCAATTAAGATTAGTGATAAAACAAAATAAATATATAAAACAACTAAACGGATAGCAAATAAAATAAAAAAAACATAATACATAAATAAAATACAAGTGATAAAAGAAAAATAATTATAATACAATAAATGCCACAACACAAGACAAAACTAAACCCCATTGGTAACTGGAAACATACTGAACATTTTGAGATAGGTGCCACCAGAGTCAACATTTACTTCATTCTTCACTATTTAATAAAAATTACACAGTTGAGATCAAAAGCACGTCAGGTGTACCGCAATCTGTTCAGTGTGTACTCGACTAAGTTTAACAAATCCCTCGGCTTGGCGACCCTTCTCATTAATCATCACCAAGAGCTGCTCTTGGGTTAGTTCACACACCGAGGCCAGGCTTTGTATTGTGTGTAAACGAATTCTGTATTATAATAGTGGTCAATTATATGATTATTATGGTTGCAGTTGTCGTTTAAATAAAAATGCATTTCTCTACATATTTTACTTTACATCAGTGAATTAGTAAAAAATATATATATTAGTAGGTTTTTTCATTAAGGATATTCATAAACAAACTTATTTGTATGGAAATTTTATTTTAAAAACAAATTTATGACGTAAACATTGTTTAAGTGAATTTCATGTAGGTCATGTGACCACATATTTGACTGCTATATATTTTATAGATATACTTGATTCCGGACAATATGCAGGGTTTAAATGATAAAAATATTTCTTAACTTATCCAAATTACAAGCCTTTAATAATAAAGATTTTCATCCAGAATAGCGCATTAAGAAAATTGGTATTATTTAATGTAAAACTGTTGTGAATCAAGAAACAAGAATATTTATTTGTCATAAAACTATACAAATACAAACATTGACAAATCGGTAAGGTGGTTGTTGGTTCCAATAACAACAATCAGTAATCAATGTTATTAAAACTATTAACAAACAATAATTAACCAAGTATTCTATTGAGAACAATGTCCATACTTTTATGTTTGGATACAAATACGAATACATTGAAACAGTCATAAGTAGACTACCATTTATAGTTAAAATATCAACCCTTAAATTTCCACCTGTATTTTAAAAATATTTTCCTAATCAATTGAATAATAAAGCTGGCTGGATAACTGTGTGGTAATAATGCTCACCTTTTAATTCAAAGTTTGCTTGTTCGATCCTGAAATACTATAAGCTCTTTGAAGTTTGATTCTGGACCCATTTGCCATTTGTCATTCTGCTAATTAATGATGGGTAATGGTTTCTAATGACTTTTCGAAGTTAGACAGATTCGAAGTTTTGGCTAGACCGGGGTTAGGACCGTTGCCCGTCAAAACGCTAAAATAGTCACTGGCGGAAAAAATGAATTCACTGATCAGCAAGTAATGAATTGGTTGCAATATGGGTGATGCTATGATAAAATATTACAATAGGATATATTTTTGCTTAGTCTTTCTAGTTACAGTAGTAGAAAATAATAAATATCCTAAGAATTTATGTATAAGTAAAAAGTAGTGTGTTTTGGTCACTTTTAAAACCGGCCACGTGCCCACCGGGCCACGTGCCGCGGCAGCTGGCGCCAGCTGCCATGTCACATAGCTTCCGGTGGGGGTTAGAGGGTATATATGAGATGCTGTAGTTATATTTTATGCCATATAGGTTGGGGTGGAGATGGCGATAGTGTTGGCGTTAGGGTGAAGTGAATTTGCGCATAAAATTAAAATTAAAAGTTAGTTCAAAATTGAAATTCGTCGGTGTTAACGAAACTCTAACAGTTGAAGAAAAATTAAGAGTTAGTTCAAAATTGAAATTCAAACTTATAACTGAGATGTGGAAAATATGTCAAGGTCATCCAGAGTAAGTTTTAAAAAATTCTATCCAACTATCACCAGAAATAGTTTTAAGTTGAAGTAGTTGGTGATAGCGGGATAATTGATTCGTGCCATGGGAGAGGTGTTTATCGTTTGAAAGTTGGCGATCGAATGAGAAGTGCCGCCTAGGGAGAGGGCTTATAAAATGGCAACCTTCCCCCACCACCCCTTCCCCCACTCCTTTAGACCAATAACCGGTCGCCGACTCTATGTGGTGAAACTGAACTAGACATGGCGGCCGCCATGGATAATTCTAACCTCAAACCTTAGTTTTGCATTGGTGAGCATGAGCCACCCCCACTCCTTTACCTTTCTTTTATATTTTTAAAACCGAACAGATGTTCGGGCAGGTGTTGGGGGCAGAAATGTTAAAATATTGGGGTGGAGATGGCAATAGCGTTGGCGGTCGGTTGAACTGAATTTGCGAATAAAGTAACTAGGGTTGAACTAAAAGTATACATAAATTAAAAGTTAGTTGAAAACTGAAATTTGACGGTGTTAACAAAACTCTTAATAGTTGAACAAAACTAAAAGTTAGTTTAAAACTGAAATTCAAATTTATAAATAGGATCTGGAAAGTATGTCAAGGTCATCCAGAGTAAGTTTTAAAAAAGCCTACCCAACTACCACCAGAAATAGTTCTAAGTTGAACTAGTTGGTGATAGTAGGATAGGTTGAAGTAACTTTTGAATTTTATTAGTGAACATACAATTAATGTGCAACAGCAGAGTTTAAACAAGTTGAACTTTTGTGATGAATTACAGAGTTGTAAATGCAAACACCGACGACGATGAGAAGGTAAATGCAGAGTCCCCAGATGATGTATTTGAAAAGCTTGAACAAATGTAACATTTCAAGTTGGTTTTCCCGTTCCATTTCCAATCGTTTAATTTCCAATTTCAATTTATCCTCTTCCATTCTAGTTACGAAGGGAACTTCATCCATCATATCCATCATGATTGTGTTAGTGTTTGAAATTTTAGTGATGTTGATAGTTCAGAAGTCGAAGACGGAATAAGAAGTGAAAGGGAGAAATGTTAGTTAAATAAAGAAGTGGTGGGGGGAAGGATGAATTACAAAGAAGTGGTGGGGGAAAGACGTTGCTCTTCATTATTACCATCAGTAGTGTCAGATGGTGCAGGAGTTAGATTTAGTAAACTGTCTTTGTCTAAACTTTCAACCTTATCACAAATAGGACAATCGTATGTTATTTCCAAATTCATTTTGATGGTTGTAAAATTATCTACAAGTTCTTGTAAAATATTAAAAATGTCTTGTAACTCTTCTTTAGAGTTTATTTCAAAACTAGAATTCATTCGGGCCAATGGAGAGTTGTTGATTGTTGGAGAGTCGGTGATGGAATGAGGATCGGCGCATAGGGAGGGGGCTTATATAATGGTGACCTTGAGCAGGCGTCTAGGGAGGGGGGCTGTCTAGGGAGGGGGCTTTTATATGGGGAACCTTGAGCTTATGATTAAATAAAATGTTTAGTTCTTCTTCTTCGTCTTTTAATTCAATTATTTGAACCGAAGTAGTTGTTTCATCCTCTTCACTCGATGAAGAAAACAATTCACCAGGATTTAAATATTGAACTACAATTCTGAACCATCTTATAGGATATTCGTCAATGATAGAAAGTAAGTTTTGAAACAATTCTTCCATCTCTTCCCTGTCAGTTATTATATGTTCAAACTTGATAAATTTGTTTTCCATGTTGTTAGTTAGAGTGTTGGAAGTGGAATGATTTAATATTATATAAAAATTAGAACTAGTGGTGGGGGGAAATCTCAAGGTCATCCAAATGAAGTTTTAAAAAAGAGTGTAAAACTGAAATTACACATTTGATGGTTCTACAGGATCGGAATACCAATCTGATCTGTATTTACATCTTTTTATCATATGTGTACAAAAATCATCTTGATGAGAATTGGTGCGTTGACAATGAGCAAGATCTAGAGGGTGAAATTGAAACATCTTTGAGGACAACATGTATGAAAATATCTTGATTTGTAAAATTTGAAAGTTCGCAATTCTGGTGGTGGTAGTTGTTTTGTTTTGCATTTGCAATAACAAGATCCGAAGAATTCACATTTAGTACAAGCTAACCCATCCACCATCATTGGTCCTAAATCTGTACACTGTTGTTCACAACAGTAACGAGGTTTGTACTTGTATTTTTGCTCTTCCATGTTGACGCTGCGGAGTCCAGTGAAAGAATAAGAGTGTATAGTGTTGAATAGTGAGTTTTATGTACTGTGAAAAGTGGTGGGGGTAATTTCAAGGTCATCCAAATGGAGTTTTAAAAAATTATACCTTACAAGTGTAAGGATTATTAAAATTTAGGAAGTTTGTTTCTCTTTGTTTTCTTCAGACTTTTTCTCTCTCTCCGCCTTAGCCATAGCAACAAGTTCTTCTGTTGATAATGGATGTACTTCAGGAAATTTTAAAATTAATTTAGCTTGATATCCTTCTTTAGTTAATACATCTAAATCTTGGGTCATTTGTTCAATGGTGTTGTAGTCTTTTCCATAGATTTTTCCATCAAGTTGAATCATCATTCTGTACAACATTTTCTTAAATAGGTCTTGTCGTGGTGAGAGCTGAGAAGCAAATGATTATTTATACAAGTATCACATCCTTTTTATTAACTCACATTGATCATGTGATTCTTTAGTTGTAGTTTTGTCTGTCAAAAGTTATTCAACATTGGTAATACTTTTGGAACTTGATGTTATGTTGACCAGTTGGCGATGAAGAAGTTGTAGGTTGTGTAGAAATAAATATTTCATCATCGCAATATTTTGTTTTAGTGAACATCCTTGTATTAGTAGCACTAACATCAACAGTTAAGTGATAACCACCGGTAAGTAAAACTCGCATTTCGTTGGTTAAATCTTCGAGTTGTTCAAAAGTTGTAATGGTGTTGGTATCATAAGATGCACATTTGACTTTGAGAGACATCTTTTAGTTTTTATATTAAGCGATAGAGTGAGCGAGATGTGTACGGTACGAAAGGTAGTCGTAGACTGATGAATTTTACAAGTAGATTTTCGCTTTTATAATCACACACAAGTGGGTCAAGGTCATCCCGTGGAATTTTTAAAAAAAGCAACATATTGTAATGTACAAAGACATCACAATATGTTGCTTCTTTTAATTTTTTTTGTTTTTTTCTTTATATCATATTTATTGAAAAACAATTACAAACAAATAGTTACAATGTTATGTACAAACTAATCAGTAGTAGGTGTTACATGAATTGTAAGTTCAGTAGAGTTGTTTCCACTGGGTCCATGTGATACCAAATAGAGTGCGCCGGGTTGAATTATACGAAGATCTTCATTTTGAAGTAGTTGTACGAAGCGCTTTGGTAAGAAGATCTGAAATTTTGCTTCATCACCAATTGTATAAGGTGCCTCGCTCAAAGTGCAATTTATAGCATCACCTACTGAAGTTTCCATTTTCTTAATAGTATGAATGATGTAGTGTTTTTCTTCTTTTAGTTCAGAACATTTCTTCGTAGGTAGAATTGATGATTTAGAATGAGCGTTGAACTGATCAACTAAACTTTGAAGTAAGTTCTGTGATGCCATATTGATGTTGTTGTTAATCTTCTTGTTAATAAGAATGTCCGTCGGAGATGTTGTCTCTTCGGAGGTTTGAGTAATACTCATGCTGTGTCATGGTAGCGCTCTCACTTTTATAATCGACACTACCCCCACCACTGACACTACCCCCACCAGTTTGTTGAAGGAAATTATTCAAGCGGTAGGCATTCTTTAAAGCGCACTGCGACCTTCGATGTTTAAAACTTTTTGATGAAATACAAAGTTCGTTGAAGTAGCATTGGAAATCTTTATCAATTATTGCATTAATCACTTCGTTGCTTGTAAATGATTGTATCCAATTTGCTTTTTCCAATCCCCTTGTGTAGATAATTTTAAACTCTTTGCAATAATGATTCATAATGTGCGGCATCATGTTATAATTAATGAAACCTTCATCCCATCTTAAGTTGTGAAAATGTTTGTTCAACCATTTGTTTGTAACTTTCGCTTTAGTTGTTAGTCTATTAAATGGTACTGGAGGTTTGAACAAATAATGATAAACTACTGATGTGTTCATGTCCAAGATTACTAATTCTTTAATAATAAAATTACCATCATTTCCTCGGAAAGCTTGAAATTCAATTATACCTCTTTTAACTTCCATTATATGTGGCGCATTAGAAAACGAAACCCGTTTATTTATGATGAAGTCTTACTAACAACTGACTTAAAAATTGAATGAGCCGATGTTTATAACAGACAGGATTGTTCTTCTTCTTTCACTTCTTGTGCCACTTCATCAATATTAAAATTGGTGTGATAGTTGTTTAATTGTCTCCACATTTCAACTTCTTGAGGTATTCTATTAAAGATTGAAGTATCCACGGGACCGTATAAAATTGGAACAAAAGGTTTTTTGTCCAATGTATCAATTAGATAGTCTTTAATTATTGCACTTGAAAATATTAGTTGTTTCAAATATCTGGTGACGGGACCGGTAGTACAACTTAAAGTATAAAATTCTTCTTTAGTGAAATATAATTTAACATTATGTGTAGTTAAATCTCTGAAGCGAACAATTTGTCCTCCACGATGTTTTACTATATCAACTTCAATATTTGATTCCAATAAACTTAATCTTGTTCTTCTTCCAAATGTGTTGTTACTTAAATAGCACTCCAAAAGATGTAAATGTTTCATGAGAGATTCCCAAGTAATTTCACTGAAAGTAACCATTTTGTTTCCATGATTTAAAATAACAATTGGTGAATAATCCATTGATTTTAAAATTCCAACTGATATACTTTTTGTCATGCATGAAGAAATTGGGTAGATAATCCGAAGAAATACTTCTGTTAAAATATTGGTTGTAATGTTAACTTCAACCTTCTTCCTTTTTACTTCTTTTTCAGCTTTTTCTTCTTCTCTCTTCTTATGTTTGTTGAATTTTAGGAACTCGTCCATTTCTCGTTCAACTTGTTTTTCTATATCTGAACTATTATCATCCATTAGAGGTGTATTTTCTTCTCCGTTAGTAGAATTCATCTTGCGAATGATGTTTCCCATACGACGGTTGAAGATAGAATGAAGTTTCTACTAATTATTTTCTCGCTTTTATATTTTTCGTAAATCCTTGAAATTTATACAATTACATAATTGTTTGTTTTGAACTTGTCTTTCACAAATGAAATTCTAACCTCAAAAATTAAAGCAGATAATTCTAACCTCAAAAATTTGCAGTTGTTGTACAATTCTTCTTAAAGTACATTCTTCACAATTCCGGTCAGCGGTGTGTAAGTAACTATTTTATCATGTAGAATTAGACAGTATGCCGAAGTTCCATCCGCTACTGGTTCTTCAAATTCCATTTCAATTTTTATATCCACACTTGATGATTTTACCGATTCATTTTGTTTTGAACAATCGATTACAATTATTGGAGCCTTGGAATAATACTGGTCAGGTGATAATAGTGGTGTATTAGTCTTTCCATAATATGACGATTGAAATCTTGCATACATATCGTATAAAATAGAAAAACGTTTTTTGCTGAACATGACATTCAAATTGTCATAGGGAAAGAATTGAGAGTTTAGGAAAACTTTACAATTCTTTATTTTACAGTGATCAAATTGACCAGCATTTGCAGTGATAACATCTTTTCGCTTAGTTTGAAAACCGAGTATTATGTACCTTGCTCGTTCCAAGTAAGTTGATGTCTTGACGGTCCATGTTTGTCGTTCTGTCTGAGGTAGTGTAGGGTATTCATGAAATTCCCAACTTCGGAATGACATCACAATATCACGGTCAGATTTCAACTTTCTCAATAATAGGATTCTATGTTCATCAGCCAATATTACATGAGGTACTCTCCAAACAACTTTATCCAACTGTAGTTGCCATTCCAGTTTATCTTCCGTAGTTGCAGGGTCTGCAAGTATCAAGTCCTTATTAGTTGAAGATCTGAGTAATACTAATTCTTGTTTGACATTTATTATTACCCGTTTGTAATCTTCAGCGAATCCCAAAAGCAATCGTAAAGGTACATGAAAATCAAAGTGACCGTTGGAAGCTGGTGTTATAGTGTCTTTATCGGGGGCAACCCATCCGGCGGTGACTATTGAATTCTTCTCATGCGGTGTTAATGATGTTAATCCTTTCAATGTCGTTGTTAAACCAACCTTTTTTGTTGAATCAACCGTCACCCCTGATATTTCATATCTTATTTCATCAAAAAGATATGCCATCGGGTTATTTATAAAAGGAACTGTTGAAGCAGTTTTTCCATCCAATTTTAATACCCGTCCTTCGATGTACAAGTAACTTTCACACGGTAAAGTGTAAATATCTTGTTGTTGAATGGGGATCCTTATTTCATCGTTATTGTTTAATTTTGATGAAGTGTAAGGGTTGTGCGTGTGATATTCCTTCTCCCATAGTGTTTCGTCGAACGTTGGTCCTTGAGATATATCCAGGATATCCATCGCTGTTAAGTTTCAATCCAATCTTCTGTAGAAAACGAATGTTGTCCGATGTTAACTCTTCCAATGTTGAGGAGCTACTGAGCTCCCGACTCTTCCGTTGCGGTTTAAATGATAATCCCATGTTGACTTTTATGTTGCTGCTCTGATGTGTATCCGTATAGTAATTGTTTCTCCTCTAAAGTCAACACTATGACCGTCTTGATCCAATATGTTCAGTACGATGTCTGAAATGAAACTGGTGTTTAACGGTAGGTATATCAAGTTTTGTGGCTTCTCAACAATTTTAAAACCGGGAGCCACTGTTGGATAAAATGTATGTAAAATATGTTGATTAACTCCATCTCTATACGATCCGTGTATAATGTTGCACGTGACATCGATACTATTTACTTTCAATATTGTTACAGTTGAATCACCTGAATGAGTAGTTCCAGGAGTTAAGATTTTCTTTTTTGTATCTGTAAATCCAAGTAAACTGCCAATCGACTGTTCCAAGCTGACATCAATATAATATTTTGAAGTTATTTCTGCTTTTAAAGTATTATTGTTTCCTTTAACGGTAATATTGTCTTCTCCGAGTTGTTTCTGTAATAATTGGTTTATATCATCAATTTCATAAGCTCCAGTAGGAAATGTAATTATTTTTAATTCTGAGTATTTTCCTGTAGCATCCTTAGTTTCATAATAATGTAGTAAATTATTCTTCCCTTCCGTAACATTGGGAATTGAGTTGTAGGTAGTCAAATCAAGTAATGCCGCTTCCCATAATCGTTCCTTGGATAGACGCAATGCTGGGAACAGCGTACTTTTCAATGTGGATGAATTTCCACTCAATGACACTGTATACGATGAC
The DNA here is from genome assembly GCA_030545055.2 of Neoaliturus tenellus. Lineage (NCBI taxonomy): Eukaryota > Metazoa > Arthropoda > Insecta > Hemiptera > Cicadellidae > Neoaliturus > Neoaliturus tenellus. The sequence continues at coordinate 343,913,328 of CM061531.1, read as the reverse complement.
ATCTTAAAGCTGACTGACACTTTTCGCTAGAAACTCCAAACATAAATGCCCACATATTTCAGTATTGTTAGGTTGTTCTTTTTTGTAATTGTAAAAAATGTTTTTTGAGTTTCGAAAATAATGTTGAAGTTCTTTTGGCGGTGGTAGATTGCCAAAACTGTCAAAGTAGTAAACGGTTTGTCCAAGCTTTTTATAGCATACCCAATGAGTACCTGGACCATAGGTGGAATCCAAATTTACTATTCCAGTTTCATTTTTCCATATTTTAGTTGGTAATGCATCTTTCATAAAAACTCCTCGAAAGAATGGTATTTTCAAACATTTCACATAATCATTTAACTGATGATTTGTTAAGGCTTTATTTGGAATTATCAATTGACTCTTCTTATTTAGTACACACGGTATGGTCTTAGGTATAAACCTGCTCCGTTTTTTACCATTTGCCAAACAGAAGTCTTCTTTACATTTGGCTTATGAGTTCTACGACGTCCTTTTTTAATGTTTCCACCTCTTTTGGGAGCGCCTTTCTTTGCAGGTCTTCCTCTGCGATGTTTTCCACCACCTAACTTTGCTTTCGTCTTCATGGCTGTAGTTACTGCCCAAGCCGATGCTTTTTCTGCAATACTTGCGTCACTTGATTTTACTCTTTGCCAAGCTTTTTCCGCTAGAATTTTATCTGCTATTGATCTATTTGTTGAATCTTTATACTTTGAATATGCTATATCGTGTTCCTTGCAAGCTTGATCTAATTTATTAATTCCAGGATCTCCTCTTGCTAAACGCTTTGCCAATTTAGTTCCAGGTCCACAATATTGATAACCTCCGGGCAGATGTAATTCGTATGGTAAAGCGTCTATTGTTCGATTTACAACAGCACCAACTGGAATCCGTCTAAGCAGGGATAATGCAGCTGATGTTATACCACGTCCTCTCTTGCCGCTGTCTTGACGATGACTGAGCGATACGGTCTTCATTATGTTGTCTTATATAACTGGCGTGTTTACTCCACGAGATACTTTACACAAATGAATAACTTGTGCAAAATCTTTTATATTTAAAGACTTAGTTATTCAAATTAATTATATATTGATTTATAATTCTATTTTTAATCCAAGCTTCCCGTTCATCGGGTTGAATTATCACATGACTCGTTGTACTAGCTATATGATTATGGGTATCAATAAGTAAATTGCCCACTATTCTTATTAAACAATCTAAATTTACAGCATCTTTTGGATGTTGAGGATCATGTAATTGCATAATACGTTTATCATTACATGTGTAAGCTGTTGAATCACTTTTTGATGTTTTTATGACTTGTCCAATAGTAGCAGCATCATTTGAATCTTCACCTGGTAAAATATTAATTATTTTCTTCATCTTTGCATCATATTTAGTCCCAAAGTGTTTATCCCAAGTTATTGTTTGTTTCATTGTAACACAATCATTTTCTTCGTAACCAGGATAAATATCTTTTATTCTTCTATTACGACCATTGTATGTACCTAATGTACCACCAGTAGCAATTAATGTTTGCACCATTAGAGGTACATCTGTATCTTTTATACCAAATCTTCCATTTGTTATTGTTTTACGTCCTGCATCCCATTTATCATTATTTCCTTGCATTAAATTAAACTTTTCATTTCCATGTATAAATTTATCTCCCTGCTTTAACACGGCATCTTCATGTTTTACAAAATTGGATGTTTCCTTTTTTAATTCTTTAGATAATTGTTCCATAGTAACAGCATCTTTTGGTTGAGAACCAAACTTTACATTTGTCAATGTTTTACCATGACAATCAATTCCATTAACATCTTGTAAAATACAGTTGTCCTTGATGTATTTTAGGTTTACAGCATCACCGTCTTCCTTTGGGTATCCAATGTCATTTATAATAAATTTATAAAAAGAAAATCCATGTTCAGTTTTTTCCGGTATTATAGAATGTAAATATTCTTTATTAACTGAATCTTTATTATTTTTGGGATTTCCCACGTTGGTTATTCTATAATTTCCAGCATCATACGTTTGTCCATCTTTTAAGTTATTACCCCATTGCAATTTTAAAGTATTTGAAAGTTCAGATAATAAGTACTCTTTAGTAATTGCATCAGAACTTTCAGTTGGTTTACCAACATTAATTATTCTATGTGATTTAACATCGTAAGTATTCTTATGTAATTTCAATGATGTTGAAGTAGCTTCTTTTACTGTCTTCAAATTTGCTCCATCAGTATCTTCTTCTGGATCTTTAACTAGTTTTAAACGTTTATTACTTATGCTATAGTCACCTTCAGGTGTTTGCGGTAATCCACTTCTTTTTCTGTCTTCTCCAACTTGTACTCCTAACGCGGAGTACCGTCCGAACTTGTCGACGCTCATGTTAGAACTGATACGTCTTACGCTTGCAACTCTTTTATATCCGCGGACAATTATACAACTATACCACGATTCCTAAGTTCATCAACTAGAGCCACCCATTCATTATTCAAACCCGTATGACCGGCTTCCATGGCTTCATGCAATAGTCTCATTCGGTCAACCAATTTATTGATGTCGTTGTAGTAAATCACATTTGTATTGTATAGATTTTTCATCAATCCTTTACCAGAGGTTGAAGTATCTCCTTTACTCTTTTTACCATGTTGTTCAAGAAGTGATAAATCCATAAGTGATAAAGATTTTCTTTTCAATGGTTGTCTCACCGCTGGAGCAGTACGTAATGTGGGCAATTTTCGTGGAGGAAACAACTTTTTTATAACAATGTTATATTTTGTTGCACGTGAACGATTAATCATTGCATCCTTTAAGTAGTTTCTCTTATGAGCGTTAGTATTTTGTAAAATCTCTTTAAAAACACTTAAATCTTTGGATGAATATCTTAGTGGTATATTTTTAAAAATTAATTCATATAATCCTTTTGTTCCTTTATATCTATGCTCACCAATAATGATGTAATCGTCTTGAGTTATTTCAAGCTTTGAATCACCAATCTTTAATTCATTCCCATCAATTCTTGCTCCGTATATGTGTGATCTACTCAAATTCGGATTTGATTTCATGTCATGTAGCATTTTCATTATATATTTTCTTCCAAGAGGTCCATGTTGTAATATATCGCTACTCAATTGAGTTAAATTTGGAATAGATTGTTCAGCTTCAGGTATTGGCTGTTCTTCTCCCTTTTCAACAATTGGTTCTTCTTCTTCTTTTGCTTCTTCTTGCTCACTAGCACTTGTGTATGAATCATCATCTTCTTCTTTTTTTAATGCTTGTACTTCTTGTTTAGAAACTGGTAGTAAAACATCTCCTTCATAACGAGGTTTACCAATAGTTTCTGATATCTGTTTTAAAGGTTCCGTAATAGGTTTAAATGTAGTCTCTAGAAATTCTTCTCTTTCACTTAAACCCATCCTCAATGCACGATTCTTCATCCTAATAGAATCACTGAGTGATTTTATTTCTTTTAATAGTTTTTCTTGATTCACCATGTTTACACTGTGAAGTTCAACGTGTAACTAGATGTAGCATCGGTAGTTCAACGCATAAATACAAATTTATCCAACCCTATACGATATCTACCATTTTTAATATCTTCTTCCTTCATAATAACGAGAAAGCTATATTTCTCATTCCATGCTTTGCCACACATCTCTTTAAATTTTTCAAATGGCATATCCGCATTTACATGATCATTATATATATGCTTTAAATTTGTTTCATCTTGCTTGAAGATGATCAACATATTTGCATTGTCTCTTATAAGTTGTTTTGGAATTTTACTGTATGTTTGACCAATGTAAATGCTATCAATATTATGATGTCTTCCCATAGCAAAATAATTCCTTATTGTGTCATGATTTTCACAAGAAACATCGTCAAATATAAAAATAGAAAATGGTTTTGCTTCATTTGGTTGCATAATTGTTTCACTGGCATTAAACTTGTAAAAATTTACTTCAGGTACACTTGCAAGTACTTTATCCAATAATTGATATTTTGGTTGTTGCAATGATTTTGAAAAAATGTATATATTGTTAAAACGCAATCCTTTAGGATTAGTTATAAGGTTAAAAACAACATTAGTTTTTCCACAATTTGAAGGACCAGTTATTAGACACCTTATCGTATTTGGTAGTAATTCACCATGTTTTCCATAATTTAACTTATCATTGTCAACTGTCAATTCATCAATGTTATTGATATTAAATCGATCTTTTTGTTGTACAATCTCCATCTTGTATAAAGGTTAAACACACAATGAGCTATTAAACAACTATACTAAGTCTTTTGAAGGAATCCAAGAGTCTTCACTTTTATCAAACCCTAACCACCGGACTTTAACCATATCCTTTTTTCTTTGTAAAATCTTCTCGACAAGATATACATCACCAACTGTTGATTTCAACAATTCGTGTCCGTAGAATCCACCTTGAAGTAATTCACCCTTGTTATCCTTTAATAAATAGGTTTCAGGTATAGTTGGTTGCACTTTATAAATTGTAAATACTTCATTAGTCCAATTTGGTAGATATCTTTTACTAAATACACCTTTGTATTTGCTTATACGAACTTTATCGTTGACCTTGAACTTCTTTGGTTGCAATTTTTCTAATTTCGGTGTTGTATTATTTTTAATGCGTTGTAATACAATTTTCGCATTAGCACTGTTTACCTGGATAGGTTTCATTCCAATGGTACGATGATATTTGTTGTTATACTGTTTTATAAGTTGTGGTAATATGTCATACCACACATATGATCCTCGTTTTGAAAATTGTTTATACATCGCACCTTTCAATGTTCTATTGAATCTTTCAATTATTGAAGCTTTAACTTCAGAATTTGTAGAATAATGATTTATTTGATATTTCTTCATCAAAGCTCTAAAGTCTTTATTAAAATATTCTTTTCCATCATCGGTCTGTAGATGTTTAATTTTAAATTTATTTCTTTGTATTGTGGTTTCCATAGCTTTTGTAACACTTTTACCAGTCTTATCCTTCAATGGTAAAGCGTCAGCTATTTTAGTAAAACAGTCTATAATTGTTAAAATATATTTAAATCCTTTGTTTAATTTACTGTGCGGTATCATTTCAATGAGATCAGCTTGATAAAGATCATTCATCCCTTTAATGATTGTACTTCTTCTTGGAAATCTTCTTCTTGCTGGTTTATGTAGTTCATTTACAATCTTGTCCTTCACACTTTCCATCTTCAGATGTTGCTTGTACACCGCATGTAAAAATACTGATCCATAGAATAGTTTATTCTCATTTATATAGCTTGAATATAGGTCAAGGCCATTTCATATTAGTGTAAAAAAGAGGGAACATGGCATTGGGCTTGCCATGTCCCCTCTTCTTTACGGAAAGGAAAAAGGAAGAAGGTAGAGGGCGAAGAATAGGTTTACTGGTCAATAGGGTTTAGAGAGTAGTGGCCGAATGGTAAAGTATTAATTTTATCTTCTAAAATATGACGCTTGTCATCTTTGTAGCTTAATGCCCACTTTGTTTGTTTGACACTAAATAGTTGATGATTATAACTTCTAATAGTGTTGAACGTTGCAGTTGTTTCAACATTTTCAAACAAACATCTTTTATAATGTTCAAACTGTACGTTCTTCTTCAGGAAAGAAGTTTTTATTCCTTTGGCCTTCTTCGTGACTTGATGTTCGTTCCTCTCGTTTATGTACAGTTGAAATGAATACAGTTTGGACATTAATGCTACAATTTCCATCATCGGCACACCATTTGTTTCATCTTTAAATTTTCCCAATACTTTCTTATTTCTGTCATAGTCGTAATTTGGATGATCCTTAGGATAATCGGAAAAGTCGAAATCATCTTTATATATAAAGGTGCGTAGATCTTCATACATGTCATTTGTTTTAATCCAGTAAATTAGTGCATCCGTGTCCATATATGCAATACCAATGTTCTCTCTTCCATAATAGTTAACCCATCTTCTTATAATGAAACTCGTACATATGTGTTTTTGAAATATCCAAGATTGACATTCCAAGATACAAAGGACGATCCATTGTAACTGACTTCTTGTTCATGGAAATAACAACTAGATTTTCATTAATAATTATAGATGAACCAAAGTTTGGTTGTTGCACCAATTTCTGTAATTTTACTGGATCAGTTACCAATTTGATATCCTTATGTTTCCTTTTGTTTTCCAAAGTCTTGCCAAATATTGCGTTATTCATTAATTTGAAAAAATCTTTTTGAAAACTTGATGTAGCGGTGGCTCTTCTTCTTGTGTTGTTGTCGATGTAAGGTTTTAACCAACAAGATTGAGAAAATTGTAGTACTCGATTAATTTTTGTAATTCTTAATCCTAAGTCTAAAGCTTGTTGTATCATCCAGTAATGTCCAACATATCGAGACTTGTCGGTTAAAGTCATCATTAATTTTGGCCATCTTCCAGTAGGGGAAATTTCAGTCTTCGGAAGAAGTGGTAAATCATAATGTTGATCATGAAGATGTTCAGGATATTCAAAATTAACATCAAAAATGTAACCAGTTTCACCATGCTTCGGTATATCCATTATGTTTCCAATCGATTCTGGATCTATCCATTTAAAATTATCATATGGAAGGGGATTCGACATTGCCCATCCGTATAAGTTATTTGCATCGAAATAACCTAGGAATGTTGTTGGTTTTGATGCATCATAATCGGGCAGATACTTGTTGTTGGCCTTGAAATGTCGTGTAACGCTTTGCGTCAATCCCCCTCGAACTCCTGACTCTAACATCATAACCATATCTATATCAGTAAGAAGTTGTATTTTACAATTTGTTTCTTTCAACATAGCTTGCCATGCTAATCCAGGTGAAGTGTACGAATGAAGAGGGTCTAATCCATATGCCGCAAAACATGTATTTCTAAATTCTTCCATTATATCACATAGTAAAGTTACATCCAATTTAACATAAAATCTGAATATTCTCCCAATGTTCTAAATCCTAAATCGTTCCATACTTTACATGCATGATCATAGTCCTCTTGAGATATGTCCATGTCATAAAGTTTACTTTTGAATTCTTCTTTAGCCGGAAGTGATGTTTCATTAAATCTTTCTAAACTGTCTATGTAATCATATGGAAACACACCTTTCCGAAGTACCAAATCCAGTTTGTCGTTATTTACAATCTTCTTTGTTTCGATGAAATCTTGTTTCCTTAAATTTTCTGAAAGTTTGGATAAACTCGACGGCATAAATCTGTAGGAGTCCAAGAATCTTAGTTTCATGTTTCCAACTTCTTTGGAAAAACTTATAAACTTCTCTGAAGTTTCAGCTAACACATCGATTTTACCGTCGTCTCTTCCTAGTTCAGGTATTATAAAATGAGCATCGTACCCACTGAGGTTATGCAGAACCACAGGAATAAATAGTGGTAAACGATAGCTCAAGTTGCATTTATTACAAGCAGCACCCCTGTAATAACCTGTGAGGTGATCGTGATCTTTAACTTTATAATTCTCAATAGTAAAATCATTTTTGCATAAAAAACAACGAGTTGCATTTTCATGTTGAATTTCTTCTTCTTCCTCCATCGGTTTCATTGGTACAATATTTGTATATAATCTTTGTGCATTTCCAGCTATTGAATATAAGTGATCAAGAAATATTTTTTCTACATTTTCACCACGATATACTAGAGGTTCTGAAGTTAATCCATATCTGTTTAAATGTTCTTCTGATAATGTTGATTTAACCATTAAACAAAAACTATTTGGTTTGTGCATTTGATATTTGACACTTTTTCTAGCTTCACAATTTTCATCTTCCATAGGAATTAGTGTTGATTCAAAGTCCGCATATACAACTATAGGGATACGGTATTGATGATGAACCTTTTGAAATGTAACAAATGCTCTGTTTTCCGAAGGTAAATTAATCTTTGCTTCATAATTATTGTTACATAGCCTTTTGTGCTCTTGTAACCATTCTCTTCCTTGTCTTCCTTCTCGTTGAAAATTAAAACATCTCTTGCAAATTATCTTTCTGTGTCGAGCTTTAGAAAGCTGCTTGTTAACAAGAGAGTCGAATTTCTTAATGTACACATAGTGAGACACATCTCCTCGCGTTAGTAGTAGTAAATCCGTATGATCTGGTAGCTCTTCTTTTACAACACGTAAAGGATACACTTTGTTTGAACTATCTAATGCAAAAACATTGATAGATGTACCAGGATTTTTCTTCTCAAATTTTGATATATCTTTCAGTGATACAGGGTAAGTAATTCCTTGAAAATTGTACCTATGTCTTTGATTTTCATAGTGTTGGTTAGGTTTATCGAAATGATTTGGTACAAACTTAGATGTCATCGCATATCTAAAACATTCATTATCTTGATTTTTTACATTAATACATGATCTTGTATCCTTAATTCTTTTGGGCAAAGGAATGTAACTAGATCCCATTAGTCCATATCCATGTTTATGAACTCTTATATCTAATACTTCAATACTTGTAAGACTCCATCCGGATCCTCTTCCTTCGTGTTCCTGAATTTTTGTTAATATTTCTTCTATACAGTTTTCTACTATTGAATCAATGTTTGAACTTTCCATAATGGTTCGGTTTTTTGTTATGAATCCTCTTGGTGATAATTCTTCTTGTACATTTATAAACATAGCTTCTAGTAGTAAACCAAATTTAAGAAAGTTCAATCTTTTCAATTCTTCTTTTAAAGTTTTACTTACAATTGGTTTTGCTTCTCTAATAAATTCTTCTAGCTTCAAGTTTTCATTTTGAATCTTATGATGCATTACTACTTTACCGGGTAATGCAAATACTTGTAGATTCGGTAAAGTAGTTGAAGATGTTGCAGTTATTTCATCTTGTTCTTCTTGTTCTTCTTGTTCTTCTTGTTCTTCTTGTTGTTCTTGTTGTTCTTGTTGTTCTTGTTCTTGTTGTTCTTGTTGTTCTTGTTCTTGTTTTTCTTCTGGGTTGTTGTGAATTAGTTCTTTATGACAGTCTAATAGAATTTCATCGTGAAACGATTCCGAACATTTATCGCAACAATACATGTTGAGATGTTTACTCTTCGAAATTTCACCAAGAAATGAAATGGGCTCTCATGTTCCTCCTTTTATAACGGTTCCCCCACCACTATTTCATCTTCTTCACTATCCAAGGAAATCAAACATTTTGAACAAAAATATTAACCTTCTACAAACTAATTGTTCATTCGTGTTCTTTATTCCCATTGGAGTTTTAGTATATACTTCTTTATATTCAAGCTTTAACGAACTTTCCCCCACCCAACTAATTGTAGTTACTTTAGGTGAAAATGGCTACAGCACAGACACTTGGTTAAACTAAATTTGTGCATAAATTAACTAAAGTTAAACTAAAAATTCGCATAAATTAAAAGTTAGTTCAAAACTAAAATTCGACAGTATTAAAAAAAACTCTTACAGTTGAACAAAAATAAACGTTAGTTCAAAACTGAAATTCAACAGTGTTAACCAAATTCTAACAGTCAAACAAATAGGTCAAGGTAATCCAATTTAACGCGAGAACGAGGAATAGAGCACTAAGTGGCATGTTAGTCCATTACCACAAAGTGATCTATTCCTCGCTCTCTATTCTACATCTACTTTTTTCAGTTTACTTATTTATATTAAAATGTTCAAATTTTACTATGTAGAATGTCCATTCTTTCTCTTCAACTCTTCGATTGTTTTTAGCAATTGTAACAAATATTCGTTAGTTTTCACCAAAGTCTTTAGTTTGCTACATCCAATTTCAATGGAAGGTATTATAAGTTGTAATTTTATAAGTTCAATCTTTTCTTTCTTGCGAATTTCTTTCTTTATTATATTATTCCTTATTTTTGCTGAAGATTTAAACTCTATGTTGTTTCTGCTAAAGCCACAATAATAATAAAAGTCTCTTGAAACAACCTGCATTTATACACATTCCCCCACCACTTTATAATCCCCACTCCTTTCCCCTTCTTTTTTATATGTGGAAGGAAGTATTATAATTAGATTCCTAATATTTCTTTTCCTTCTTCACTACGTGGGGGAAGGGTAATTTGTTATTACACTAGTTGTGCAAGAAAATAGCCGCCAGTGTCCACACCTTGTTCGTAGCACTCCATCATAGATTGTGCCCACTGCAACATGCGGTCTCTGTCATTTGGTGTGACAAGGAAAGAATGACTATCACCATACAATATAAAAGAGTCAATTCGTACATAACATCCTGAGTCCAACCATTTATTAGCTTCAGCCATAAACTTTTCTATTGTATCAAATGGAAATTGTGGATCAATTGCTATAACTTTACGTTCTTCACTAAGTTCAACAGTATAATCATCATCGTCCTCATCATCTTCACTTTCACTGTCGTTACTTAAAGTGTCTTCAGATTGTTCAAAAACATCAGAAATTTCAGAAAAATTAAAATTTTCATTCAGATGAGGAGGCATTTTGAAGCAAGAAATATTGTAAACAGCAGAGACGAAACGACAAGAGCGGCGTGTAGAAGAAAAATGAAGGGGTGACCAACGCTCGCTCCGCTTTTATAATAGTATGCAAATGAGGGATAGGTGCTGACCATGACCAGTCATCGACCCAAAGGAGTGGGGGAAGTATTTTTCTTACTACTTGGATGGAAGTAGGTTAGTAGGTCACGAGACTTAGAGTGTTAAAAAATAATGGGGGAGAAACACAACGCTATAACGCGTTGTGTTTCTCCCCCAGTATTTTTTTAAGCAATAATTTGGAAAAAGCTATGTGAATTTACTTGCTACGCCCCCACCTTGTAATACCATCCAGTTTGTGTCTGAGGAGATAGTCTTTAGAGTCTAACTCATAAACTGATTTCTCTTTGCGCAAGGATTCAATCACTTTAATATTATATCTTACGCCGTTACAAGTTGCCAAAATGTGTTTGTTGTCAATAACACTTTCAAAAAAATAGACACAACCTCTCTTAAGCCTATTTCCTTTCACACCAATAATTTTGGATTGGTATTCAACAGTGGGGGTTTCTGTCACTTGTGGTTCAGAAATGTGTTTTACGACATGTACACGGCAAAAACTTTCGTTTTTTACACATTTCCTCCCACAAGGTGATCCTTTCTTAATTCCCCTAGTAAGCATTTCAGGGCAAGTAGTGGGACGGCTAAATGCCCTACGACGCTCTTCTTGTAATAATTGAAATTGCTCTGAAGGAGCGGGTTTAGGAGTTGGTTTAGGAGCTGGTTTAGGAGCTGGTTTAGAAGCTGGTTTAGGAGCTGATTTAGGAGATGATTTAGTAGCAGGTTGAGAGGAATCAGTTTTGTGATAGGTATGATCTTCAGGTGTACTAAGTGGTGGGGTAGGAGGCAATGGTGATAGTGGGATAATAGGTGTGCTAAGACGATGAACAATGGTTTCAACGGAAGGGGTATTAGGATGGTGGTGAACTGGCTTCTGCGGTGGCGGCATAGTAGTTGATGGTGGTGCGGAGTCCTTTAAAGGCGAAGGCGGTGAAAAAATACTACGAAGTCTACAAGTGTTAGTTGGCGGAAGAATAGCTCCAGAAGTTGAAGGTTGAGATGCAAGTCGATTCTTGTAGCAATCAGGAAGGTTTTTGAGGCGAAGAGTTTTCTTAGGTGCAGGAACAGCCGTAGTAGAAATAGAAGTCGAAGTAGAAGTTAAAGTAGAAGTTGTAGTTGGCAGAGATAACATGGTTGTGGCTCCAAGTTCGCAGCGTAACGTCTGTAATCAGAATGAAATGTTAGCCGCAGTCGGTGCGTCTTTTATAACAATATGCAAATGAGAGGGGTAGCAGCTGGCCGAGACTGATTATTGACCTGGGAGGTGGGGGAAAAGGGGAAAGAGAAGGTATTTATTTAAAATAATTCGCATAACTTTTAACTAAAATAAGATAACCAAATTCTTCTTTTACCAAAATGTTTGTCTTACATAGACCTTTTCAATGATGTATCGCTTGTCCAAATCCGTCAATCCATTATCAAGTTATAGCCATTTTAATTTTTCAGGTCATGACCGGTCGTTCACCCGTAGTGGGGGAAGGAGTGGGGGTAGGAGTGGGGGAAGGGGGGGGGGGAGGGGGGGGGAGGGGGGGGGGAGGGGGGGGAGGGGGGGGGGAATCGACTCCATTTTTTCGGGGGGGGGGGGGTCATTGACCCTTCCGAAAGTGGGTCAAGGTCATTCAAGATTTATAATGATCCAAGGTGATGGGAACAGTAATACTGTTCCCACCACCCTGTTTGCCTAGCGGTTCCCACTCCCAACCCACTAGTTACGTTCTGCAAGGGAGGTCCCTGGGCCGTCCGCATCAAAGCGTAACTTCCCGTCCGCATCAAAGCGTAACCATTAATTTCAGGGAAACTGGAACAGTTAATGCAGAAACGCAACTCTAACCCCACCCAAACTAATCCCACCCATCATATTCCTAAACAAAATGCAAAAAAAAGTCCGACTTGCGGATGTCCCACCCATTTTAAATGAAGTTCAACTGAACTTCTGAATTTACAGTTAATCTACCCCCTAACATCTAGCTGTAAGGCAAAACAAATGCACAAAACAAACATAAATTATTAGTACCAACACATCATTATTAAAAACCAAATAATTCAACACAACCAAATACCATCATTATTCTTAAAATTAATACACCTTAATGCTAAATACCATCATTATTCTTAAAAATTAATACACCTTAATGCTAAACCCAACTTATAACTAACATCGCAATGCGCAAATTATTTCTTAAATTAAATACACCTTACAACTAAACACACACACACACACACATACTACATTGCATTAAAAAACGCAACGTAGTAGAAGAAGTTCAAATATATATAGGCCTACTATATATTTGAAACCTCTTGCTGAGTCGCCAACAACCTTTCGCTATGAAAGTTTGTTGACGACTGACGCTAAGATCAGGCTCGTATTGCTCCTCGGATTCTCGAGTAGTGGGGGAAGTTGTTTCACTCCAGTACAGTGTTCAATCCAGTCCAGTTCGCAGCAGTGTAAAAGGAAGGCAAAGGAGTGGGGAGCGGCGCATGCGCAACAACACAAAACCAAGGTTTGAGGTTAGAATTATCCATGTGCAGTAGCGCTAAAGTGAGTAATACAGGACTAGGCGCATGCGCATAGCATGGACTGATTCCGGTCCGGAGAACTCGTTGTATGCGCAGCAGGTTTGAGGTTAGAATTATCCATGGCAGCTGCCATGTTTGGTCTGGTTTCACCACATAGAGTCAGCAACCGGTGGTGACCGGTCATTGGCCTAGAAGGAGTAGGGAAAGGTGGTGACCGGCCATTGACCCTGAGGAGTAGGGGAAGGAGTGGGGGAAGGGGGGGGGGGGCTCCATTTTTTCGGGGGGGGGAGGGGGGGGAGGGGGGGGAGGGGGGGGAGGGGGGAGGGGGGGGGGGAGGGGGGGGGGGAGGTCATTGACCTTTCCGGTCGGTCATTGACCCCAAGGAGTAGGGATAGACACAGAACCCTACTTCTCTTACTACTCAGGTGAAAGTCGGTCAACCAGTCATTTGCTTGCCATCTGCCGCCATCTGGCTGGAGTTATTGCCTCTATAAAGGTGGGTAGTTTATCGCGCTACAAACATTCATTGCCTCGCATCCGCTCGGTCATCATCTCTCATTAGTTTTATGTTATGCCTACTTCACTTACTAGGTTTGAGGTTAGAATTATCCATGGAATAGCCTTCGTAAATTCTAACCTATAAAATTACTACTCTGGCGTTCTGTTTCAATTTCTTTTACACTTCATTTTATATCTCAGTCTTCTTTTAACTTCTGAACTTAACACATCGGTTATAATGACTGCACAATGTTTAAAATTAAAGCTTTTGCGAACACAACACATATTACGAAGTACTTCTAAACCTTCAATTTCAAAGTGTAGAACTAATTTAAATAGAGTTAGGAAGAAGTACAGTTTTAACCCATTATACTCAAAGACTTCGCAGGTTAATGTTGATGATAATGTTATTTACAACATTTTGCATTCTATGTTACAATTCAACAACTTTGAACTTGTTACACCTATCGACTGTGTTCAACAAGTTTTTTTATTTTACCCCTACTATTCCTCATATAAGCGCTGTCACCACAATTCCTACTTCATGCTCCTCTATTCTCTTCAGCTAAGCTAAAGTTTGAGGTTAGAATTATCCATGGCGGCCGCCATGTCTAGTTCAGTTTCACCACATAGAGTCGGCGACCGGTTATTGGTCTAAAGGAGTGGGGGAAGGGGTGGTGGGGGAAGGTTGCCATTTTATAAGCCCTCTCCCTAGGCGGCACTTCTCATTCAATCGCCAACTTTCAAACGATAAACACCTCTCCCATGGCACGAATCAATTATCCCGCTATCACCAACTACTTCAACTTAAAACTATTTCTGGTGATAGTTGGATAGAATTTTTTAAAACTTACTCTGGATGACCTTGACATATTTTCCACATCTCAGTTATAAGTTTGAATTTCAATTTTGAACTAACTCTTAATTTTTCTTCAACTGTTAGAGTTTCGTTAACACCGACGAATTTCAATTTTGAACTAACTTTTAATTTTAATTTTATGCGCAAATTCACTTCACCCTAACGCCAACACTATCGCCATCTCCACCCCAACCTATATGGCATAAAATATAACTACAGCATCTCATATATACCCTCTAACCCCCACCGGAAGCTATGTGACATGGCAGCTGGCGCCAGCTGCCGCGGCACGTGGCCCGGTGGGCACGTGGCCGGTTTTAAAAGTGACCAAAACACACTACTGTAAAAACTTGTTCTTTTATAACGTTTGTTATATAATATATATAAAACGCATTTAGAAATTTGTGTAATAAAAGCTATAAATTATCGTAAAATTATACGTTTTTAAACATATTTGATTTATATATTCTTATACATTTTCTTATATGAATATTTTATACATTTTCTTTTAATCAATGAAAAATTTGTGGAATATTCCTCAAAATAATAGTTATTTAAAATGTAACACATTCGTAAACTCCATGAAGGAGGTTTAGAGGCACGAGCAAAGGAGGGAGGAGGCAAACCATTAGTATAACAAGCAGAACGTGGAATTCGCTCAACCGTAGTAACAAGTATATATCTCTATACTAGCAGTAGTTATTTGACTAGCTTTGTCTACATCTACTGAACTAGAGATTTCCTTGCTACAAACAAATTGTAACATACATAACCTCTAAACAAATGTAGGTTTTTATTTTAGTTTGCCTTTATAAAACTCCTATCTTCTTTCATGAATGTAAGGTCATGAATAAAAAAGAAATTATCTTGTAACTTCCAAAGCCACTGACATTGAACAAGAATATATTAGAGTTGAATAAAATGTGAAACCCTTAGGAAAGTAATTGTTAAGAGGTTAACAATGTATGGGTCACAGACTTCATTCAATTAAAAAAGAGTTTTTTTACAATTTTTTAAATGCAGTAAAAATGAGTACAGCTAAAAAGAAATGACATAACCATTTAATAACAGACCATATCCAGATAAGAATATATCTGGATCTATTAATATGCAATATGTTTTCAGTTATTATTTTAATAAACATAGATTATTTATACTAAGTTCAATATTTTCTTATTGTTCATATTTTAATATTTTAAAAATAATTCATCATATTGTGGGTCGCTTATATTTTGAAATTATAGATGTCATGAATAACTAACTAACGCTTCCTCTCATTCTCATTTATCGACATTTCCTCCATATATTGAAAAAATCCTTTGTGATACAAAATCTTTTCCACATTATAGTGCATACATACTACTTCAATGTGAAGGGGCTTAGAACAAAACTATCCATATATTACTAATGTACATGCCCATCAGAGTGTAGCCAGTGTCCCAGTGGGGGCTATTCATGATTAATGAGGAAGGTCTCAGGATCCGGGGATTTGTTCCTTGCTCTGGGCACTGTGTATTTAGCAGGATGGATTTCAGAGTGTATAGGGCCTAGTAATTTTATGTAGAATATTGTGGAAAAGCATAAAATGCATAAAAACATGTGGGATGTCAAAAGATATACATTCGAAATGAAATGGATCGAAAACATGTTTATATCAAACATGATCTCTAAAACATAAATAATACTATGCAATGTGTATTATTTCTAAAGCCTAAGGTAAAATAAAATATTAAATATAAGCGTAGGGGTGGAAATAAATTTTAAATTTACATTTAAAAAACAACTTCACATTTCCACATTTAGAAATAAGGATTTATCTTTGAAAATCGAGATTTAAATCATTAAAGCTTCGTGATTTTCAAAGATTGTGGATGCCGTACAGTATTTTGCCCTTCTGTACCACCCTCCTGTTGTTAGTTTCAGTTGAAAGCTCTCGTAGGTGTATTTACGATGTGTTCCCAGAAAACAGACGGCGAGCGACGAGAGGTTCAATGTACAGGAGCGCGGCCCGGGCCTTTATGATCGGTCAAACACTGAAATCAATTCTGTTTACTCTCACAACAGGGATAAAACTCTTTAACATTCAATGTTTCTTTCAGAATTTTACCATCCTTCATATCGAATTATTAATCTTCTGTATTCATGAAACCCGCAGACTACAAATTAACAAATTATGATTAATATTAGTATTATTTTTCTTATTTAGTATTTTTTTTATTATTTTAGTATTATTTTTGCCAGAAAGTGGCATTTTCTGGTACACGCTCAGGTTTCATGTGTGAGGCAAAGCCGAGCATGTGGTAGCGAGTTTCACGTATGAGGCGAAGCCCTACGTGAAACTTGTTGTACGGGAATAAGTTGCAGATGGCTCGGTGTATCTATGCTCATGACTTTCAAGACCCACACATTTGCATTCAGCTCGATGGCGTCGTGGGTACTCTCCAGACTTGTGCTTTTCTTCTTGTGACCGATCAACAACACCTACATCAACTTGCAGGGGGGGTCCTAGGTGCCTTTCCTCATTCTCAGCATAGCCCTGTACTAATATCAGTGAGAATCCAAATTCCTCTCGTAAGATCTTTTCCTCGGCCTAGGTGGAACTTCAACAAAGCTGAGTGGGAGGCCTTCTCCACCAGGCTTAACAAAGGCATCAGGTTCATCCCTCCTAAAATAAAAAACTACGGCGGTTTTTTTCGGTTCACACAACTTGTTCTGTCTTGCGCTAAAGCGTCTATTCTGAGAGGTTTCAGGAAAGAGTATATACCAGGATGGAGTCAAGAGTTCGAAGACCATTACAGTGAGTTCACTGATACTGCTGACAGAGATGTAGCGGAACAACTGCTTTACTCTCTTGACAACACCAGGAGAGAGAAAAGGGTGAAAACCGTTGAGAACATGAACTTCACCCAAAGCAGTCGCAAAGCCTGGTCTCTTCTCAGAAAGCTCTCCACTGGTAAAACAAATGACAAAAACACTGTCTCGCAACCTCGCCCTTGTGATATTGCAAAACGCCTCTTCTATTTGTCCAAACCCGTGAGTACATCTGCGGACAGGAAGATGAACTTTAAGCTAAATGAAATAAAGCAAAGTCGGCAAGCACCATTGGAAGTCTCTAGACCTTTCACTATGGATGAGCTAGATGCGGCGATTGATGCGATGCCAATTGGCAAAGCAGCAGGCTTGGACGAAATCTTCCCGGAGTTTATAAAACACTCGGGTAAAAAGGCTAGACAGTGGCTTCTTGCAGTTTTTGACACCATTATGGAAACCGGCGACTTGCCTGGTATATTTAGAAAATAAAACAAAATAGCTGTTTTGAAGCCCGGTAAAGATACAAAACTGTCCTAAAGTTACCAACCCATAGCCCTTCTTAGTGTCTGTTATAAGCTGCTCGAGAGGTTGATATACAACAGAATCCTCCCTGTTCTCGATTCCAGCATTCCCGTCGAACAAGCTGGGTTTAGACCTGGGCGCAACTCTTGTGACCAGATTCTAGCTCTTACTTCTTTCATCGAGAATGGGTTTGAGCGCAGACTGAAAACCTCCGTCGCTTTCTTAGATCTTACTGCAGCTTATGACACTGTCTGGAGAAAAGGCCTCCTTATTAAATTTTACAACCTGATTCCTTGCCCTTTCCTGTTGCGTCTCCTCAACTCAATGCTCTCCAACAGGATGATTAAAGTATATTTGGTACGAAAGAAAGTACTTTTAGGCAACTAAAGGATGGCCTGCCACAGGGGTCAGTGCTCGCCCCACTGCTGTTTAATGTGTATACAGCCGACATTCCAGACACTCGCTCCTCAAAGTTCGTTTACGCAGATGATATAGCTCTGGCTTATCAGCACAAGGAATTCCAACTATCTGAGGAAACACTAACAAATGACCTCACGACCCTCGGTGAATACTTTAAAGCCTGGAAGCTAAATCCAAACCCAACAAAAACCGAGGTTTCTTGTTTCCACTTGAACAATAGAATGGCCCACTAAAAGCTTAAAATTGTATTTGACGGTGTTGAGCTAAAGCACAATGGAAACCCACAGTACCTAGGGTCACTTTAGATCGGTCCTGACATTCAAAACCCACCTACAAAAGACAGCAGCCAAGGTGAGAACCAGGACTAACATTGTCCATCACCTTGCTGGCTCCACATGGGGAGCAAACGCACAAGTTCTGCGAACCACCGCTCTGTCCCTAGTTTACTCAACTGCTGAGTACTGTGCTCCCGTGTGGTTGAACAGTGTACATGTCAGGGATATCGACGTCCAGCTAAACAGGGCTATGAGAGCCATTAGTGGTACACTCATGGCAACCCCCGTCCCCTGGCTCCCGGTCCTGTGTAATATCGCTCCACCTGAAACCAGAAGAAGGGATGACTCATTAGGGAATATACTAAGATCTTATCTGCTCCACACCTACCCATCCGTGATTACCTATCCCAGGAGAAGGGCAGATTGAGGTCCCGAAGACCACCACTACGGACAGTTGATGGACACAAACTTTTCAATCCATACCGACTGGACTTCCTCCTGGGACTCTTTCCAAGGTTGGAGTCACTTTTTGATTGCTGACCCAACCTTAGCAGTAAGTGGTATGGATCTTCCTCGGAAGCACTGGACTGTTCTCAATCGATTTCGCACTGGAGTCGGAAGGTGTAATTATTGGAAATACAAATGGGGAACGACAGAAGACCAGTCATGTGGATGTGGAGCGGAGTTCCAGACTATGACTCACATAGGCAATGAGTGCCCTTTGAGTGTTTTCCCGGAAGGGCTGATGGGCCTTCATTGTGCAAGTGAAGCTGGGCTGCAATGGATTAGCGCCCTGGATTTAGCTTTATAGAGAGATCATTAATGTTTATTTTAGTTTTATTTTAAATGTATTGACGCAGGTGCTTTGCACTGCAGAACATCTTTTATTTATTTAATTATTATTATCTTTAAGATGGCGGCTGGCTATGACAGACATACGATGTATATGTATATGGCTTTCAAGAAAAGAGGATGGGCAAGGGACGGGGTGGGGTTACTTCTCTAAAATTATTGGAGAAATCTAGGTTATCATAAAGATCCAAAAATGTTGCATTCGATCTGAGATAAAACGCAAATAAAATCAGTTTTAGAGTATATTTATCAAAAGCCATGAGCATAGATACACTGTGCTATCTGTATTGGAGCAAGCGCCGGAAACTAACTTTCGGTACAAGTTATGAACTATTCTTTTCATCACGATGCAAATCTAGCTATGGCTATTTCTGTTTGGATTTCAATCGTTAATCTTATTTATTAAAAACAGCTGATTAAAATTATAAAAATAAACGGTAGAGAAATACTAGCGCGAGTAGTGGGAAAACCTAGAAATGATTGGAGGCAAGGGAAAGTAAATTTAGAGCGAGGGAAAGAGTTATTTTCTTTTATATAAGCTTTAATAGAAAATAGTTACTTATCATACGGAGTGAAAAATATATTTTGTAATGCCCTATAAAAATTTACATGTATAATTTATATGAATTTCATTTCAAAAGACTAACAAGCAAGTAAGGCTAAAAAGAAAGGCTTCTTTCTCCAGGCTGCGGGACGTGAGAAAAACATCTGGACCATCAGTGGAATGTGTTTTATGAGTATTCCTTAGATCAATTGTTCCTACCACGTTGTCCAACATAAAACATTTGTATGATCATAAAAATGTGTAAGGAAATTTAAAGTAAATACAATTTGAATAAAATTATGTGCAAAATAAAATAGGCTCAATTCATATTTCTTTTGGAGGATACCTTAAATTATGATTAAGGGTTGATCGAAAACATTTCTTTTGTTGAAATCACTAATAAACCTGATCGGCTTGGTCGCAAAACGTAACCACTTTCGTTATTTTATCAACACTCGATGAAGCACTTTACCAGCAAAAGTTTTAAAGAATTTACCAATAAAAAGTGGCATATCAATAAAAAGGGTGCAAAGACTTTAATGCTCTCATTTATTCGTTTATTTCAACGGTGAAAATTATTTTAAGATTCTCTAAATAAACTACGCAGTTGCACTTGATATGGTAAATTCTTAAATCGTTTGTGGGAGTTAAACGAGTGAACTTAAGAAAGTCGTCAGTTAGTTATAACTTCATTATGTTGGTTTTGTGTATCACTATTAAAAAATTCAAGAGGCTACACATTTACCACTAAATAAATTATTTTTTCAAATAATTACTGTATAAAACTAAAACATTAGTTTCAAAAGTGTTTTATCATGTAGTCTTAATTTGAGTCGATGCTCAGTTGGAAGCCAGACCCATTAATCTTTGGCTGGAATTTCAGGTACTGCGCGAAACAAGTTTAACACTAGTGAGTAGATTTTATTGGGGTAGTATAGAGATACCTTTACTCCTAAAGTATTTTGGGTGATTATAGTAAGTTGTAACAAATACTGTCCTTTAACATAAAAATATATAAAACCTGTGTCTAATTTCTATGATATATTCAGAAAGTCAATTTTTGTTCAAAAGCATTACCCAGTGTGTACATATCAGGCTTTGCCAGGTGTTGTGTATTATTAAGCACGGCTTTTCTTTGGCCAGCAGTTTATCACGCGAAAGTCTCTTTGATGTCGAAGAGTACCCTTTAGTAGTCCCCTCATCCGTTACATTGTTATGCTTGTTATTATTTCACATCGGTCGTCATAATAAATACTGCTTAACCTTTCAGCCCTATTAAAACTTCACTAAGACTTAATTTAATTCATTTAGCATAACCTATATGACCCTTAGTAAAATGATATACTGTAATCACATATTTATCAATTTACAGAAGCTTTCTATTCAACACTCATTTAAGAACATTGGCTTATTAGTTAAATTTAAGATTGTGTATACCAATATAAATACTACTTCTATGGGTGATTCTATACTTAATAATTGTGAAGAAACTATTACACCTGGTAATTACTATAACAAATTATTTTTAAATGAAACCACTTCTACAAGCAAAAGTGATATAACATATATTAAAGTGAAATAACTTTCTGAGTGTATATTAGAAAGAAATACAAGAAAAAGAAATTGTTACATAACATTTGGTAAACATAACATGTTGTTATGTAATATCACAGTTGTGTAAAATTTTTATGAACACTGGAACTTTTAATTTACGACAAAACATTGGTTTGGCTTTTACTCACATATTTGTCACGAGGTAAAATGTTTTGTGTAAAGGTAAAATACGTCAATACCTTTGCCTAAGCCTTCACAATATTCTTGAAATGGATCATTAACAAAAAACTTAAAAATGAATTACTTTTAAAAATTAAATATGCAAGATATTGTTTGTCATGGTAATGTTAGATCCTCGTTTATTGTAAACATGATGAAAATTAACGTTAAACTTGTCTCTCGAGGATTTCAGAGAGTTTTACCGTATCTGAGCAGATGTCAAGTCAACCCCAAGGGTAAACTCTGACTGTGGGGGAGCTTCAAAGGATTCACTTACAACATTGTCTTGATAGGGGTTGCAATGACTTGGGGTTCATAGGTTGTACAAGTCTAATATGTTTGTTTACATTTCAAAGACAACGATGTAGTAACCATTATTCCGCAGAAAATAAATATCGTATCTGCTTTCTTAGTCTCCATTTAAAATAATTTATTGCAAATATTATTCATTTTAAATTCTTTTCTAGATGACATTAATTTCTGTCCATATTTCAGCTTTTTATTATATTTACCTATCTCTAAGCCAAATGTTTCTGGAAGCAAAAGCAACATATTATAGAAATAATCAGTAGGTTAGTCATTTTCAATACATTGTGAATAATAGGAAAGAATGAATGAATACTTTTGTAGCTCTTTTACCGTCACTAACTCATTCTTTATTTACGTACATCATTGAGAACCAATAATAGACAAATAACAGTGCATTGTAAGATCTAATATTGGTATTTTAAGGTCTATAATAATCAGTAGGATGCAGTGAGGTTCGGATCCCAAGTATATCTCAGCGTTATCCAATGGTCCGGTGACCCTAACAAAGGGAGAAGCGAAATCTGTGTTTGACCACCGACAAAGCCCCTGATTTACATTTTGTGTCTGACAACGCCGCGCCGCCCTCTCATCCCACTGTTGATGCTCGTATTGGTAGACCTCATTTGTTAGACTTCAAGTATACGGTGTATGTAAAACAATCCCTAAAAAATGTTTTGATTAAAATTGGATTCCACATTACAATATTTTATAAAATGTAAATTAAAAAGGATTGGCTTTTCGTTATATCCATTATTGTCTGATTAGGCTATATAGAAATCACCAAATGTACAGGTTGTTTCAAAAAGAGCTTTAGACTTTAAACAATCGAAAGATAATTTCCATAGTGACTGTGGTGTCAATTTTTAGGGGAAAATCAATGGGTTTCCCATATATTTTGCTAGTTCTGAAACTCGTCTCTACAAGGTTTAGTGTCAGTAATACTAAAGCGACTGCTTTCACTGGACTCACGAGCGTGCTAGCCATGTGCTCTTTGAGATTCAAAATCAGTTTATAAATGTTTTAGTTTTGTTTATTGAATAATTCTAAAGATGTTATACCGTTTTCAGACTTTTTCCCACCCGTATATCCGGTTGTGTTAACAATAAAGCTTCAGACACTTTGGTGAACGCTATTGGATTACAAAGCCCGTAATATACTTAACAGTTTCAGGTTGACTGACAGACATCCCATGAATAATACACATTCGAAATGGGCGAGCTGTATAAGTGCTTTGTACTGGGACGACGGCTTCCTGGTTGAGGGCTACAATAGTCCAACATAGAAAAAGAAAATAAACAACTTCAACTAAATACATTACAAACCGTTTAAACAACTTACTCATTATTTATTCAGATTTCTAATAATTTCTACTCATATTCAAATACTATAATCCCTTCAAATTAAGTAGTAGTAACTCATTATATGTGTAGAAACAAGTTTAAAATTTAATGCATTTTTTTAGATTTATTTAAAGAAACTTTTTTGTATAACGAGTAAATTTACATTTTTTAAAGAAAACTTTTGATAATTTTGGTAATAATTTCACTAGTAGTATAGAACCAAAACACCTAAGTGATGAAAACTAACAAAGAATAAACAAACTATTTATGTAATGGATGAGTGATAAGTTATCTTTCAATAGAAATTTATTACGGATCATAGCTGATAAAGCAATAAGAACTGATGTTTTGAATCACCGAATGACTTAAGATTGTCAATTGAATCTAGCCTATCATTAGTGTCTGATCGAATCATTAGTTTGCATAAAACTACTACCATTTAGTCTACATTTTTTGAGAATAGGGTAGCAGCCTTTCAATTAACTAGAATTGGACAGCATGGAAACATAGCATGTACGGTATGAATCCAGTAGCAATCAAGGCGTCTTAACAACTTCTCTCTTTCGGATTGTTCCGGGATTTCCTGATAAGAAACTTTGTCAGGGGGAGAGTCCAAACCTGAGGTGGTGTCACTGAACAACCAACCGACAAACTGCTTGCAAACCTTTTTGACTACTCAGATTTTGTATTCAATATAACAAACTACTGTGTTTGAAAAGGGTATCTTTAAAGTTCGTTTTAGTATAAAAGATTAGAATGGGAAATAACCATTGAAAACTATTATAGTTGTTATAGTAAAAAAGAAAATAACTGAGAACACATACTAAAAGAATAATAAAATACTCGTACTAATAACCCGTCAACCGAAATAAAATGCACTGAGCTGCACCGGCACCTCTGATGACTGATACTTTATATGACAAGGAAAATTATCCACATTAGTCGCAATAGCATAAACTGTTTGTCTTCGCATGTATATATGAATAAATAATCTACTTAGTGGATCTAATCTTTGTAAGTTTTTTTTTCTGTATATGGCAAATAATAATTAAAGTAGGAATGAGACGAATAAAAAAATAATACATTGAAAAAAAAAACAAAAAACTATTCATTGTAAAATTATTAATATTTTGTTTAATTTTACGAAATTGAAACTAAAAATGTATAACTACACTTCTCTTGACTAAGCTCTGTAATGATTTGGCAAAGAAGATTTCTGATGTGTCAAAACAGTAAACCGCTTAATAGAGAGAGAAACATGACAGCATCATTAGTAAACTGAATCTTGAAACTTGCTGCTTTAGATGCGATTTCACATTACTGTTTCATGCTTAGATAAAGTTATAAATTAATTGCTACCCTACATTTTGTCAGTATTTTAATATTTTAAGTCCAACTTAAACATACGTCAGGTCTATTTATTTGTATTTATATACATAATTTGTTTGTTTAAATTTATGAACAAGTCTTTGGCAAAATTAACAAAAATAAAACATCAATCGATTAAAAAAAATATTATTTCGTCACAATGCACTAATACTGGTTCATATTTCACCAACCTATGGTTCGTTGCTATTGCTTCAATGAAGAAACGTTAATCTCTGAAAAACAGTAGACGAGCTTATATCCCACCATGATCAAGGTAATCTTCGTCTATAAATTACTTTTAAATTGAGTTGTAACGTACCTTTTAATTATTCTTAGAAAAAATGTTTACCGGTGTCCAAAAATTCTTGCTATGATTTAATATCTTTACGTTTATCTATATTTATCTGATTTTATATGTATGGTATCTTGCTTTATGGAAACCATTAGAGTCGCACTCATACATTTATTGTTTTTAATAAAATTTAATGTAGATTTTCCTTATTGATTATACCATAACTCAGGTGTTTGACAATATTGCAGTTTACTTGTAATGCAGTAGAAAAAAAAATCTGATATAGTGAGTTTGTAAGAGAAGTCATACATAATTCTTCTAAACCACACCCCTATTACTTTACAAAGCCAGACTTTTTATGTGAAAATTTCCAGAAAAAATCCAGAGGGCATAGGAACTTTTTTCTTGTATGTGACTCAGAAAATGTTAACAAAAATTTGGGACAAACTAAAAAGTTGGTTAGAAGATTTACAGGCAACTCGTGGCACACATATTGAGGTGAAATGTGTTTGTACATAGCTAAAAACTTAAAAAATGACTTGTTAAAAATTAAAATATAACATTATATTACCATAATTAGTTTTAATTTCATTCGGTTTCCCAATTGTGGCAGGACTTTGTGGGCACCAGATATATTTTCTATAAAACCTGTCCAAATCTAATCAGTACCGATTGATAAAAAACAAAGTTGAAAAAACAAAAGCATAAACAAATACAATTTCAATGATTACGTCTGATACTCAATTTACAAGAAATTGTTTAACAAACGGGTATTCAGTTCTGTATACAATACTTTGTAAACCACAGTCGAGTGGCCAGCCAGTTGTCGACTAAATGATGTACAGACCGTCCGTCACCCAGAACATGACCCGACTGACAGCTACTTCCTGGTTATTGTTTATGTCGCAACTGAACATATCACTAGTATATAACATGTGGTATACGAGACATTATCGCATTTAGAACAGCTATGTATCATAATGCAATGGATATTTAATTTTGCGTTTTGATGTATTTAATATTAACTATAAGATAGAGTTGATAAAATCTCCGATATACCATTGATGACACTCTAGGGTAATACCAGAGGTTAGATACAGAAGTGGAGCAATTTGTGAAACAAGCTATTAAAATTTAATTGAATAAGCAAACCGTTAACTGCAGATGTCGCTGAAACTAAAACGTTTTTAATGACCGCACTTATCACCAGGGTGTTTTAAAATTAAGAATTAAGTTACATTAAACTAAAATTGCTTTTAAAAAACGAGATGTGTTATAATATATAATATTTTTTGTATTTTTTTATACACGAAAGATTTGTTAAACACAAATTGAAAATGAACAAATGGACTGTGACCACGACAACATGGTTAACCGGGGAAGCTGTCGCCCCGTGTCTTGGAGACTATTAGTTGGATACCCGGCTGACAGTCCTGCAACAAATAAATACCAACAAAAGAAATTAAGGTAATTTTTCTCTTTCAATAATACGTTTATATTTCTTACTCTTACTATTATAATTTTAAGTTGTGTTTGATTGAACAATGAAATACTTAAAAAAATAACCATTCAAATGAGACCATTATTTTTATAATTTAAAATAGGCTGTTGCCCTTTCTATAATCAAGCGGTGACATTTTATACATCCAATACAAGCTTAAGCAACCTCATGCTCATTCAATGTCAGCTTAGAAATTATTCTTACTACTTGGCAATATATTCTTACTTTTAGTGATTCCCATGGCAGCAAACCAGCATATATTTCGTGTTCAAAATTCCTTCCTTTAGTATTGAGATTAACACTGATAACATCCTAACTTTCTTTTATTTGTTAACCTTTTTCATTAAATATTTTATTATTAATTTCAATAACCTATATATTTTTAATCGTATTTATTATTGATAAAATATTGTATTTTTAAATGTTTCGGAAATGAATAATATTTCAAAATATTTATAACTTGCCATTGACAGTCGCAAAGCAGCTCATCCGGTCTGCGCACAGGCTTTTCGCCCATGCAGACCATTTCTCGTACTGGTATAATTTATTTATTAGTAATATAGGTAATTGTTTATGTAGGTCTATCTATGTATGTAGTATAAGTTAGTTTTAGGTTAACATGTCAATGTTAGTAAACATGTGATTTTTATTATTTATTTGCATTTTTTTGAAAAATAAATCATATTTGATTTCTGATTTCTGACCTGCTTTCTCTTTCCCTATATTTATTATATGGAAAACAGACATTTATTTCCCTATTTATGAGTACGGGATGAAATATTGTTACAGGTTCATCTGGTCAAAATTATTATTAATAATTTGGAAAAAACTCGCTGAGTACGGAGTTCTGCTGCGGCGGGGAACTCAAACCTTTTACTAAATGCTCAAAATGCGGAGAAGTGGGTACTATGTTTACACTATTTCCAGCGATGCCCACTTGGGACGGTGTAAAATATTCATGCGGCCATCTCCTATATTACCCTCTGGACGGTAAATATCACCCTTTATATAAGAGTAGAACCAATACGTACTTACGTAATATAATATTTTACTAAGTAGCAAATTTGGTGTTTGGTTTTCATTCCTGAAACCAAGGCATAACTTTCAGGGCAGAGGAAATATAAGTTTATTTTAATGTAATGGTTAAAATTTAGAAATGGAAAAACAATTCAAAACTCTACTTTACCTGTTCATAATATTATTTACAAACCAACGTCCTCTGTTACATTTTATCAAATAATTTTCGTAGCACTTTAAATGTTTACAAAAGTTGACAAAATGTTAAGACCTGTAGAAGATCTTCAGAAATAAGATAGGTTTTTATTTATAAAAAATTATAATACAATAGTTTTCACTTATTTTAAGAAAATGTTGTAACGTAATTTTATTATTATAATATTTAATACCTTGTAATTGTAACTCCAACAGTTCACAAGGCAATGAACATTTTACTTTATTATCAGTCGTATATTATCTCAATTATGGCGCAACACCACCCAAACGGTAAAGATTGTTTCATCCAAATTAAAAGGTTTATTATTATATTATTAAACTATGCCATGATATACGAAAGACTCATGTTTTGTACTCTATGGTAATACGACTACAAAAAGATTATACAGCCCTCTTTATGAACATACAACTCGATGAAATAAAAAATACCATTTAGCGCGATGTAGCTAATAATTAGGTAAATCTTAATTCAGCGCCTTCTCGTTTTAACAGCCTTTGAGATAAGATAATCCAGTCAAAAAATTTTCTCTCTTGGCTGCTCTAGAAGCATTATAGGTTTGAATTAAACAACTTTTACCTGGAGAGTTAATCGCAAACTCTTATTTGTTCTTTAGAGTTAGATTTTTACAATCTAATTGTTTTCATTTCTGTATTCAATGTTTTAGACTACTAATTTATAAAATAATTTTAGATGATTAATGATAATCACAGTATTGCATTGGTCAGACATTTACTTGTGATCATATTTACTTATGTATGTATTTATATGTTTACTTGTCTATTATTATACACACGAAAACCTTTTAAACCCTTAAAAATTGACGATTATTGCGAAGCGCAACTTTGTATGTTGAACGGGTATCAGTAAAAATGTAATCCGGAAAGCAATGTAAAAAGGAAATATAAAATTAAAGTTTTTACAAACTACTATTTAAATCTATTCATTGAATAACCAAGCAGTTTTCCCAGTATTTTAACAGTTGAACAACACAAGACTGATGCCAGTTTCCATAAGCTGTCATTAGCTGCACTTGGCTGCCATTGTAAAGCTCGGAGCGGACTGAGTGAATGGGAATGAAGTCAACAAAGAGTTCTAGCTTTTATTAGTAAGCTAATCTCTCAATAATTATCCGTAATTAAAAGCTCTATTTCCATTTTCTGGACGAATTGTGTGAAAAAACTAAACGGGTATTTTACTGAAAACGTATTTTACAACTATTAAATCTCCATTATTTTTGGAAAATACACCTTACTATTAACTATGTTTAGTCATTAGTTAGCTTACTGGCCTTTGAAATGGATACTTAAACAGTTGAAAAAGCCAACCATAAAGAGCTTAACCGCTGAGATCAAAGCAAACATGAAGGGAGTGTGGTTTGTTAGTGGTTGGTGTGGTGGAATGTAATGCACAGCACTTCATATAACTTGGATGCTCTCTTTACACTACCTCAGGAGTTAACAAGTACACAAAGGGAACGTTTTGTTTCTTAGGATATGTGTACAAAAACGTTTCATCCTATGGATAATATTTGTATCGTAGAAATACGAACTAAAAACAGAGGCATACTTTTTTCTATTACTTAAACGAAATTCATAGTGGTAATACACTATTATTGTGCTCTATTGAAAGGAATGCCAAACACAAAGATTTTTTTCGTAATATACAGTAATCGGTTTTATTGCATGTCCTTTTATAACCACTTTACAACAAGAAACGGTAGTTTTAGTAAAACGATTTACCAAAAAAGTTTGGTAAAATGAAAATAATGTCTTTGTTTAAGATTTATATAATAAAACAATAAAAAATAAAAATTACATAATCTTTCTTGATTAAGAATGTTTTGTGTGTTTAAGGTGTGCAATTTATATTTTGATGCAGTATGAGTTTAGGAATTTCATCCTAATACCTACCGAGGTATTCACTCGATAACCCGCCATGGGATTATATTGATTTATATAAATAATAGAATAGATTCACCGGACATTGTGGGCAAGGTTTGCTGATGCTTCCGGGATTTGAGACTTCCTTTAGAGTTCATAATTATGCTGGTGTTTTAGACGAAAATTTAACAAGCGAGTTTAATTTTATTTTGTCTATTATAATTTTAATGGTTTTTGTATTAGGTCAGTAGCCTCTAATATGATATAAGATATAACTTCAAGCGTTATATGTAAATAAAAAAGAACAGATTTAAATGGCAAGTGATATTGTTAAATATGGGAATATAAATGATCATGCTAATTATTGTTAAGTCAAAAACAACTTAACAATAAGAGAAACCAATCATCAATGTAAAGTTTTTAACGGACTATTTACATTTATTAAAACGAGTGAAATCATTAAAAATAGCGGAATTTAAAAATTCAAATTAATCTTAAGAATCAATATCTTGGATAAGTAATATTGTAACGATTAAAACTTATTATTATTCAGCAGTACCTACAAAAAATAATATTTTGTCTAAAAAACTTAATAAACTGGCAATATCCAACTACACATATCTTATATAGTTGGTGAATCATTCTGCCCTTTTTTAACGACCTTTTTTAAGTTTTAAAAACTTACACTTCACACCTACACATTGAAAAATGTGACAGCAAAATAATTGCGTAAGAAGAACTGGGTGAAGCCACCGAGCTAGCCCGTGGAAAAAAACGATTGACATCTTCGATGGAGCGAAGAAACGCGTAAAGGGTGAATAGTATGTATGATGCCTAATATCATAAGTAGCTTTTCTATAGTGGAGACTACCACAAGTAGTTCACGGTGAATCATGGGTATTTCTACTATGAATGGGAAACGTTATAAACTCACCAAGTTCCAACGAGGATTACATACTCTACCGAGTCTGCAAGCCAGTGCACCAAAATCCCATTATACTTCAACAGATTAAAACAGAGAAAGATATTTTGTTTATATAATAACGAATACAACACGATTTCATTTTGCTTACACCGTTGTCTTATTCGCACCATTCTTTAACAATTGTTTTTTGTTTACCGGTAAAGTTAGCTACTTATGTATTTTACAAGCGCAGAAAAATTTAATCCGAGATATTTCGTTTTGTAATATTTGAAATGTAAGATTTAAATTTTTTACTGAGCAAACATTGTTTGAGTAACTTGAAAGAGTGAATAATTATGATTATAAGAATGAAAATATCAAGAAAATATCCAAAATACCAATGAAATGAAGTAAGTTTTTACTAAGGTTTGCCATAACTAAATAAACGATCATATATAATGTGCCAAGTGAATAAATAAAATTTTGCATAAAAATCTGTTAGTAAAATATGAATAATAAACATCATAAACCTCATCATAAGCACTGCAAATTTTCAAGGGAAGTTCAATATAAGAATGATGCAATATGTTGTTAAGAAGCAAGGAAGCGAAGAAAATTTTGCATCAAACTTTACTCTTTCAATCTCATTTCTGATTTCACCTAGTCAAGAAAGTATTTGTGACCGTGTTACTATTACGAGTAACACGGTAATATTGAAACATACTCGTATTATTGAAACATATTCAAATATTTGAATAGTACACATTCTTTTAACAAACCCTTCAATACTTAAATTTTTAACTTGGAGTAAAATGTAAATATGGCTTTGGAAATGTTTTTTTTAATAAAATATTGAAAGGACTGGCATATAAATATTTGACCGGAAATTCCATGATAACACTGCAGTGCCGATAAAGTTTGTATGAAGACATTGTTGTTGCGTAGAGAATAACGATTCTGCGACAGCATTGGCGTGATCGTATAAATTCCACCTCTTTGTATTATAATACTAACGTAACTACCCTTATTTATACGAGTAGTCCCGACATTCTAGGCTTCAGCTAAACTGATATTTGTTCTTATTTTTTCTCTTTTTTTCCAAATCTAACCTTACTATAATTTTATTTTTTATTTTGTTATTTATCAGTAACTAGGCATGTTACGTATAGGAGGCATTGACGTATAGGAGGATAGTATAAAATGTAATTATGGTGCAAGGGAATTTTCCAACTTTTACTCTCATTTGTGCTCATAAAATCAGTTTTGAGCTCTGATTCACACCACATGAATGTTTTTAAGTGTCATCTTTTAAGTTAGTTATAAAATATACTTTGAAACTTTTTTTCTTGGAAGGATACATTATTTTAACAAACACATACAGAAACATTGAATTCCATTCTTCATTAAATAAGAAATTGTTTACAGGTTAGATCTAAATCAAAGCTTTTTTCAAGATTCAGTTTTTTAGAATTCAATTTCTTTCTTCATTGAAATCTGTAAATCATTGTCAGTAACCCTACACCTTGCCAAAACAAATGTAAAAAAGTATTTCAGACAAATAACAGTTGAAAAACAGACTTTTATATGCCTATTTCTATCACGTAATTAAAGTTATGAATTGAAACGTGTTAAAAATATATATATATATATAAGATATTAAACATACAACTTATAAATGGTAATTTAGTAAGTAATCCTTTCATAGTTCTAGGTATAAGTAACATTTTATGGTATTTTAAATTATTATAGATAAAAAATATCAAGTTATATATGAAAAATGAGTAGAGTACGTAGAAAATAAATATTAGTAACAATTTTACTTTCAATAAACTCAGCCCACTAACCATGGTGAGGCTCAAAGTTTTATTTCATAATGTTTCGCTTAGGAGTGAAGTTTGCGAGACCTTCCATCCAATATGCAGTTACAAACTTCTCGACAACATTCCTTTGTATTCAAGAACTTGTTTCATTTGTTACAAGAACGATGTTACTGTCATGGGCGAACTAAAAATAAGAAACGCTTCTAACCTTATGAAATATTGTTTTGCATTAACCGCAACAATATGATAAAGACCTTTTGTCAAGTTATTTAACCAACTGGTTATTTGTCAAATATACTTTAATAAACTTTGTGTTTGTGTAAAAATGACATTTAGTTTCGAGTTTATTTTTTGCCTGGTGGTATTAAAAGTATTAAAAACAACAACAAAAAAAGCATAATGGAGCCTTTTTTTATTTAAACCTTTTTAAATTAAGGGTCATATTATAACTTCAGTAATAGATTATTTTTTTAAAACAGAAAATTTGCAAACTGACTGGATAGCCAAGTGACAAATGTCACAATCCTAAATTTGCCAGTTCAATCCTGTATAGGGTTGTTAGTTTATTAACCCATGCAATATACGTTATTTATCATTGCTATTAATTCCATATCTAACACACATTTGAAGTAAGGTTATAACAAGTTTATCTAACCCCGCAAATTCTGAATATTTCATTCCAAAGGTTAAAATTATCTCTGTTGGTTAGGAAAGAAAACAAATGAAAATAAAAAACTTAAATTATATCTTTAAAATGCTGTTATGCATCAATAATAATAACTGACCGAGTTGGTCTTAATTTATCCTTAACTCAATTTATTCAAATTTAATGACGGCTTATAAGGGTAACGTGATATTATGGCAGTTAATATGAAAAATGCTGCGTAATAAGCTTACCCTTGTGACACATTCGTAATTTATTCCTTACGTCAGGTCGTTACTTTTACAAATACTCTGAGAGTTACTCGAACAGAATTATAAATGATTTTAATATTCTTATTGCCTGTTATTAAAAATAATTATAGTTTATTACACTTTCTTCGTAATTTTCATTTAGTTCGCAATTTTCGTAAGTTTAAATGGT
The DNA here is from genome assembly GCA_030545055.2 of Neoaliturus tenellus. Taxonomy (NCBI): domain Eukaryota; kingdom Metazoa; phylum Arthropoda; class Insecta; order Hemiptera; family Cicadellidae; genus Neoaliturus; species Neoaliturus tenellus. Next base: position 343,879,942 of record CM061531.1, on the reverse strand, counting down.
AAATTTTTCATTTTCCATGATTGAACTAATTTTTTTTATTGTCTTTGTCAGTGTTTTTATTTTTTTATTTTTTTATTTATTTATTTATTATTTTTTTTTGCTATTCATTCTTTATTCCAATCTTTATTCTCATTGTATTGATTAGTACAAGATGATCTTGCAAATTGAGTTTTATATTCTTGACTTATTGAAAATGTAAGTACATACTTTCCATAAATTTATAGTGGAATTTTGAAATAACATACTGGTATTTTTTAATGTTGCGTCTTTGAAGTACATCAGAAAACCTTTGTAGGAGGCAATCTCAAGTGTTTCTAACAATTATATTGATACTTGTTTTCTACAAATTGGAAAATTATAATATTAAAAGTTTTTCTTCTCATTCTTACAGTATAAAGTGCTCCAACAGGTCGCCAGAGACCTCTTGAGTCATGGCTCTCGACTCTGTATCAAGCTGTTACTTGGTAACTAACTTGGCTTGACTTTATTTAACGGATAATTTAACTTTAAGGGTCCTTACTCTTTTCTTCATACAATATTTGTTTTATTAGTATTACTAAACGTCTTCAAGTAAAGAAACATACAAACTCTAAAAATAAGAGAAAGAAATTTCTGCATACTATGCTAAAGAGATTACCAAATGGAACAACTCTTCAGATATCAGTTCAACGTTTCATTTGCTTTTTACAGATAACCTGTTTAGATGAGTAATATTTAGGTTGAAATTTAGGTTGATACTCTGCTCCGCAGTCGCATGACTAGTCTTGTGTCATTCCCCATTTGTACTTCCGATAATTACATCTTCCCACTCCAGTGCGGAAACGATTGAGTATAGTCCACTGCTTTACACTACCTAATATTTGTCCTTTACAAAAAAAAATTTAAAATTTCACATACAAACATTACCAAAACTATTGCATCTTTACTAAAAAAAAAACCTAAAGCCTTTAAGAAAACAAAATATAAATAGAGTACCGCAAAACTGGTAAATGAATGAAACAATGAGTGTTTATTTGACAATAAATGGTTTTTGACGTAAAATAAAATTTACTTCAAACGCCAGGCGTAAAGATTTTACAATCTTTTGAGATTTTGAATACAGTTAAGGCTCGTCGGGTCTTTACTCAATACCAACAATCCTCATCGGGAATGTTATTACTGGTGCTATCAGTTGAATGTTGTTCCTAATGGCTGTTGTTACATTCCTCAGCAAGAACTTTGGAAATAGTTTGTCTGCTAACTGTATGTCTGTGTTCGCAATTTTTTAGTAAGGTTCCTTCGTTTTAACTTAACAGAAGAGTTTACACTTCAATTTATTATCAACTATATCATGTGATTAGTGTTAAAAACTAAGAGGTTAAATGAAAGTAATGATCCCGAGTTTAAAACATTTAAAAACTGATGTTTTTAAAACAAATTTCGAACATTCTTTACAAACATATTTTTATAAAAGGTAGGCCTAATTTATTTTTTATTTTTGGGGCTTTAAAGTACAAGTGATCAAAAAGAATTAGTACAGTGTACTGATACTAGAGCGATATAAGCCGAGTTGGCAATTAAATATTTAATACATTTTTTAAGAAACAAATAAAAAACCTTAACACCAGAAAATATATCAATTGATACATTTAACCTTATCCAACATTCCCAACAGTAGTGTGAAATTGTTGGTGCTGGGCCAGTTCAAGGTCACCTGAGGAATGACGTCATCGAGGTCAATGACCTCACCGATGACGTCATCGATGACGTCATCGATTGCGTCATCGATGAAGTCATCACCAATGACGTCATTTCGATGACGTCACACCCATGACGTCACAGAAATGACGTGCTGATGACGTCATCACCCCTTACGTCATCAAAATGACGTCACCGACGCCACTAAGGTCAAGGTCACGCCGAAACCTAAAATTTTTTGGCACTTTTCCCGTTTCTCGCACTACGCTCCGAGTTTCAGTCCGAGTCCCCGTGACCTTGACCACTTGGAGCGAATTTTGGACGAGAAACGGCAAAAGTGCCAAGTTAAACTCGAGTTTCTGACATGACTCAGCCTAAATGGGCAATCGGTTATCCCTCAGGTGACCTTGAACCAGCACAACACCAACAATTTCATATTACTGTGACCTTGAAAACCTAACAACGGAGCGCCGACACCGATGCGCACCCCACGACAGCCACCGAGTGACTGACTGTCAGGCTCCGTGTACTCTAGGTATATCGGCTTGAGAGACTAAGACTCTAAACTGTCAGGAATGGGAGTAACTAACTGAATTTTGCAAGGAAAAGTCATTTCATCCAATATTTTAAACAAATCTTCATCAGTAAAACTGACATTAGTCTGTTTTGTATAAAACTTAGGGTGTCCGCGCAACAGTTTGCGCCACTTAGCTAAAGTTGAAACCCTCTTAACTTTGAGTGGTGGACAGTGAGCAACTAATAAAGCCTTAACACGGCTAAGTTTCTTACCTAAAGCGTCCCGCGACAAGGCTTCTCCTCACAAAAGTCCGCACAATACTGAGAGACTGCTTGTAGCGCATGAGTCAAGGGAAAAGAGGTGGGGGAAACAGCAGGAGTGGGGGAAGGTCACAGTGGTGGGGGAAGGTGAGGTGGTACGCTGGAGTATCGCATCACTTCACCATGAGCTGTCCTACAGTCAACACACTGTTCTCTTGGCCCGAGTTGGCACTAGAAGAAACATTTCTGTACAGCTTAGGCTGTGAGAGCCGAGGAAGCAAAGTCAAAGTGGAAATTGTGTTAAACTCCAAGATGAAGAGTCTCCTAAATAAACTAATTGTATCCCTGCAATCCCCTATAACTTTAGAGAAATACCACTTTATTAAGCGACACCTTATACTTTGGCAAAACGAAGTGGAAATGGAAAAGATTACAGTAAAATTAATTTAACTTAAAACTACAAGTCGATATCGTCCCAGAGTTAAAGTGTAGTGACCTACATTCAGAACTTGTAAAATTACTTACATATAGAGAGCTAGAGAACAGCGAGACGCACCGCATGGAAGCCGGAGACATACTGGCGAAGCGGTGTTGTGCAGCCTAGGTACCCAGTTCTCAGTTGTGGTGGGGGTATAGCCAACACTTAGAGTAGAAGTGTTGTGGGTGACCTTGACCCACTTAACTAACCTGACCCCCCCCCCCCGACAAAAAGTGCGAGCCCCCCCCCCCGACAAAAAGTGCGAGCCCCCCCCCTCCCCCACCCCTGATATCCTGGGCGTGGCAGCCCCGGTGGGGATATAAGGGGGTCCGGCCAGAGCCGGCTCGCAGTCCGCTCCCGCGCGTTGAACGTGAACGATCGGGACGGACCGCCATAGGCATCACTAAACATTGAATGGCGCCTTCAGTGTTTAGCGAAGTCTACTCTAACTTTAAGACTTGTATTAGTTGTAAGATATTGCGCTTGCGTTTGGGTATTGCGAATTGTTTTATATGAGAGTGTTTTACTTGTACCCTATGTCTCCTGTGTGTCTTTTATCCTTTGTGTCTTGTTTGTTATATGTGTTTAATGTGTATGTGCTAGTTCCAGCATTGACTACGTTGAGCTCAATTGTGTGTTGTAAGTGTGTTATATGTTTCTAAAGTGTATACGCTTGTTTTAGCAATCCCCCCTTGAGCTTTTTCAACGCTCAAAGTAAATTGTAACGTCAGGGAACGGGAGTAGGCCCCCGTGTAAAGCCACTTTTAATAATTGGTAGGCTCCTGCCAGGCATGCAAAAGGTTGCGGATGGCATTTGGGAGCATGTCCGTTTGTACGCTGGCATGCAAAAGGTTGCGGCGGCCTCTGCACTCGGACGAGGACGTAAGCCACTAGGGTGTCCTCAGTTAGTTTCCCTTCTGGAAACTCAAAATTATGTAAATAAATCTTTGTTAGCTATTTGTGTTTTTAGTCCCCAAGGCCCCCGAACATTCGTGGTTCGCCATGGATGTACGGGGGCCGAAATTTTTTAATGTCCGTGTGGCCTTGACCCACAAAGCTTGTAAAAATTTACTGCATTGCTAAATGAAAAAATAGTAATAATAAGGTACGGGAGTAGGCCCCCGTGTAAAGCCACTTTTTATAATTGTTAGGCTCCTCTCAGGCATGCAACAGGTTGCGGCTGGGGTTGTGGGAGCATGTCCGTTTGTACGCTGGCAAGCAAAAGGTTGTGGCGGCCTCTGCACTCGGACGGAGGACGTAAGCCACTAGGGTGTCCTCAGTGTGTTTCCTCTTGGAAACTCAAAATTATGTAAATGAATCTTTGTTAGCTATTGAAAAGACAATGCAGTAAATGTTTACAAGTCTTGCGTGGCGAAGGGTACACGACATTGGATGTTGCCTTGTTGTCATAGTTGGGTCTCTTCGGAGGCTACAGCGATGACAACCCAAGTGCCCCACACCCCCATAGGGGGGTGTGGGGCTTAATTTTTTTAAAGTTTTTCCGTGACCTTGACCTAAATATATCTAAAAATTCAAAATCTTTACCACTTAATCTTTAAATCTTAAATCCTTAAGTATTTAGTAAACATTAATGGGTAGGTATTATTAACACAAGTTTGGTGTTTCGTCTGAGTTTGAGTTGGAAGCAAAGTCTGTCTGTCTGAGTTTGAGTTGGAATTTTTGTTTGAGTTTTTTAGCGATGGCAACATAAGAATGCCATGAGGCTAAATTTTTTAAAGAACCCCCCCCCCCCCGACAAAAAGTGCGAGCCCCCCCCCCGACAAAAAGTGCGAGCCCCCCCCCCTCCCCCCCCCTGATATCGTGGGCGTGGCAGCCCCGGTGGGGATATAAGGCGGCCGGGCTGCACGCACTTCTCATTCCGATCCAAGCTTCCATACGGACAGGTACTCCCTTACTCTCGAGATTTTTATAACCACTTTACTTCTTTCTTAACATCTACTCTTTTCATTTACTTCATTCATTCAAATGGGTAAAATGGGCCTCAAGCTGAAAAACTACCCGCCAGCATCAACCTCGACCAACACGTCTCAACCCTCATCATCCTCCACTTCGATCCTGGAATACCTGATGACTGCGAACATCCTGAGCTGCCTGACGATGCCGCCGCCGCCGCCACCGCCGCCACAGCCCGCCTCAATGCCCAGCCTGTCGCCATTGCCGCCGACAGTGGAAGAGGCTGGTGCACCGCCATCGTCAGGAGAACTCGTCAAGTCGTCAGGTCGAGTCCCGGTAGCCTCCCCAGCACTCTCGCTGCTATCGGACTCAGGATCGGAGTCTGCGGTTTTTGAAGAGACGTCAAGGTCGAGGATCACCCCCTACAGTCGCACGAAGAAAATCCTATCCTATACAAAATCCCAATGTCCCTTACCGATATCCCCCATGCCACCTACACCAACCAAACCACCCCGTAAATCCATATTTTCCCCTGAACTTCCCTCCATAGACCTAACCCGTTCACCTACCCCACCCAAAATTGTTTGCTCCATTCCTTTTGACCAATCCTTGCCTCTTCCACCCCCTTCCACCCCCATTCCTTCTAGCCAGCCTAATTCGGAGAAGCTCCAAGACACTACAGTAAATCGTCCAACACAGAAACGTAAGCGCGTTAAAGCCCCTGCTGGCAAGGGTAAGAAATGCGATTACGCTCGGTTTTCAAGTGTGTTCGGGGTGTTGTGTTGCCAGAACCTTGCCTGTGCAGAAGGGGATCGCTGCCAACGACACCTCAAAAGTACAGTCAAATTTCGGCAATTCAAACCCTACACTCTTTATATTAGGCCTAAAACGTCCAAGTTCAGACATCCCCACGGCCCGCAACCGCGTGATATTAGAAGGCTAAAGGTTGATGAAAAATATTACTTTATTGGTCAAACCTATGGAGCGGGTAATAAGAAAGTAGAAATTGTTGTAAAAGGTGAAGGCCGCCTTTGTACAATGCAAGTACCACCTCGGATGGTACAAAGAGAATTTTTCATCCCTAAAGCCTATCTAATACGACGGGAAGGATGCCAAACCGTGTGGGAAATGGACTAGGACATGGGCCCACTAAAAAAAATCAAAATTGTTAGGTTGTGTTGGACAATATTTAAAAGTCTTTTCCAAATTAATTTTTCCAAATTTAGTCTCAACCCTCTTAAAGTAAGGGAGAGGGGTATTATACAAGTCAAGTAATAAAAAAAAAAAACATTTGACTTGTATAATACTTTAACCTGGCGGTGATGTAAAGTCACTGGGACAATCTCAAACCGTGTCCTTGAGGGTGAAGACTAAGTTACAAAAATCTTTAACAAATAAAAACTTACCTCCAAACACTTGTAGCAAGCTACAAGTGTTTGGAGGTAAAAAATTTTCAAAGTTTAAACAACCTTGACCCACATAAATTACTGTTAAAAGTAAATTGCTAACCTTACAACTAATGTCGTGTATCACGTGATACCCCCCACTTTAACGCTCTTAATAAGCTTGTATGAGCCGTTCATTTGCTTCAGTCTGTTTCTGTACTCCGTGGTAAACATGTCACGGTACAATTACAAAGGTGGTGACTTCTTGATAGATCAACACAATGCTTGGGAAGTGCTAAATCGGCATAGAATGGAAGTTGAATATTGTATAAGACGAGATGGGTCTACATTTTATCTATGTATTATAAACAACCAAACTCATAAGTATAAACACTGGACAAAAATTAATTATAACAACATAGATGAGCTGTTTGCTTGGGTTTTTGAGGTGTGTAAAGGTATTGAAGAAACCAAAATGATGGGTGTGCTAAAGGTATGTAAAACCGATGACCGCGAAGACTAAGGGAAATTTATTGCAAGTCCTTAAGCCCCCCCCATAACCCCCACCCCCTCCCCCACCCCCTCCCCCACCCCCTCCCCGCCCCCTCCCCCACCCCCTCCCCCACCCCGCCCCCACCACTACAAATAGGTATATATAGGAGTGGTAATCCACTGTCCGCTCATTCAGCTTGCAACCGTTAAGCCGAACGCCATGTCTTCAGCTTCTTCTTCTAACTCCACCTCAGGTGTTGGGCCAATCCGATCGGGGCCTTCATCAAGGAGTCGTGTCCGGTTCTCCGGCTTTGGTCCTGTGAGGAAGGAGTTGCGAAGCAGCGGAGCCTCTCAACCAACCACGATGGACGCATCAACTCAGACTTCACCAAGCATCATCGAGTGGTACAATGAAGTCATAGAGCAAAGGGACAGAATGCTAGAGAATACTCGCAGTGAGCTACTTCATATCCGGAGTAAAAGGGAAAAACTAATTAGGAAGTGTGAAAGCCTGTTGGACAGTGATGATAGTGAGGATGAGAGTGGATAGGTGTGTGGGTAAAGACTTGGACTGGGACTTGTCTGTTTGTATGAATGTGTGCGTGAATGTGAAATACAGAGCGGGGGATAGATCACTCTGTGGCAATGGACTAACATGCCACTTAGTGATCTATCCCCCGTTCTGGTAATGTTTTTGGATGGCCTTGACCCACTTGACCAAGGCTAGCCAGTACCCCCACCACTGATAAGTGTATATATACGGGTATTAATGTGCAGTTTGGTTATTCTGCTTTGTACCGCTTAGCTGAATACTACACTTTTAACATGGCTTTCAACTCTCGGGCTTCTTCTTCTTCAAGAAGGCGTGCTGCCAACGTCCTGCCTGCTACTCGTGGACCTGCTCGACCATTCCATAGCATAACTGTTGCTCGGGCAAACGCCTGCAAAGCTCCGATGCTACGGACCCTGCTGGAGGTGAGTCGAGACGGGCAAGGCTTGCTTAGTCCTGGTCAACGGCAGGAGCAAGAGAGGCGTGTGGCATACTTTAAGCTGCAGGGTGTAGTTCCCAGCTTGAAGTTAGGCGACCCAAGAGTAGCAAGTGTCACCGAGGCAGCGGACTACATATCACACCTCCACACTGTTTTGGAAGTGAAGGACCAACAAATTGAAAAACTAAAAGAACAATTAAAACAATTTAACTTTAACCCGATGGAGTTTGTGGAGGCAGTGATGAGTGATAGTGATGATGAAGTAAGTGAATATATATTAGGTATGTAATGAAAGACTTGGACAGGGACATGTGTGTGTGTGTGTGTAGAATACAGAGCGGGGGATAGACTACTTTGCGGCAATGGACTAGCATGCTGCTTAGTGGTCTATCCCCCGCTCAAAGGGTACTTTTGAATGACCTTGACCCACTTTAAACGAAGGACAACCGGTTAACTGGTATAAAAGAGGGGGTCTGTACATCCCGACTTCATTCTGCTTTGGACCTTCCAGTGGAACGCTAGAAAATGAGTGGATCACTGATCATTGGTAAGGAGTGGGAGTATGTGACCATAAACTATTTAAATTGTAGAGGGATGTTGAAGAAGGTGTACGATATTGTTAAAAGAATGGTTGTTGAAGAAGGTAGGGTAGTGATTGTAGCGTGGAAGAAGAAGCAGTATACAGGACAACAAGTGAGAGCAAGTGACTTTGGGGGGAATAGTGTGTTTCAAATTGGACGAGCGAACTTGGTTAATTTGGACATTGTGTTTTGGGATTTGGAAAGGTTAATTGAAAATAGCGGCAAACATGGGGAACTCTTAATTGGCAGGGAGGACAGAGTATATGACTAAGTGTAAAAGACTATGGGCTTATGTGTGTAAAGACTAGGACTTGTGTGGAATACAGAGCGGGGGATAGATCACTTTGCGGCAATGGACTAGCATGCTGCTTAGTGGTCTATCCCCCGCTCAAAGGGTATCTTTACGTGACCTTGACCCACATAAAATGTATAGTTGGTGGGGGTATAAAAAGGGCAAACAAATTGGATAGATACACCACTTTCATACCATGGCTCCACTTGACAACACCGTGTTCCATCGCGACAGAATTCTTTCAATTCTGGAGGTAATACCTGTAGAAGTTATAGAAGCAGAGGACCAACTACCTGCGGTTGACCAGGAAGAGGAGGAGGAAGAAATTATGGATATTGAAACGGACTCTGACGAAGCTGGTTTAACGGATAATGAAATGGACTTGCACGCCTACGAAACATTAGAGTCATCATCTGAGTCAGAAATTGAAGAAGAAGAAGAACAAGACACTCCTCATCGTCCAATGGATAGGACGTTAGTAGCCAGAAGAATTATGTATTGTCATCGCTACCTATTTCGTGATGAGAATGATTCCGACTCTGATGGTGATGTTTCACCTTTGTAAAAAGTTTAAACAAAAAGTTAAAAAAAGAATGTGAGCGGGGGATAGAGCACTTTGTAGTAAATGATGCTGCTTAGTGCTCTATCCCCCGCTCAAAATAATAATTCCAAATGGCCTTGACCTATATAAATTTTGCTCAAACAGACGTCTTTAAAAAAAACTTGTACAAATTATTGAATCTAGACCAAATATCATCAATTTATCAAGCCTACTGATAAATTTATTACAAACGGTTGTGCAAAGGCTAAATTTAGCACATGATTGATAACCTGTTTCTATATGACGTCACTTTCCCCACCTATCTGCCTCGGATATAAAGGATCCCTGTGGAGTGCGCTGCTCATTATTGCGTGGACATTCACAGAGTGTGCATTCAAAGCCAAACTGTTTGAAATGGCTCTTTGCGACATTTGTGGGGAAATCTTTCAAGACGAAGATCTTTTCACCCTACATAGAGAATTACATGAAGACGAAGATAAAAAAGAAGATATTACCATGGATGAAATAGACTTAGACTCAATTGACCGGTTTTTGGAAGAGCACCAGAAGCAGACGGACTACTGGGACAGCTATCTACAGCAAATGCAAAGAAGAAGACCTAGTGTGATACAATTTGCCGGTGCTGGACCATCTACTGCTACAAGACCTATTGAAGAAGAGGACACCGAAGAAGAGGATATGGAAGAAGAACTGGAAGATGTAAGACAACTGCGCACCACGGCCTTGCCAGGACGAGTTGTAACACATTTCAAAATTAATAACGTTCAATTGGAACTGGAAACAATCATAACCCAGGCTAAGGAACTTGTTGGTCAAACTTTGAAGGAAGAATTACAAAGGCTAAATTTTATTAAATTTGGAATGGTGTTAGAGGCTATGTTTAACAATACTGATGGTGAAACAGCATTGAGAGCATTCATTACCAAAAATCGAACCCTTACCTTCACCTCCGACATTGATGATATTATTGAAGAATGCTTGGAGGAACTTATAACCAAACTCCAAGAACATGAAGGAAGAGGATCTGGATGGACTTTGTCATCAATTGAAGGTATGGATGTTAGGGTTCATAAACATGGATATGGTTTAAGAGGTAGTAGTTTTATCCCTCTACCAAAGAAAATCCAAAACACTAACTCGTGTAGAAATGTTCAAAATGAGGGTAATGAATGTTTCAAGTATGCAATGTTAACCAAGTATGTTAAAGATCATCCTTGTAGAGTTGGTAGAGAATATTACGAGAATGAACACCGCTACAACTTTCAAGGTCTCACCTACCCTGTTACCTTGAAAGACATTGATAAATTTGAAAAGAAAAATCCTGGCGTTTCAGTCAATGTTTTTGGTCTGGATGATTCGAACAACGTTTATCCTTTGCGGGTAGTAAAGGTTGAGCAAAGAAACCACACGGATTTGCTATTGATAACTAAGGGTGAAATTTCCCATTATGTATGGATAAAGGACTTTGAAGCCTTAGTTGTAAAACAATTGACCAAAAGAGTAAATAGGATTACAGTTTGCAAGAGATGTTTCTGCTTTTCTTGGAAAGATTCAAGACGTGGAGGATCGGAGTGGTTGTTGGAACATAAAAGACTTTGCAACGAGAACTATGAAATAAAGATAAGTCTTCCACCGCCTACCCGAGCTTCAATACAATTTAACAAGACGGTTCACCAATATCGAATTCCACTAGTGGTCTACGCAGATTTTGAATCAACGTTAGTACCACAGGAGCTGCCGGACGGCGAAGTGACTAGAAGAACAAAATATCAGTTGCATCAACCCAACAGTTTTTGTTTACTAGTTAAATCAACCTTGTCTGAAAACCAATTGCAAGACTATGGTTTAACATCCACTCCAATACTCTACCGTGGTGAAGAAGCCGCTAAGTATTTCGTAGACCAGTTGTATGACATTGCTGAAAAGGTACAACGCTTGTATGGTAATGTCGTACCTATGGAACCTTTGAATGAGAATCAACAAGAAGAATATAATCTGGCATCAAGATGTTATCTATGCGAGAAGAGTTTCAGTGAAGAAAATCCAAAAGTAAGAGATCACGATCACTTGACAGGTTTATACAGAGGAGCTGCTTGTAATTCATGCAATATAAATTACAAACTGCCTTACTTTATCCCTGTCGTGTTACACAATCTTAGCGGCTACGACTCCCACTTCATTATTCCAGAGTTAGGAAGAGATGATGGTAAAATTGATGTTCTTGCTACAACATTGGAAAAGTACATCAGTTTTTCAAAAACAGTAGGTAAAATTAAACTTCGCTTTGTAGACTCTTATAGATTTATTACATATAGTTTGAGCAGATTGTCTGAGAATCTACGAAGAGAAGACCTAAAAGAAACCAGCAAGATTGTACCTGAAGATAAATTGGACTTAGTATTACGTAAAGGAGTGTTCCCCTACGATTACATAACTTCTGCAGAAAAATTTGAAGAAACCAGTCTGCCACCGATTGAAGCCTTCAACAGCAAATTAAACGAAAGTGAAATCTCCGTTGAAGACTACAATCATGCTTGTAATGTTTGGAACCAACTAAACATTCAATCTTTAGGGGAATATTCAGACTTTTATATAAAACTGGACGTAACTCTGCTGTGCGATGTGATGGAAGAATTCAGAAACACCTGCTTCTCCGCCTATGGACTGGACCCTCTACACTCGTACACATCTCCAGGATTAGCATGGCAAGCTATGCTAAAGTCAACCAACTGTCGATTGGAACTTCTAACAGATATAGATATGGTGCTCATGATGGAATCTGGTGTACGGGGCGGTTTGACACAAGCTGTAACACGTCATGTCAAAGCCAACAACAAGTACATCCCCGGCTTCGACGAGCAACAACCATCGGTCTACCTTGGCTACTTTGACGCAAACAACCTTTATGGTTGGGCAATGTCAAATCCGCTTCCCTAAGCTGACTTCAAATGGATCGACCCGGCCACCATCGGAGACATCTCACAGATTCCAAAGGATGGTCCAAAAGGCTTTATTTGGACTGTGATTTTGAATACCCGGAGCGCCTTCATGACCATCACTACGACTTGCCTCTCCTAGCCAAGACTGAAGTTTCACCGACAGGAAGATGGCCAAAATTGATGATGACCTTGGAGAATAAAGATCGGTATGTGGCTCACTACTGGGTAGTTCAACAGGCTCTTGAATTGGGTCTACGTATAGTGAGAATTCATAGAGCAATTGAATTCACCCAGTCTTGTTGGTTGAAACCATATATTGATTCCAACACTACAAGAAGAGCTGCAGCGACAACAGCATTTGAAAAGGACTTCTATAAATTAATGAACAACGCCATCTTTGGGAAGACCTTGGAGAACAAAAGAAAACACAAAAATGTAAAATTAGTGAGTGATCCTAGGAAATTGGAAAAATTAGTGCAAAAACCAAATTTCGGAACATCCATGATTATAAACGAAAACCTAGTCGCTGTCAGTATGAAGAAAACAACAATAGTCATGGACCGTCCGTTATACATAGGTATGTCGATTTTGGACATAAGTAAAACCCTGATGTATGATTTCCATTATAACAAAATGGTTAAACACTATGGAAGGGAAAACATTGGAGTCGCATACATGGATACGGACGCGTTTATCTACTGGATAAAGACTTTGGACATGTATGAAGACCTAAGGACTTTTCCATACAAAGAAGATTTCAACTTTTCTGACTATCCGAAGAACCATCCAAATTTTAATGAAAAAATAAAAAAGTAATCGGAAAATTCAAAGATGAAGCAAATGGAATGCCTTTAGAAGAAATAGTGGCGCTGATGGCGAAATTGTATTCATTTAAGATGTACCACGAGAACAACACACCGACAGTCAAGAAAGCAAAAGGAGTGAAGACATCTTATTTGAAAAAACACGTGACATTTGACCACTACAAGACTTGTTTGTTTGAAGATGCTACAATATCAGCAACATTCAACAATATCCGAAGCTTCAAGCATCAAGTCTACAGTGTCACCGAAATTAAAAAACACTGTCAGCTCGGGATGATAAAAGACACATTATGCCCGACAAAATCCACACTCTTCCTTTTGGCCACTACTCTCTAAACCCTATCAACTAGTAACCTATTCTTCGTCCTTCTACAACTTCGACCTTATTCCTTTTTCCTTCCGTAAAAAAATGGGGAACACGGCAAGTCAAACGCCGTGTTCCCCATTTTTTTACACAAGTTTGGATGACCTTGACCCATATAAATGATGTGAATATTTAAAATAACATTCATTGTGATTATACATGTGATACAACAAACATTGAAACCTGCAATATGAAGGACTTGAAGCAACAAATTGTCAACGAACTTCATAAACCTGCAAGAAGAAAGTTTCCACGAAGAAATACGGTGATAAAAGGAATTAATGATTTATATCAAGCGGATTTAATCGAAATGATTCCTTATAGCAAACAAAATAAAGGATATAAATACATATTGACTGTTATTAACTGTTTTTCAAAAATGGCAGATGCTTTACCACTAAAAGATAAAAGTGGCAAAAGTGTTACAAAAGCAATGGAAACAGCTATACAAAGAGACAAACATACTATTAAACATTTACAAACAGATGATGGAAAAGAATATTTTAATAAGGAATTTGCAAATTTAATGAAAAAACACAATATAAACCATTACTCAACCAATTCAGAAGTAAAAGCCTCAATAATCGAAAGATTCAACAGAACTTTAAAAAGTGCAATGTATAAAATGTTTTCCAACAGAGGATCGCACATATGGATTGATATGTTACCAAAACTTATAAACGATTAGAATAACAAATTTCATAGGACTATCGGGATGAAACCAAACCAAGTAACTAGTAAAAATGAAAACCTTGTATTAAAACGTATAAAAACGAATACTAAACCAAAAGTTGAAAAACTAAAGCCTAAAAAATTTAATGTGGGTGATAAAGTGCGAATAAGTAAATATAAAGGTGTATTCAGTAAAAGATACCTGCCAAATTGGACCAATGAGGTTTTTACTGTATTCAAAGTACAACCTACAGTACCTGAGACATATATTTTAAAAGATAATAAAGGACAATTGCTTGAAGGAGGGTTTTATGGACATGAAATGTTAAAATCAACAGTAGGCGATGTATATTTAGTTGAAAAGGTGTTGCAACGGAAAAAAGATAAGGTCAAAGTACGATGGTTAGGATTTAATAAGACGGAAGATTCTTGGATACCTAAAAAGGATTTGATATAACGATAGAGAATCATTTTAGGTTGAACCATTACAAAGGATGGAGATAGTACCACAAAAAGAGAGTTTTACAGAGTTTTTTTCTATATTATTACATTAATAATATAGATGAACTCACAGTGGATAATTCAGAATTCAATAGTGGGAAACATGGCAATTTGTTACCAAACACCGTTCGTTGTCTGGTTACCGGACCTTCCAACTGTGGAAAAACTAATGTAGTATTCAATTTGATTACAAACCCTAAAGGATTACGTTTTAACAATCTATATGTATTTTCAAAATCACTACAACAACCAAAGTATCAATTATTGGAAAAGATACTGACTAATGTGCCTGAAGTTAAATATTTAAAGTTTAATGCAAGCGAGAGTGTCATGCAACCACAAGAAGCTAAACCATTCTCCGTGTTCATATTCGACGATGTATCTTGTGAAAACCAAAACACAATAAGAAATTACTTCGCTATGGGTCGACATAACAACATAGATAGCATTTATATTGGTCAAACTTACAGCAAAATACCAAAACAACTCATTAGAGACAATGCAAACATGTTAATTGTATTTAAACAGGACGAAACCAACCTAAAACATATATATTTTGATCATGTAAATGCGGATATGACATTTGAACGATTTAAAGAGTTATGTGGAAAGGCTTGGGCTGAAAAGTATGGGTTCCTAACAATTATGAAGGAACAACCGCTAAACAATGGTCGATACAGGATAGGATTTGATAAATTTATATTAATACATTGAACGTGGTATAAAACATTCATTGTTGTACAACACGTCTTGCTACAAACATGGTTAACCAAGAAAAATTAGTAAAAGAAATAAAATCACTTAGTGATTCTATTCGGGCTAAAAACAGAGCATTGAAACTAGGTATTAGCGAGAGGGAGAAATTCCTTGAATCTACTTTTAAACCTATTACTGAACCCTTGAAACAATTAAACAAAAAATTTGCTAAACCCGTTTTGGAAGGAGATGCAATTGCACCTATTACAAAGTTTGAAAGAGAAAATGTAAAATCAGAAGATTTTAGTGATGAAGACCTGGAATCCTCTACATATAGTGGTTTTACCGGTGGAGAACCTGAAAGAGAGCTAGAATCACCAGACTATAGTGGTATAAGAGAATTATATGAAGTAAAAACTAAAAGAGGACATGAAGATGTATCAACTGCTAGTGAAGAGGAAAAAGAAGAAGAAGCAAGGGAAGGTCCGTCAAACATAAGCTTGTTGGGTGAAAACATTCATAACAAAGGACCTTTAGGAAGGAAATACATGATAAAAATGTTAGCTGGAATAAATCCTAATAAAAACTACCATAGTTATGGAGTAAGATTAACAGAAGGAGGTTTAATGGTTGGTAATAGCCCGGTAAATATTGATGAAGATGATAATATTATTGTTGGTAATCAAAGATATAAGGGCACAAGAGGATTATTTGAATTATTATTTGAAAAAAGCCTTTAGAATTGTTAGTTAAAGAAGAAGACATGGAAGCATATAAACAGATTTTGGAACACACCAATGCATACAGGAGAAAATATTTAGCTGACCAACCAGTTTTTAGATCTAGGTCTTTAAAATATAGAGTATTTGTATCCAAGTTAATACCAACAACGAGAAGACAACCAATGCCGATAATGCCAAGAAAACCTGTAAAACGAAGGTTTGTGTCATCCACTTTGGATATAAGTGCTCCAGAACCAAGAAAAAGAAACAAATCTGTTACAGGTACAGGTTTAATGAAGAAACTATATAACACAAATGTGATTTATTACAATAATATCAATAAATTGGTGGATAGAATGAAACTAATACATGAAGCTAAAGAAGCGGGTCATACTGGATTGGAAAACGAATGGGTGGCTTTAGTGGATGAACTCCGAAACCGTGGGGTAATCTCATAAAAATGCGTTACTCCCTAGAATACTATTCAGTTGCACCATGAGTGTCGACAAGTTCGGACGTTACTCCTCGGATGGGTTATATTATGCGAATAGTTTAAAAAGAAGTGCTGGTTTACCACAAACACCTGATGGAGATTATGATATGAGTAATAAAAGGTTAAAAAACATAAAAGATCCTACGGATGAAAACGATGCAATAAATTTAAAAATATTAAAGGAAAAGATATCGCCAACATTAAGACTACAAAATAACACATATGACGCAGAAGATCATAGAATCATCAACGTTGGTAAACCAAATCAAAACGGTGATGCAATAAACAAAGGTTATTTGTCATCTGAATTAAAAAATACGTTAAAATTCAATGGGAAAACGTATAGTGCTAACAATAAACGTATATCCAACGTAGATGACCCTAAAGATGCAAAAGACAGCGTAAATAGACGCAATTTACATTCCTTGATACCTGAAAAGACAAAAGATGGATTTTCTTTTTATAAATTTGTTATTAACGATATAGGTTATCCAAAAAATGAAAATGATGCTGTAAACCTCAAATATATAAAAGATCATTGTATCATACGTGATGTAGGGGTTATAGATTGTTTTGGTAATTGTTTAGCAAATGTTAAAGATGGTTCGGCGCCATCAGATGGTGCAACAGTGGGTCAAATGATGGAAACCTTAAAACAAGAAACAACCTCTTTTGTAAAACAAAATCAAGTAGTATCGAAGCAAGGGGATGAATTCGTTCAAGGTAATGAAAAATTTAATTTATTAACATACAAAAATAATGCTTGGGATTGCATGGATAAAAAGTTATCAAATGTGTCATGGGGTCATGAGGATCATGATGCAGCTGCTTTATCACAAACCGTACATCTAGATCCAAATTTACACTTTGCAGTTTTTACATGTAATAATAACAATATTACAAACTTGAAAGCAGGAAGACACCCGAATGAGGCTGCAACTGTAGGACAGACCATCACAACATCATTTAAGGATAGTTAAGTGTATAATTGTAATAATAAACGTATAACAAACCTTAAAGACCCTGAACATGTAGATAATGCTGTCACTGTTAATTTTCTTGTAAAAGTTTTAGGTAATGCGATATTTGATTTACACAATCATTTTACACCAGATATTCTTCAAGGAAAATCGGGACATAATACTTATGATGAATCCGCGAGAGGTGATTATATCAAACGAGAAATTTATAATAAATACTTTATTAACCCTAAAACGCAAAAGTTTAGATCATCAGATTGGGGTGATATTGATATTTAATTAAATAACTCAATAAATAACTTCATTTATGTGCAACCTGTCATAGAGGTAACACATAGGTTACGCTTTTCGAATATAAAAGACAATCATGGCATTTCATTACACCAGTCCATATCGAGACACTATACGGAAAGGAGGCGGTATCACGTCCACAGCGGTTTCTCTGTTAAGTAAAGCTTTAAACCGTATTCCAGTAGGATCTATCGTAAATAGAGCAATAGACGCTTTACCATACGAATTTCATATACCGGGAGGTTATCAGTATTGCGGACCAGGAACTAAATTGAAAAAACGACTGGAAAGAGGTGATCCAGGCATAAACAAGTTAGATCAGGCTTGTAAAGAACACGATATCGCATATTCCACGTTTGCCGATTCAAAAAATAGATCGATAGCAGACAGAAAGCTTGCGGACATAGCTTGGCAACGAGTAACATCAAGTGACGCTAGCATAGCAGAAAAAGCAGCAGCTTTAGCAGTAACAGCAGGTATGAAGGCTAAAACAGCAGTAGAAGGTGGAAAAAGGAGGAGAAGAAGGGTAAAAAGGAAGTCAACCACAAGAAAACATGGAGGAAATATAAGAAGACGACGATCTAGCAGAAAAGGCAGGAAGAAGCCCACCGTGTGGTCAATGGTAAAAAACGGGGCAGGTCTTTACCTAAGACCTTATCGTGCATATTAAATGAAAGAAATCAATTGGTCATACCACATAAAGCATTAACCAATATTGAATTATTTAAATATATTTCCTGTTTAAAAATACCATTTTTCCGCGGTGTGTTTATGAAAGACAGTTTACCAAAGAAAATGTTTTTGACATCGTAAAGATGTTATTATTGCCCCGGAACTGGAAATGACAAACAAATGGTGTAAATACCTCAGTCACCAGTTCCTAGAAGAGGTCTAGTGCGACCTAGGTTTCGATGCTTAGGCTATTTTTGCATCATCATCAGGCAGGTGTAGAAAACGTTGTCCTTCGATCCAATGGATGTCGTCAAGAGGTTAAAAAATATATCACAGTCACAATACATGAACACACGGACACGGACACATGACATTTAAAATAAATATACACGAACATACCGCGTGGTTTAACATTTACTGACGGGTTGAAAAAACGATTACCGACCGTGGCGAATGGCATCCAGCCCACAACTGACCATTTCCGGGGGGCGGGGGGAACTGCTTGCCCTTTGTCCTCTTGATTGTGTCGCATGTCTACGGGGTCTGGAATGCGTCGCCTGCGTCTCGATTATTTTATTAAAGATCAGATTTGAGCTGTGGTGGATTTGGTCGTTAAGCAGATTTTTCCCGTCTTTTTTGGAGGCTTTGTAAATATGGTACTCTTCGAGAGTGTCTAATAAATAACCCTTTTTGCAAACATTGAGTATAGAAACATTATCTTCTGATTTACCCATTCTGTGATCTTCTGTCATCAGATGTTGTGCGAAGGTGGATTTTTGTTGAACAAGTTTAGGATTAATTTTATGTTCCTTCATTCTAGTTGAAATTGATCGCCCTGTTTGACCTACGTAGTATTTATCACAGTCTCCACACTTTAATTTATAAACGCCTGTCACATCCAATTTGTTTTCTTTTGGGGTTGTATTATTATTATTTAGAATATATTGCAGTTTGTTAGAAGTGCGGGGGGCGGGTAGTAGATTGTAAGGCTTTAGTTCTCTATTGAGTAAATTGAAGAGTCAGTAATCAGAAATGCAGTGAATAAAAGTAAGGTTTTATTAACTAGTGACAACATCAAATTCGCAAAAGTAATGAACCCTAAAGCCCCAAATCTCAGAGGTTTACCAAAAATCCATAAGGCTGATAACCCCATTCGACCCCTTGTTAACTACACCACAGCTCCTAGTTACAAAATAGCAAAAATGCTCGAGCAGATATTCGTAGCCATTATGTATTTGATAACAATAAGAGCCTGGAAAATAGCCTAGAACTCATCGATAAGATAAAGGAAACGAATGTAAATAATCATCACATGCTCGCCTCCTTTGACATTGTAAATCTCTATACAAACGTTCCCATCACTGATACTATAGAGATTATAAAAATAAACCTTGAAAAAAGTGAAACATTACCGCCTGACGCCATCAAAGAATTAATCACCCTATTAAAATTAATTTTGCAACAGAACTACTTCTCCTTCGATAATAAATACTATGTACAAACAGACGGACTGGCCATGGGTTCTCCACTCTCAGGTATTCTTGCCGAAATTTACCTTAACCATGTTGAGAACGAATTTATTTTCTCAAGTAAGAACACTAATCTAAACAAAATGATTTTTTATCATAGATATGTTGATGACACTTTGGTCTTATTCGACGGTAACTCCAGACAGCTTCAAATACTCAATAAATATTTAAACTCCATAGCCCCAAAACTCAAATTTACGCTTGAAGTAGAAGATAATAACAGAATCAATTTCCTGGATCTCTCAATAATGAAAACAAACAATAAATTCCAGTTCAACATTTACAGGAAGCCCACTACTACAGCTCAGACTATACATGCGTCATCTTATCACCCTTACAATCATAAGCTCGCCGCATATAATAGCATGGTGAACCGCCTATTAAAAGTGCCACTCTCAACTGATAACTACAGAAATGAGTTGAACACCATCAAATTCATAGCAAGTTCTAATGGCTATCAAAGTAATGTTATTGATAAATTAGTCAATAAACACAGGAATAAAATCAGAAAAAATCAACCCCCAAATGAAACCCCCCCAAAATACATTTCTGTTGAGTATGGCCATCGACTCTTCAATTTACTCAATAGAGAACTAAAGCCTTACAATCTACTACCCGCCCCCCGCACTTCTAACAAACTGCAATATATTCTAAATAATAATAATACAACCCCAAAAGAAAACAAATTGGATGTGACAGGCGTTTATAAATTAAAGTGTGGAGACTGTGATAAATACTACGTAGGTCAAACAGGGCGATCAATTTCAACTAGAATGAAGGAACATAAAATTAATCCTAAACTTGTTCAACAAAAATCCACCTTCGCACAACATCTGATGACAGAAGATCACAGAATGGGTAAATCAGAAGATAATGTTTCTATACTCAATGTTTGCAAAAAGGGTTCTTTATTAGACACTCTCGAAGAGTACCATATTTACAAAGCCTCCAAAAAAGACGGGAAAAATCTGCTTAACGACCAAATCCACCACAGCTCAAATCTGATCTTTAATAAAATAATCGAGACGCAGGCGACGCATTCCAGACCCCGTAGACATGCGACACAATCAAGAGGACAAAGGGCAAGCAGTTCCCCCCGCCCCCCGGAAATGGTCAGTTGTGGGCTGGATGCCATTCGCCACGGTCGGTAATCGTTTTTTCAACCCGTCAGTAAATGTTAAACCGCGCGGTATGTTCGTGTATATTTATTTTAAATGTCATGTGTCCGTGTCCGTGTGTTCATGTATTGTGACTGTGATATATTTTTTAACCTCTTGACGACATCCATTGGATCGAAGGACAACGTTTTCTACACCTGCCTGATGATGATGCAAAAATAGCCTAAGCATCGAAACCTAGGTCGCACTAGACCTCTTCTAGGAACTGGTGACTGAGGTATTTACACCATTTGTTTTTTTAAAGAAAATGTGGCAAAATGAGACTGGAATTGTAAATTTGGATAATACTGAAGGGCCGGGCACCCATTGGGTTTGTTATAAGAAACTAAATAACAATGTATATTATTTTGATAGTTTCGGTAATTTGCCACCACCAAAAGAACTTCAAAATTACTTTAAATCTGCTAAAAACATATATTATAACTATAAAAGAGAACAACCTGATAATACTTCAATATGCGGCCATTTATGTTTGGAATTTCTAGCTAAAAGTATCAGTCACTATTGAGATGTCTTCCTATACGGTATCATTAACAGGAAAATCGTCCACTTTACGAAGTATCCTTTTTCCAGCGTTACGCTTGCAAGAAGGAAGGTTTTGGGAGGCGGCACTATTGGATTTTACAACTTACAACTCTATTCCCAATGTTACGGAAGGTAAAAATAACGTATTGCATTATTATAAGGGAAAAGATGCCAGTGGGAAATTTACAGACTTACAAGAGTGCAGGTTACCCACAGGTTCTTATGAAATTGATCATATAAATGAATTTTTGCAAACTAAAATGGGAAAAGACAATATAACATTAAAAGGTAATAATAATACGATGAAAGCTGAAATTACTTCCAAATATTATATAGATTTTACTCAACCAAACTCAATTGGTGATTTATTAGGATTTTCCAACGATGAGCCTGTTTTAGAACCAGATTTAACACATTCCGGTAAGAAAACAGTAACAATATTAAAAGTCAATAGTATAGACATAACTTGTAACATTATACAAGGAGCTTACAGGGATGGGGCTAACACCCATATCATACATACATTTTACCCAAGTGTACCACCTGGATTTAAAATTGTTGAAAAGCCACAAAACCTGGTATATCTACCGTTGAACACCACTTTCATTTCAGACATCGTGTTGAGCGTATTGGATCAAGACGGTAACTTGGTAGACTTCAGAGAAGAGCCTATTACGATTAGATTACATTTAAAATCGACACTTTAATACAAAAACCATGGGTTTAACATTTAAAAGCGAACATCCTACGGGAAACCGCATTAGTAGCTCTTCAGCTGTGGAGGAGTTAACACGCGAGAACATTCGTTTCTTAGAGAGAGTTGGATTAAAATTAACCGATTATGGATATACTGGATATAGCGCAGGGTCCAACATTCGACGAAACCCTATGGGAAAAAGAATATCACACCCACAACCCTTACACTTCATCGAAATTAAACAATAACGATGAAATTCGTATTCCCATACAACATCAAGACATTTACACACTACCATGTGAAAGTTACTTGTATATTGAAGGAAAAGTTACTAAAAAGGACGGTACTACTGCTGGTACAACAGTTCCATTTATAAATAATCCTATGGCTTTCCTGTTTGATGAAATTAGATATGAAATATCAGGTGTAACAGTTGATTCTACTAAAAAAGTAGGTATTACAACGACTTTAAAAGGACTAACATCTATAACACCCAATGAAACCAATTTACTTAAACCTGCCGGATGGGTATTACCTACAATTGACACGATCACTCCAAATTCAGATGGATATTTTGATTTTCATATTCCATTACGTTTGTTGCTTGGTTTTGCTGAAGATTATAGGAAAATAATATTAAACGTTAAACAAGAATTAGTTTTGTTGAGGTCTTCTAACGATAAAGACATTATTAAAGCTGCAGATAATACGACTGATGCGACTTTAGAATGGAAATTAAAATTAGACAAAATTGTATGGAGAGTTCCACATGTTAAATTAGCTGACGAGCATAGAATGCTACTTTTAAGAAAATTAAAAGCCGATCGTGATATTGTTATTCCATTTAGAAGTTGGGAATTCCATGAGCATCCCAGTTTACCTACTACGGATCGACACACTTGGACTGTTAAAACATCAAATTATGTAGAACGAGCCAGGTATATTATATTTGGTTTACAAACAGGTAGAAGAGACGACATCACTAAACATGCAGGACAATTTGATCATTGTGACTTGAAAAATATTAAAGTTTATTTAAATTCACAATTCTTTCCATACGACAATTTAAATGTGTCATTCACTAAGAAGAAATACAGTATATTGTACGATATGTACGCAAGATTCCAAAGTTCATATTACGGTAAAGCAAATACACCTTTATTATCACCTTCAAAATATTTCGATGCCTACCCAATAGTTGTAATTGATTGTTCTAAACAAAATGAATCAGTAAAATCATCAAGTGTGGATATAAAAATAGAAATGGAATTCAACGCGGCTATACCGGCTAATACAACTGCATACTGTTTAATTCTACATGATAAAATTGTAACATACACACCTTTAACTGGAATTGTTAAGAATGTACTGTAAAAACCGGTTTTGTTTCATTCCGCGAGTACAAAAGCAGAGCGTACAGGCCGCTCCTCATCAGTTTGTTGCCTACTGTTGTATGGGTAGCATCGTATTCAATATGGCTTCTCCTAGTGGTACACCTGACAATGTGGTAGATATTGAGAAGGAGATATCTGAGTTTTTAGATCCTCAAGGTCACCAGGAAGGAGGTGAACAAAACGTTTGCGGACAACTTCACGCCAGTAATAATGTTGAAGAAAAAGGTAAAAGAAGAAAGAATATACAAAAGAGAAAAAGGGATATTGAAGATAATATTTCTCCAAACATATTGAGTGAGGTATTTTTGCGAATATTTTACCCAATCTCTTCCAGTTTGGACAAAAGTGTTTTAATCGGTGTTATGAAATCTACAGATTATTCCCCTACTGTAATTTTAACTCATGGACCCAAAATGATTTTGTTTACGGACAGTGCTTGGGAATCATTTATGAAACACTTGCATCTGCTAGAATGCTACTTAAGTAGTAACATGTTTGGAAGAAAGACAAGAGTAGGACTTTTGGATTCAAATGTGGAAATCGATATTATTAAACAACGTGGTGATCATCAGCTGCGGTTTAGAGACACAACAAGACATGATAACAAAATTCAACTTAATCGAGAGGAGTTTTTCATTTTAACTTGTGCTACTGAACCTATAACAAGATACTTGAGACAACTGGTGTTTTCAAGTTCGATTATTAAAGATTATCTGGAAGACACTTTGGACAAACAACCGGACGCACCTATAATATACGGACCTGTGGATACTTCTATATTTAATAGAGTTCCTCATGAAGTACAAATGTGGAGACAATTGGAAAAGTGTGCTCAACTACATAAGAAATCAGTAAAACAGGAAGAAGAGGAAGATGGAGGAGAAGCATCAAGTGTTAGTGATGAAAACGAAAACAAGGAAAATATAAAGATGGAAACTTAAATGACAATGGTTAGTTTTTAAAACAATAACCAACTTTTTGTGGGGTTAGGCCTATTGGGGACGGTGCCCACGTTAAATATACACCAACGCGCCAACAACTGTACGGCCTGGTATAAAAGTAGTACCTACCGTGGTGTGGAAATCAGTTGACCTCCTGACTTCGTAATGAGCAGACGTGTGGCCTTCAAAATGGACAAGGGAGAAGAAGAACAAGTAAAGTCCAAGCCTGGTATTATTGAGTTTCAAGCGTTTCGTGGTAATGATGATAGATTCATTATAAAAGAACTTGTGTTTTTGGACATGAATACAAGTGTTCCTTATTCGTTTTTATTTAAACCACCATGTTCTTATTCATCTTTAACTAGTAAAGCCGCTACTACCAACAGATGGATTTCAAAACACTTCCATCATATCGATTGGTATGATGGTTTTACAAGTTACACGGACTTGTATCACATTATGCATCATTTTTCAGACAAGTTTACCAATATTTACACAAAGGGGCTGGAAAAGATAAGATGGATCGAAGGATTTACTCATGTTCCGGTTAATGATGTGGAATTGGAATGATGTGGATAAGAATTATCAATACATGCTGGAAACAATTATGTATTTGTACAAAAAGCCCAGAACATGATAAAGATAGACATTGCGCTTTGAAAAATGCCTATAAACTCGCCTCTTACCTTCAAAGTGGGGAAGTGGGGAGTGGTGGGGGTAACGGAGAGTATATAAGTGAGGAGCAGACCGGGACCTGGCATGAGTATTACTCGAGATTCCGAGACGACAACATCTCCGAGCAAGAAGACGATCTGTAACCTGACCATGGCATCTCACCAGTTCCTTTAAACTTTGGTCGAGCAGTTCAATGCTCACTCCAAGTCAACAATATTACCTGTGAAGAAGTGCTCTGAACTAAAAGATGAAAAGCACTACATAATCCATGCTATGAAGAAGATGGAGACTACAGTTGGGGAAGCCATCTGCTGCAGTCTCAGCGAGGCACCGTTTACTCCGGGGGATGAGCCCAAGTTCCAGGTGTACCTGCCCAAGAGATTCGTCCATCTTCTACAAAACGAGGACCTTCGCTCTATTCAACCCGGCTGTCTATACCTGGTGTCCCACGGCTGCACAGGTAGCAACTCTACAGAGTTGACCATCCACATTGCCGACAAGCAGCAGTGTTAGATTTAAGTTTTAATGTTGTACATATGTTATTGTAATGTTTTATAAATAAATCATAAAAGACAAAAAAATAAGAAAACAAAAAATGCAACATATCAATATGTGAAGTTTGTCACGTATTGATATGTTGCATTTTTTTTAAACTTCGCGGGTGACCTTGACCTTTGACCTTTGCATTTCACAATTACCCCCACTACCGTAATTACCCCCACTACCACACTAGGATTCAAACCTGCTTGGATGCGAAACACGGTCAGTCTGTTGCCAACTAGCAAACGATGAGCACCTTGTACGAGCTTTGCTTACAACGAGTTATAACTGACGCATCTTTATTCCAGACGGCTTTACAAGATAATATCCCTATAACAGTAAAGCAGGATATCGAAGAGTACAAGAAAGATAATAGAGGGTATTCGGGATACTCCTGGTATAGGTTCCAAGACGGGGAAAAGTTTTGTAGGCCTTGTGGCGATGCTGCCGTCAGAGACCTTCGACGGTTCGTACAGGAAGGTGGTAGAAAACAGTTCGGATTTCTAGCACCGATGTTTAGATTTGAAAACTACAAGGACACCTGTGCTATTTGCTCCATCCCATTGTATCGATGGAAAAAGTTTAGAAGTGTTTAATTGGATCTTCCATACCCCCACCACCGTTACCCCCACCACCATTACCCCCACCACTTTTTCATGTACCTCCAAACGCTGTGCCTCGGCTTCATTTCTACTCCAGCAGCCAACCTAGCAACATCAGGATGTCTCTGAACGTCAGTTGCGCAAGTTACGAGGAGGTGAGCATCAAGACTCAGCAGGAGCTAAACGACTTGTACAAGGAGTTGCAGCTGATGGTGGCACGAGGCTACCGTATAAACGTGCAAGTTTACGCTTGCAATATACGGAACACCCGGCAGTCAAAGGAAGAGCCTGGACACTCCTCGACAGCTTCCTCACCGACGTCCATGAAGACCGAGCCGGACAACTTAGATTACTTCAGCTGACTAGCAGTTGTATT
Organism: Neoaliturus tenellus; assembly: GCA_030545055.2. NCBI lineage: Eukaryota > Metazoa > Arthropoda > Insecta > Hemiptera > Cicadellidae > Neoaliturus > Neoaliturus tenellus. The sequence goes on along the minus strand of CM061531.1, from coordinate 343,853,184 downwards.
TCTTGTTCTAACCATTGTAGAATATGTTTATTTTTTCATTATATTAAAGAAGTAAATGAGCAAAAGCACCTATCTTGTTACTGACATATGAGCTCAGTAACAAGATAGGTTTTTTTAAAACACGATTTGAATGACCTTGAAACTTCCCCCTCCACTGCTTTACTACCCCCACCACCTGACTATTAATGTACATGGCACATCACAATTGGAAACCTCATTCCATCTTCAACAGCCAAACCGACAACATCAACAATGGCAAACCTACCAACGGATAAAACATGTCCTCACGTTTGCTGTGACTTCGTCCACGAGTTGGAGAAGAGGATGCAGGAGAGGGCGATACGAAGAAAGCATATACACTCAGAAAATATCATGATAGTCAACGGCTATCTTTTATTGTTCGGCCTTATTATGGTTGTACTTTTCATACTGTATGGCATAGTCACATGTGTCGGCAAGGTTGCAGAAGAAAACGCTCGCCACCATCAATTGGAAAGTTTCAATGTTACTTTGTAGGTTTTCCTTTTTTAAAACTCCGTTTGGATGACCTTGAAAATTCCCCCACTACTCCACCACACCCCCCACCACTTCACCATGTTCCTGCATGAGCATCACATCAACCGTCATTCCTTGTCCGACAAGCAACCATGGCAGACAACAACACCATCAGCCAAGCTGACTCCACTACTGATGTTGGTACAAGTACGGGTTGGACACTGTCGATCGATAGTGTACACTATTTGGAAACGATTTGCGAACGGATGAAGGAAATACTGCGGGACAACCCTGGGATCATAATACAAATGAATTTAAATTATGATTGGTCCCAAGTTAGAATGCAAGGGGACGATAACAACGGTCAACAATCTCCACAATATTCGCCCATGTCCCCGATCTACCCTTACGGCGAGTCTGACGTCGATGAAGATGAGGCTAATGAGGATGTGGGGGACAACGAGGCTGAAGAGGAGTAACCTTCATTCCTTTTTTTTAAAACCCAAATTGGATGACCTTGAGAATTCCCCCTCCACTATTTCCTTTTTTTAAAACCCAAATTAAATGACCTTGAAAATACCCCCTCCACATACTTTTGGTTTACCCCCTCTACTTTTCAATACTGTTACCACAGTCTGTAGCTCACATCATTCCTTGCTTAGCTATCATGGTGGACAGCACTCTTTCTCGAGTTGACTCCACTACGGATGAAGAATGGCCATTTTCCTGGAATGTTCATCTGCAAGACTCGGCAGAAGTGGATATGTTGCATGAGAAATTGGTGTACGTATTAAACGAAAACCCCAACATTGAATGTAGAATGACTATGGATTTCGATGCGACAGGGGTCCACACTCAACCTTCCACTTCCAGCCAGCCTGAGCCTCAGCTACAGCCGAAGAACTTTACACATCTTTACACTCCAATACGGCCGGAGGATGTGGTTATCAGCGAGGCAGACTCTACTACAAGTTATATTGAGCCAACGAATTGGAAGCTTGTTGTTGACACCTTACACAAGGTCGACTTAGTATGTGACAAATTAAAGGAATTGATGATGCAAGAGCCTGGTCTTCGTTTTAAAATTGATTTGTTTTTCATATGGGGAGCACCTGCACGGGGCTCTTCGTCTGACAGCTCTCCAAGTACAACGGACGAGGAGGAGGAGGACGACTAGTTATCTTTTTTAAAACTCCGTTTGGATGGCCTTGACCTTTCCCCCTCCACTGAGTTTATTTAAGGTGCACTCTCAATGACTGCAGCATCATTTCATCGCGCAACTTCACCACAGCAACATGGAGAGTCAACTCAACTACTGTTGCAAACGGAAATGTTTTTCATGGCCAAATGACATTGATGTGGTGGATGGCCTGGCGTGTAGAAAATGTGAAGCTTTTGGTCAATGCATGTGTAAGTGCAAGTCTTGGAAGAAGCCGAAACCAGAGTTGAAGACATTCCATGTGTACCAGATGAGAGGGCATAAGTACACTTGTTGCCCTGAACGTTGCATTGAATTCACACTAAAACAGCTAACTGGCTGCAAATTGTGAAACAATCATTTTGCAGGTTTTTGCAAACATTATTTAGGAGCCTGTCAGTACAGATCAACTTGGCATACAGAAGCACTCACTATCAATGAAATCGCTATAGATACACAAGAGTAGTCTTTCTACTCTTTTCTTTTTTTAAAACTCCATTTGGATGACCTTGACCTTTCCATCTCCACTCACCTTAGTTTATATAAACCCCATTCCCACTGACCACAGCATCACTTCATCGTGCTCCCTCGTCAAAGCAACATCAACTATGGAAAGTAAGCGCATCTCATGTTGCGAGCATAGGTGTTTGGAGATACAAGGCGTCACATATTGTGCAAAGAAGCGTTGGGAGGAAGAGACGGGGACAACCTATTGCTGTGAGGATAAGTGTTTCCTCTTACCAAAGTGGCAAGTGGATGGGCTGGCCTGCCGGCAATGTGAATGCTTCGGATGTTGCAGGTGTAGATGCAAGAACCAACAGCTGCCACCACCGGTACTACAAACTTTCAAAATCTACAAATCCAACTACTTTTATACTTGTTGTCCGCAGCGGTGTATTAAGTTTCACTTCTCCAATCTTACCAATTGTCGGAAGTGCTACGGACAACCTGATGGGTGGTGCACCTGTTTTCTGGACTCCTGCCGCTACAGTTCGGATTGGTTTACAGATCCGTTAGAAATTGATGAAGTCGCCCAGGAAGCACAAGAGTAGTCTTTCTACTCTTCACCTTTTTTAAAACTCCATTTGGATGACCTTGAGATTTCCCCCTCCACTTCCCCATATACCTAGAGTACACAGAGCCTGACAGTCAGTCACTCGGTGGCTGTCGTGGGGTGCGCATCGGTGTCGGCGCTCCGTTGTTAGGTTTTCAAGGTCACAGTAATATCAAATTGTTGGTGTTGTGCTGGTTCAAGGTCACCTGAGGGATAACCGATTGCCCATTTAGGCTGAGTCATGTCAGAAACTCGAGTTTAACTTGGCACTTTTGCCGTTTCTCGTCCAAAATTCGCTCCAAGTGGTCAAGGTCACGGGGACTCGGACTGAAACTCGGAGCGTAGTGCGAGAAACGGCAAAAGTGCCAAAAAATGTTAAGTTTCGGCATGACCTTGACCTTAGTGGCGTCGGTGACGTCATTTTGATGACGTAAGGGGTGATGACGTCATCAGCACGTCATTTCTGTGACGTCATGGGTGTGACGTCATCGAAATGACGTCATGGGTGTGACGTCATCGAAATGACGTCATTGGTGATGACGTCATCGATGACGCAATCGATGACGTCATCGATGACGTCATCGGTGAGGTCATTGACCTCGATGACGTCATCCCTCAGGTGACCTTGAACTGGCCCAGCACCAACAATTTCACACTACTCCCAACTATCATAAAAATGAAGTTTACAATACTTTAAAAATAATTTTGAAACAAAAGATTCAACTTATATTAAAATAAATGTAAAATTATTACAAACTTATTTTAAAATAATTTTAAAATTATTTTAATTCAAGTCTTTAAAAATGATATTAAATTTATGTTAATATAAATTTATAATAATTTACAAATAATTAAGAAAACTGATATTGAAATAATTTTAAAATTATTATAAACTTTTTTAACAGAAGTTAAAAACTATTATAAGTGTATAAAAATCCCAAACTATTTTAATATAAGTTTATTATAAGTTACAAATAATTTTAAAGCAAAAGTATTAATAAGTAATTGATTAATTAAACTTCTAATTATAAAAAATAAAAGATTATTATTTAGAATCACGAGTTAAACTGGTTACAGAGAAAATTGAAATAAAGTGTCCTATGTTATTTATTTAGAAATAAATAGAATCTTGCTTTTCAACCAGCTCTTTTTGAAAAAAAGTTTTCCAACATCCCATACATTTATACTTACACTCTAACCCATGTGACCCTGAATATTTGTCTACATCAAATAAACATTAAAGGTGGCAAATGACGTCAAACTAGTATTCCAATAGAAAATTGAAGATTTATTTATAGATACAAAGTCACAAGAATCAATTAACCACTTTAGGGGAATCTTATGATAATTAAATTAATTAAGTAAATAAATTAAATAATTAATTAATTAAAATTAAATTGATATATTAACCCACTTAACACGGAATACCTTTAGATTAGATATATTAATTTGATCATTTAACTAAATGTTATAATACAAACGAGATATTATAAGAGTGTGAAATGGGATGCCAAAAGACTTTCCTACTCATTATGTTACATAGTATAACAACTTCTGGTTTTACTAGCAGATGTAAAAATTGTTATTTCTTTCATTCTCTTAGTTTGGTCTTAAATAATTGCTGCTGAATGAATCATGGGAGGCCCGTATTGTAGTATCAAAAGCTCTTTAACCCATGACATGGTCGCATTCAATTACAACCTTGGCAGCAGATAATTGGTTATCATTCCAACCCTTCCCTCGTTACTACCCCTCCTCATCTGTCTTTCCTGACCCTCCCTTAATGCACCATTGTTTTCTCTGTCAGAATATAATTTATGATGGTATTTTTTCAAACTTAACTATAATATTTCTGAGCTTATTTCACTGACTTATAACTTAAACTGTTAAAAAAATAATTTTTAAATACCATATTATATTCTAAAACAAAAACTATTTTATTCGAGTTTTTTGTGCTAGGATTTACAATTTTCGTTTTTCTATGGATTTTTCAGTCACAAGGAGTGGATTGCAGCTTCTCTGTGACAAAGAATAATCCTTTTGTGGTCTTCATATCCCCCCAAGGTCCCATGTTATCCTTATGGACATTTTTGGTAGCTATTAAATTGAACAAAACTCAGATAGCAATTGCAGAACGAGACCGAAGTATTAAGTTTTCAGGATGGGGTTCATTAAATTTAAACCAGTGTGCAGCACCCTCTGGTCTGGTGAATGAGTGAAGCGAACATGCTTGTCTTACAAGTTTACTGAGCAAATGATCAGACCAACGGTAATGATGATAAAGTATGTATTATACATTTGTAATATAACAATTATTTTAGTAGTTTTACACAGAATTTACGAATAAGATCGAAATATAGCAATATGTAGTATCTTTTTGAAGTATCTAAAGATATTTTATTTATTGGTAAATTGAAATACCTAATTAAACAAAAAAAATAATAATAATAAAACATTAATAATGTTTTGAGCATTTTATGAGGTTCAAGTATTGAAAAATCTATGGTTGATATTAGTTAGAAATTTTTAAATAATTATACAAACTACAATTTTTTTAGTTGTTTCATAAATGAATATGTATACTATAATTGTTGGACAACAAATGACCCACATCCCAATTTTAATTAGGAATAAGATAAGCTAAGATCAGAATAAGAATAAGCTACTGTTTCGTTCGATAATTTTTGCTATGGTACAAAGTCATAATAACATATTTTAATTAAAAGTATAAAAATTAATTTAAAAGATATATACTGCCATGGTCCCGAAGTCCGGCGCGCTACCACTAAGCCATCAACTTGCCCAAATGTAGAGGTCCTACTTAACAGTAATCTTCACCCCTGTGCCAGTAGGACATGGTTACGCAGTCGTCAATGATAACCAGTAGTGGGGAATGGCCACTTTTAAAACCGACCACGTGCCCACCGAGCCACGTGACTTGGCAGCTGGCGCCAGCTGCCATGTCACATAGCTTCCGGTGGGGGTTAGAGGGTATATATGAGATGCTGTAGTTATATGTTATGGCATATAGGTTGGGGTGGAGATGGCGATAGTGTTGGCGTTAGGGTGAAGTGAATTTGCGCATAAAATTAAAAGTTAGTTTAAAATTGAAATTCGTCGGTGTTAACGAAACTCTAACAGTTGAAGAAAAATTAAGAGTTAGTTCAAAATTGAAATTCAAACTTATAACTGGGATGTGGAAAATATGTCAAGGTCATCCAGAGTAAGTTTTTAAAAATTCTATCCAACTATCACCAGAAATAGTTTTAAGTTGAAGTAGTTGGTGATAGCGGGATAATTGATTCGTGCCATGGGAGAGGTGTTTATCGTTTGAAAGTTGGCGATCGAATGAGAAGCGCCACCTAGGGAGAGGGCTTATAAAATGGCAACCTTCCCCTACCACCCCTTCCCCCACTCCTTTAGACCAATAACCGGTCGCCGACTCTATGTGGTAAAACTGAACCAGACATGGCGGCCGCCATGGATAATTCTAACCTCAAACCTTAGCTCAGCTGAACAGAATAAAGAAGGATGAAGTAGGAATTGTGGTTAGAGCACTTATATAAGGAATAGTTGGGGTAAAATAAAAAAACTTGTTGAACACAGTCGATAGGTGTAACAAGTTCAAAATTGTTGAAGTGTAACATATAACGCAAAATGTCATGAATAATACTATCATCAACATTTACCCGCGAGGTTGTTGAAGAGTATAATGGGTTAAAACTGTACCGCTTTCTTACTTTACTTAAATTAGTCTTAGACTTTGAAAGTGAAAGTTTTGAATTATTTTGTAATATGTGTTGTGTTCGTAACAGTTTCAATTTTAAACCTTGCGCAACCATTACAGGAGGTGTGTTATATGTTGAAGTGAAAAGAAGACTGAGAAATAAAATATGTTATAAAGAGATAAATGAAACAGAATGTCATGTACTAACAAAATAGAGTTATAGGTTAGAATTAACTAAACATTATGTAGTAATGAAACACTATGTGGTAAGGTTAGAAGTAAATGAACGTAAATAATGTAGTAGCTATAAGGATGCAATCAACATAAAAGCCAGTAAGTTAATGGTCGCGGCGCAAATGAGCAGTCTAGTTTTATAGCCCAGCAGCGGCCCACTTCCCCGGGCAGATGCCCGAGCCAACTACCTGGTTTTTATAGCTTTAGCAATTACTCCGGGCAGCTGCCACTGATGACCGACTTTCACCTGAGTAGTAAGAGTAGTAGGGGGTTTTGGGGCAATGACTGGAAAGGTCAATGACCCCCCCCCGAAAAAATGGAGCCCCCCCCGCCCCCCCCCCCCGAAAAAATGGAGCCCCCCCCCCTTCCCCCACTCCTTCCCCCACTCCTCTGGGTCAATGGCCGGTCACCACCTTTCCCTACTCCTTCTAGGCCAATGACCGGTCACCACCGGTTGCTGACTCTATGTGGTGAAACCAGACTAAACATGGCAGCTGCCATGGATAATTCTAACCTCAAACCTGCTGCGCATGCAATGAGTTCTCCGGATCGGAATCAGTCTATGCTATGCGCATGCGCCTAGTCCTGTATTACTCACTTTAGCGCTACTGCACATGGATAATTCTAACCTCAAACCTTGGTTTTGTGTTGTTGCGCATGCGCCGCTCCCCACTCCTTTGCCTTCCTTTTACACTGCTGCGAACTGGACTGGATTGAACACTGTACTGGAGTGAAACAACTTCCCCCACTACTCGAGAATCCGAGGAGCAATACGAGCCTGATCTTAGCGTCAGTCGTCAACAAACTTTCATAGCGAAAGGTTGTTGGCGACTCAGCAAGAGGTTTGAAATATATAGTAGGCCTATATATATTTGAACTTCTTCTACTACGTTGCGTTTTTTAATGCAATGTGGTATGTGTGTGTGTGTGTGTGTTTAGTTTTAAGTTGTATTTAATTTAAGAAATAATTTGCGCATTGCGATGTTAGTTATAAGTTGGGTTTAGCATTAAGGTGTATTAATTTTAAGAGGTATTTAGCATTAAGGTGTATTAATTTTAAGAATAATGATGGTATTTGGTTGTGTTGAATTATTTGGTTTTTTAATAATGATGTGTTGTTAGTTTTAAGTGTTGGTATTACTAATTAATGTTGTTTTGCCTTACAGCTAGATGTTAGGGGGTAGATTAATTGTAAATTCAGAAGTTCCGTTGAACTTCACTTAGAAGGGGTGGGACATCCGCAAATTGTAGGTAAGCGGACTAGGTTTTTTGCATTTTGTTTAGGAATATGATGGGTGGGTTTAGCTTGGGTGGGTGTTAGAGTTGCGTTTCTGCATTAGCTGTTCCAGTTTCCCTTGGAATTCACGGTTACGGTAGACCCGGACCGGACCGTTACGGTAGACCCGGACGGTCCAATCAAAATTGCGTCGATGTCCCTTGCAGAACGTAACTAGTGGGTTGGGAGTGGGAACCGTTAGGCAAACAGGGTGGTGGGAACAGTATTACTGTTCCCATCACCTTGGTTTTTTATAAGTGTTGAATGACCTTGACCCACTTTTGGAAGGGTCAATGACCCCCCCCCCGAAAAAATGGAGCCCCCCCCCGAAAAAATGGAGCCCCCCCCCGAAAAAATGGAGCCCCCCCCCGAAAAAATGGAGCCCCCCCCTTCCCCCACCACTCCTTCCCCCACCTCCCGGGCCAATGACCGGTCATGGCCGGCTGCTAACCCCTCTCATTTGCATACCATTATAAAAGACGCGTCGGCTGCGGCTAGTGTTTCATTCCGATTCCAGACGTTACGCTGTGAACTTGTAGTTATAACGATGTCTTCTGTGCCTACTACTACTTCTACTACTTCAACTTCGACTTCAACTTCGACTTCAACTTCGACTTCTATGGCTGTTACTGCATCAAACAAAACTCTTCGGTTGAAAAACTCTCCAGATTGGTATAAGAAGAAGCTTTCATCTGAACCTTCAACTTCTGGAGCTATTCTTCCGCCAACTAACACTTCTAGACTTCGCAGTATATTTTCACCACCTTCACCTTCGCCTTCAAACAACTCCGCATCACCATCAACTATGATGCCGCCACCGCAGAAGCCAGTTCCCCGTCTTAATACCCCTTCGATCGAAACTATTGTTCATCACCTTAGTACACCTATCATCCCGCTATCACCATTGCCTCCTACCCCACCACTTACTACACTTGAAGACCATACCTATCACAAAACTAATTCCTCTAAACCAGCTCCTAAACCCGCCCCTAAACCTGCCCCTAAACCTGCCCCTAAACCTGCCCCTAAACCTGCTCCTTCAGAGCAATTTCGATCATTACAAGAAGAGCGTCGTAGGGCATTTAGCCGTCCCACTACTTGCCCTGAAATGCTTACTAGGGGAATTAAGAAAGGATCAGCTTGTGGGAGGAAATGTGTTAAAAATGAAAGTTTTTGCCGTGTACATATCGTGAAACATATTTCTGAACCACAACTGACAGAAACCCCCACCGTTGAAGACGATCCTAAAATAATATCCGTCAGAGGAGAGAGGCTTAAGAAAGGTTTGAAATATTTTTTTCTAAGTGTTGTTGACCACCAACACATTTTGGCAAAATGTAACGGCTTAAAATATAAAATTAGAGTTTGTGAGAATTTGTGTAAAGAGAAGAGATTTAACAATTTAGATTCTCAAGACTTTCTCCTCAGGGATAAAAAGGATCGTATTACAAGGTGGGGGCGTAAACAGTAAATTCACTTAGTTTTTTTCCAAATTGTTGCTTAAAAAAATAATGGGGGAGAAACACAATGCGTTATAGCGTTGTGTTTCTCCCCCATTATTTTTTAACACTCTAAGTCTCGTGACCTACTAACCTACTTCCATCCAAGTAGTAAGAAAAGTACTTCCCCCCACTCCTTTGGGTCGATGTCTGGTCACGGTCAGCTCCTACCCCTCATTTGCATACTATTATAAAAGTGGAGCGAGCGTTGGTCACCCCTTCATTTTTCTTCTACACGCCGCTCTTGTCGTTTCGTCTCTGCTGTTTACAATATTTCTTGCTTCAAAATGCCTCCTCATCTGAATGAAAATTTCAATTTTTCCGAAATTTCTGATGTTTTTGAACAATCTGAAGACACTTTAAGTAACGACAGTGAAAGTGAAGATGATGAGGACGATGATGATTATACTGTTGAACTTAGTGAAGAACGTAAAGTCATAGCAATTGATCCACAATTTCCATTTGATACAATAGAAAAGTTTATGGCTGAAGCTAATAAATGGTTGGACTCAGGATGTTATGTACGAATTGACTCTTTTATATTGTATGGTGATAGTCATTCTTTCCTTGTCACACCAAATGACAGAGACCGCATGTTGCAGTGGGCACAATCTATGATGGAGTGTTATGAACAAGGTGTGGACACTGGTGGCTATTTTCTTGCACAACTAGTGTAATAACAAAATTACCCTTCCCCCACCCTACACCCTATCCCTTTCAAATCCTATAAAGAAGGGGGAATGGAGTGGGGGATTATAAAATGGTGGGGGAATGTGTATAAATGCAGGTTGTTTGAAGAGACTTTTATTATTGTGGCTTTAGCAGAAACAACATGGAGTTTAAATCTTCAGCAAAAATAAGGAACAACATAATAAAGAGAGAAATTCGCAAGAAAGAAAAGATTGAACTTATAAAATTACAACTTATAATTCCTTCCATTGAAATTGGATGTAGCAAAATAAAGACTTTGGTGAAAACTAACGAATATTTGTTACAATTGCTAAAAACAATCGAAGAGTTGAAGAGCAAGAATGGACATTCTACATAGTAAAATTTGAACATTTTAATATAAATAAGTAAACCTAAAAAAGTAGATGTAGAATAGAGAGCGAGGAATAGATCACTTTGTGGTAATGGACTAACATGCCACTTAGTGCTCTATTCCTCGTTCTCGCGTTAAATTGGATTACCTTGACCTATTTGTTCGACTGTTAGAATTTGGTTAACACTGTTGAATTTCAGTTTTGAACTAACGTTTATTTTTGTTCAACTTTTAGAGTTTTTTTAATACTGTCGAATTTTAGTTTTGAACTAACTTTTAATTTATGCGAATTTTTAGTTCAACTCTAGTTAATTTATGCATAAATTTAGTTTAACCAAGTGTCTGTGCTCTAGCCATTTCCACCTAAAAGTAACTAGAATTAGTTGGGTGGGGGAAAGTTCGTTAAAGCTCGAATATAAAGAAGTATATACTAAAACTCCAATGGGAATAAAGAACACGAATGAACAATTAGTTTGTAGAAGGTTAATATTTTTGTTCAAAACTTTTGATTTCCTTGGATAGTGAAGAAGATGAAATAGTGGTGGGGGAACCGTTATAAAAGGAGGAACATGAGAGCCCATTTCATTTCTTGGCGAAATTTCGAAGAGTAAACATCTCAACATGTATCGTTGCGATAAATGTTCGGAATCGTTTCACGATGAAATTCTATTATACTGTCATAAAGAACTAATTCACAACAACCCAGAAGAAAAACAAGAACAAGAACAAGAACAAGAACAACAAGAACAACAAGAACAATAAGAAGAACAAGATGAACAAGATGAAATAACTGCAACATCTTCAACTACTTTACCGAATCTACAAGTATTTGCATTACCCGGTAAAGTAGTAATGCATCATAAGATTCAAAATGAAAACTTGAAGCTAGAAGAATTTATTAGAGAAGCAAAACCAATCGTAAGTAAAACTTTAAAAGAAGAATTGAAAAGATTGAACTTTCTTAAATTTGGTTTACTGCTAGAAGCTATGTTTATAAATGTACAAGAAGAATTATCACCAAGAGGATTCATAACAAAAAACCGAACCATTATGAAAAGTTCAAACATTGATTCAATAGTAGAAAACTGTATAGAAGAAATATTAACAAAAATTCAGGAACACGAAGGAAGAGGATCCGGATGGAGTCTTACAAGTATTGAAGTATTAGATATAAGAGTTCATAAACATGGATATGGACTAATGGGATCTAGTTACATTCCTTTGCCTAAAAGAATTAAGGATACAAGATCATGTATTAATGTGAAAAATCAAGATAATGAATGTTTTAGATATGCGATGACATCTAAGTTTGTACCAAATCATTTCGATAAACCTAACCAACACTATGAAAATCAAAGACATAGGTACAATTTTCAAGGAATTACTTACCCTGTATCACTGAAAGATATATCAAAATTTGAGAATAAAAATCCTGGTACATCTATCAATGTTTTTGCATTAGATAGTTCAAACAAAGTGTTTCCTTTACGTGTTGTAAAAGAAGAGCTACCAGATCATACGGATTTACTACTACTAACGCGAGGAGATGTGTCTCACTATGTGTACATAAAGAAATTCGACTCTCTTGTTAACAAGCAGCTTTCTAAAGATCGACAAAGAAAGATAATTTGCAAGAGATGTTTTAATTTTCAACGAGAAGGAAGACAAGGAAGAGAATGGTTACAAGAGCACAAAAGGCTATGTAACAATAATTATGAAGCAAAGATTAATTTACCTTCGGAAAACAGAGCATTTGTTACATTTCAAAAGGTTCATCATCAATACCGTATCCCTATAGTTGTATATGCGGACTTTGAATCAACACTAATTCCTATAGAAGATGAAAATTGTGAAGCTAGAAAAAGTGTCAAATATCAAATGCACAAACCAAATAGTTTTTGTTTAATGGTTAAATCAACATTATCAGAAGAACATTTAAACCAATATGGATTAACTTCAGAACCTTTAGTATATCGTGGTGAAAATGTGGAAACAATATTTCTTGACCATTTATATTTAATAGCTGAAAATGTACAAAGATTATATACGAATATCGTACCAATGAAACCGATGGAGGAAGAAGAGGAAATTCAACATGAAAATGCAACTCATTGTTTCTTATGTAAAAATGAATTTACCATTGACAAGTATAAAGTTAAAGATCATGACCACCTTACAGGTTATTACAGGGGTGCTGCTTGTAATAAATGCAATTTGAGCTATCGTTTACCACTATTTATTCCTGTGGTTCTGCATAACCTCAGTGGGTATGATGCTCATTTTATAATACCTGAATTAGGAAGAGACAATGGTTCAATAGATGTGTTGGCTGAAACTTCAGAAAAATTTATAAGTTTCTCTAAAACAGTTGGAAATGTCAAATTAAGATTCTTAGACTCCTACCGATTTATGCCATCGAGTTTGTCTAAACTTTCTGAAAATTTAAGGAAGAAAGATTTTATTGAAACAAAGAAGATTGTAAGTAACGACAAACTGGATCTCGTACTTCGGAAAGGTGTTTTCCCATATGATTATATAGACAGTTTAGAAAAATTTAATGAAACATCACTTCCGCCAAAAGAAGAATTCAAAAGTAAATTATACAACATGGACATATCTCAAGAGGATTATGATCATGCATGTAAAGTATGGAATGAATTAGGATTTACAACATTGGGAGAATATTCAGATTTTTATGTTAAATTAGATGTCACTTTATTATGTGATATAATGGAAGAATTTAGAAATACGTGTTTTGCAGCATATGGATTGGACCCTCTTCATTCATACACTTCACCTGGACTAGCATGGCAAGCCATGTTGAAAGAAACAAATTGTAAATTACAACTTCTTACTGATGTAGATATGGTTTTGATGTTAGAATCAGGAGTTCGAGGGGGATTGACACAAAGTGTAACCAGACATGTTAAGGCGAATAACAAGTATCTGCCCGATTATGATGCATCAAAACCAACAACATTCCTAGGTTATTTTGATGCAAATAACTTATACGGATGGGCAATGTCAAATCCCCTTCCATATGATAATTTTAAATGGATAGATCCAGAATCGATTGGAAACATTATGGATTTACCAAAGCATGGTGAAACTGGTTACATTTTTGATGTTGATTTTGAATATCCTGAACATCTTCAGGATCATCATTACGATTTACCACTTCTTCCAAAGACTGAAATTTCCCCTACTGGAAGATGGCCGAAATTAATGATGACTTTAACCGACAAGTCTCGATATGTTGGACACTACTGGATGATACAACAAGCTTTAGACTTAGGATTGAGAATTACAAAAATTAATCGAGTACTACAATTTTCTCAATCTTGTTGGTTAAAACCTTACATCGACAACAACACAAGAAGAAGAGCCACCGCTACATCAAGTTTTCAAAAGGATTTTTTCAAATTAATGAATAACGCAATATTTGGCAAGACTTTGGAAAACAAAAGGAAACATAAGGATATCAAATTGGTAACTGATCCAGTAAAATTGCAGAAATTGGTGCAACAACCAAACTTTGGTTCATCTGTAATTATTAATGAAAATCTAGTTGTTATTTCCATGAACAAGAAGTCAGTTGAAATGGATCGTCCTTTGTATCTTGGAATGTCAATCTTGGATATTTCAAAAACACATATGTACGAGTTTCATTATAAGAAGATGGTTAACTATTGTGGAAGAGAGAACATTGGTATTGCATATATGGATACGGATGCACTAATTTACTGGATTAAAACAAATGACATGTATGAAGATCTACGCACCTTTGTATATAAAGATGATTTCGACTTTTCCGATTATCCTAAGGATCATCCAAATTACGACTATGACAGAAACAAGAAAGTATTGGGAAAATTTAAAGATGAAACAAATGGTGTGCCAATGATGGAAATTGTAGCATTAATGTCCAAACTGTATTCGTTTCAACTGTACATAAATGAGAGGAACGAACATCAAGTCACGAAGAAGGCCAAAGGAATAAAAACTTCTTTTCTTAAGAAGAACGTACAGTTTGAACATTATAAAAGATGTTTGTTTGAAAATGTTGAAACAACTGCAACGTTTAACACTATTAGAAGTTATAATCATCAACTATTTAGTGTCAAACAAACAAAGTGGGCATTAAGCTACAAAGATGACAAGCGCCATATTTTAGAAGATAAAATTAATACTTTACCATTCGGCCACTACTCTCTAAACCCTATCGACCAGTAAACCTATTCTTCATCCTCTACCTTCTTCCTTTTTCCTTTCCGTAAAGAAGAGGGGACATGGCAAGCCCAATGCCATGTTCCCTCTTTTTTACACTAATATGAAATGGCCTTGACCTATATTCAAACTATATAAATGAGAATAAACTATTCTATGGATCAGTATTTTTACATGCGGTGTACAAGCAACATCTGAAGATGGAAAGTGTGAAGGACAAGATTGTAAATGAACTACATAAACCAGCAAGAAGAAGATTTCCAAGAAGAAGTACAATCATTAAAGGAATGAATGATCTTTATCAAGCTGATCTCATTGAAATGATACCGCACAGTAAATTAAACAAAGGATTTAAATATATTTTAACAATTATAGACTGTTTTACTAAAATAGCTGACGCTTTACCATTGAAGGATAAGACTGGTAAAAGTGTTACAAAAGCTATGGAAACCACAATACAAAGAAATAAATTTAAAATTAAACATCTACAGACCGATGATGGAAAAGAATATTTTAATAAAGACTTTAGAGCTTTGATGAAGAAATATCAAATAAATCATTATTCTACAAATTCTGAAGTTAAAGCTTCAATAATTGAAAGATTCAATAGAACATTAAAAGGTGCGATGTATAAACAATTTTCAAAACGAGGATCATACGTGTGGTATGACATATTACCACAACTTATAAAACAGTATAACAACAAATATCATCGTACCATTGGAATGAAACCTATCCAGGTAAACAGTGCTAATGCGAAAATTGTATTACAACGCATTAAAAATAATACAACACCGAAATTGGAAAAATTGCAACAAAAAACAAAGAAGTTCAAGGCCAACGATAAAGTTCGTATAAGCAAATACAAAGGTGTATTTAGTAAAAGATATCTACCAAATTGGACTAATGAAGTATTTACAATTTATAAAGTGCAACCAACTATACCTGAAACCTATTTATTAAAGGATAACAAGGGTGAATTACTTCAAGGTGAATTCTACGGACACGAATTGTTGAAATCAACAGTTGGTGATGTATATCTTGTCGAGAAGATTTTACAAAGGAAAAAGGATATGGTTAAAGTCCGGTGGTTAGGGTTTGATAAAAGTGAAGACTCTTGGATTCCTTCAAAAGACTTAGTATAGTTGTTTAATAGCTCATTGTGTGTTTAACCTTTATACAAGATGGAGATTGTACAACAAAAAGACCGATTTAATATCAATAACATTGATGAATTGACAGTTGACAATGATAAGTTAAATCATGGAAAACATGGTGAATTACTACCAAATACGATAAGATGTCTAATAACTGGTCCTTCAAATTGTGGAAAAACTAATGTTGTTTTTAACCTTATAACTAATCCTAAAGGATTGCGTTTTAATAATATATACATTTTTTCAAAATCATTGCAACAACCAAAATATCAATTATTGGATAAAGTACTTGCAAGTGTACCTGAAGTGAATTTTTACAAGTTTAATGCCAGTGAAACAATTATGCAACCAAATGAAGCAAAACCATTTTCTATTTTTATATTTGACGATGTTTCTTGTGAAAATCATGACACAATAAGGAATTATTTTGCTATGGGAAGACATCATAATATTGATAGCATTTATATTGGTCAAACATACAGTAAAATTCCAAAACAACTTATAAGAGACAATGCAAATATGTTGATCATCTTCAAGCAAGATGAAACAAATTTAAAGCATATATATAATGATCATGTAAATGCGGATATGCCATTTGAAAATTTTAAAGAGATGTGTGGCAAAGCATGGAATGAGAAATATAGCTTTCTCGTTATTATGAAGGAAGAAGATATTAAAAATGGTAGATATCGTATAGGGTTGGATAAATTTGTATTTATGCGTTGAACTACCGATGCTACATCTAGTTACACGTTGAACTTCACAGTGTAAACATGGTGAATCAAGAAAAACTATTGAAAGAAATAAAATCACTCAGTGATTCTATTAGGATGAAGAATCGTGCATTGAGGATGGGTTTAAGTGAAAGAAAAGAATTTCTAGAGACTACATTTAAACCTATTACGGAACCTTTAAAACAGATATCAGAAACTATTGGTAAACCTCGTTATGAAGGAGATGTTTTACTACCAGTTTCTAAACAAGAAGTACAAGCATTAAAAAAAGAAGAAGATGATGATTCATATACAAGTGCTAGTGAGCAAGAAGAAACAAAAGAAGAAGAAGAACCAATTGTTGAAAAGGAAGAAGAACAGCCAATACCTGAAGCTGAAAAATCTATTCCAAATTTAACTCAATTGAGTAGCGATATATTACAACATGGACCTCTTGGAAGAAAATATATAATGAAAATGCTACATGACATGAAATCAAACCCGAATTTGAGTAGATCACACGTATACGGAGCAAGAATTGATAGGAATGAATTGAAGATTGGCGATTCAAAGCTTGAAATAACACAAGACGATTACATCATTATTGGTGAGCATAGATATAAAGGAACAAAAGGATTATATGAATTAATTTTTAAAAACATACCACTAAGATATTCATCCAAAGATTTAAGTGTTTTTAAGGAGATTCTACAAAATACTAACGCTCATAAAAGAAACTACTTAAAGGATGGAATGATTAATCGTTCACGTGCAACAAAATATAACATCGTTATAAAAAAGTTGTTTCCTCCACGAAAATTGCCAACATTACATACTGCACCAGCGGTGAGACAACCACTGAAAAGAAAATCTTTATCACTTATGGATTTATCACTTCTTGAACAACATGGTAAAAAGAGTAAAGGAGATACTTCAACATCTGGTAAAGGATTGATGAAAAATCTATACAATACAAATGTAATTTACTACAATGACATCGATAAATTGGTTGATAGAATGAGACTATTGCATGAAGCCATGGAAGCTGGTCATACAGGTTTAAATAATGAATGGGTAGCTCTGATTGACGAACTCAGGAATCGCGGCATAATTGTATAATTGTCCGCGGATATATAAGAGTTGCAGGTGTATAATGTGTCAGTTCTAACATGAGCGTCGACAAGTTCGGACGCTACTCCGCGTTAGGAGTGCAAGTTGGAGAAAACAGAAAAAGAAGTGGATTACTGCAAACACCTGAAGGCGACTATAACATAAATAATAAACGTTTAAAGTTTGTTAAAGATCCAGAAGAAGATGGAGATGCAACAAATTTAAAGACAGTAAAGGAGGAAACATCTACAAGTTTAAAACTCGACAACAACCAACTGTATGATGCAAAATCTCACAGGGTTATTAACGTTGCAAAACCAGTCAACAATGGAGATGTTGTTAATAAAGGCTATTTTCTATCTGCGATGGAATACGCTTTACTGTTGGAAAAGACTAAAAGTGGAAAAAAGTACAATGCTTTAAATTATAAAATAACTAATGTGGCAGATCCAACCGAGGATACAGATACAATTAATAAGCGTTATTTGCACTCTGTAATACCAGAAAAGAAAAAAGATGGATTTTCCTTCTATAAATATACTATAAACGATATTGGATATCCTAAAGAAGAAAGTGATGGTGTTAATATAAAATACATTAAAGATAATTGTATTTTATATAATAGTGCTGTTATTGATTGTCATGGAAAAGTGTTGTCCAATCTGGAAGATGGTTCAACTCCATCTGATGCTGCTACCGTGAGACAAATGAATGAAAGCTTGAAAAAAGGAACATCCGCTTTTGTTAAACAGAATCAGGTGGTGTCAAAGAAAGGTGATGAGTTTATGCAAGGAAGTGAAAAGTTTACCTTACTACAACTAAAAAATGACAAGTGGGATGGAAAAAATAAAAGATTGTCAAATATAAGTTTAGGCACGGAAGAACATGATGCTGTTATTTTAACACAAGTACCACAACTATCAGCTACTGGTGTTAATTTTATATGTAAAGGTAGACGATTAACCCAAGTTAAATCTGGTAAAGATGATCAGGATTGTGTTGTTGTAAAACAAACTATAGTTTTAGATAAAATAAATAACGTATATGATGGAAAAAATAGAAGAATATCTAACATATCAGCAGGAATAGCTCCGAATGATGTTGCTACTATTAATCAAGTTATAGCAACCTCTACAAACGATCCATCTGCGTATACATGTAATGGTAAACGTATCACATATCTTGATAATCCTACACGTAACAAAGATGCTACTAATGTAGAGTATGTAATGAATCTTGTAGGTAATGTAGTTATTGATATGCATAATCATTTGATTAATGCATCGATGAAACACAATAAAATCGAAGATTCTCAGAGAAACCAATGGATTAAAGATGAAATCATTGATAGATACTAGTAAAACTTATGAATATTTAAGTATGGAATATACAAAAAAAGGATTCATTATCATAAAGTATTTCATAGAGTGAAGACGTTGGTTACATAAAACAGCATAATGAAGACCGTATCGCTCAGTCGTCGTCAAGACAGCGGCAAGAGAGGACGTGGTTTAACATCAGCTGCATTATCCCTGCTCAGACGGATTCTGATTGGTGCTGTTGTGAATCGAGCGATAGACGCTTTACCATACGAATTACATCTGCCCGGAGGTTATCAATATTGTGGACCTGGAACTAAGTTGGCAAAACGTTTAGCAAGAGGAGATCCTGGAATTAATAAATTAGATCAAGCTTGCAAAGAACACGATATAGCATATTCAAAGTATAAAGATTCAACAAATAGATCAATAGCAGATAAAATTCTAGCGGAAAAAGCTTGGCAAAGAGTAAAATCAAGTGACGCAAGTATTGCAGAAAAAGCATCGGCTTGGGCAGTAACTACAGCCATGAAGACGAAAGCAAAGTTAGGTGGTGGAAAACGTCGCAGAGGAAGACCTGCAAAGAGAGGCAGTCCTAAAAGAGGTGGAAACATTAAAAAAGGACGTCGTAGAACTCATAAAGCAAGTATAAAGAAGACTTCTGTTTGGCAAATGGTAAAAAACGGAGCAGGTTTATACCTAAGACCATACCGTGTGTACTAAATAAGAAGAATCAATTAATAATTCCAAATAAAGCCTTAACAAATCATCAGTTAAATGATTATGTAAAATGTTCGAAAATACCATTCTTTCGAGGAGTTTTTATGAAAGATGCATTACCAACTAAAATATGGAAAAATGAAACTGGAATAGTAAATTTGGATTCCACCTATGGTCCATGTACTCATTGGGTATGCTATAAAAAGCTCGGACAAACCGTTTACTACTTTGACAGTTTTGGCAATCTACCACCGCCAAAAGAACTTCAACATTATTTTCGAAACTCAAAAAACATTTTTTACAATTACAAAAGAGAACAACCTAACAATACTGAAATATGTGGGCATTTATGTTTGGAGTTTCTAGCGAAAAGTGTCAGTCAGCTTTAAGATGTCATCGTATACAGTGTCATTGAGTGGAAATTCATCCACATTAAAAAGTACGCTGTTCCCAGCATTGCGTCTATCCAAGGAACGATTATGGGAAGCGGCATTACTTGATTTGACTACCTACAACTCAATTCCCAATGTTACGGAAGGGAAGAACAATTTACTACATTATTATGAAACTAAGGATGCTGCAGGAAAATACTCAGAATTGAAAATAATTACATTTCCTACTGGAGCTTATGAAATTGATGATATAAACCAATTATTACAGAAACAACTCGGAGAAGACAATATCACCGTTAAAGGAAACAATAATACTTTAAAAGCAGAAATAACTTCAAAATATTATATTGATGTCAGCTTGGAACAGTCGATTGGCAGTTTACTTGGATTTACAGATACAAAAAAGAAAATCTTAACTCCTGGAACTACTCATTCAGGTGATTCAACTGTAACAATATTGAAAGTAAATAGTATCGATGTCACATGCAACATTATACACGGATCGTATAGAGATGGAGTTAATCAACATATTTTACATACATTTTATCCAACAGTGGCTCCTGGTTTTAAAATTGTTGAGAAGCCACAAAACTTGATATACCTACCGTTGAACACCAGTTTCATTTCAGACATCGTACTGAACATATTGGATCAAGACGGTCATAGTGTTGACTTTAGAGGAGAAACAATTACTATACGGATACACATCAGAGCAGCAACATAAAAATCAACATGGGATTATCATTTAAACCGCAACGGAAGAGTCGGGAGCTCAGTAGCTCCTCAACATTGGAAGAGTTAACATCGGACAACATTCGTTTTCTACAGAAGATTGGATTGAAACTTAACAGCGATGGATATCCTGGATATATCTCAAGGACCAACGTTCGACGAAACACTATGGGAGAAGGAATATCACACGCACAACCCTTACACTTCATCAAAATTAAACAATAACGATGAAATAAGGATCCCCATTCAACAACAAGATATTTACACTTTACCGTGTGAAAGTTACTTGTACATCGAAGGACGGGTATTAAAATTGGATGGAAAAACTGCTTCAACAGTTCCTTCTATAAATAACCCGATGGCATATCTTTTTGATGAAATAAGATATGAAATATCAGGGGTGACGGTTGATTCAACAAAAAAGGTTGGTTTAAAAACGACATTGAAAGGATTAACATCATTAACACCGCATGAGAAGAATTCAATAGTCACCGCCGGATAGGTTGCCCCCGATAAAGACACTATAACACCAGCTTCCAACGGTCACTTTGATTTTCATGTACCTTTACGATTGCTTTTGGGATTCGCTGAAGATTACAAACGGGTAATAATAAATGTCAAACAAGAATTAGTATTACTCAGATCTTCAACTAATAAGGACTTGATACTTGCAGACCCTGCAACTACGGAAGATAAACTGGAATGGCAACTACAGTTGGATAAAGTTGTTTGGAGAGTACCTCATGTAAGATTGGCTGATGAACATAGAATCCTATTATTGAGAAAGTTGAAATCTGACCGTGATATTGTGATGCCATTCCGAAGTTGGGAATTTCATGAATACCCTACACTACCTCAGACAGAACGACAAACATGGACCGTCAAGACATCAACTTACTTGGAACGAGCAAGGTACATAATACTCGGTTTTCAAACTAAGCGAAAAGATGTTATCACTGCAAATGCTGGTCAATTTGATCACTGTAAAATAAAGAATTGTAAAGTTTTCTTAAACTCTCAATTCTTTCCCTATGACAATTTGAATGTCATGTTCAGCAAAAAACGTTTTTCCATTTTATACGATATGTATGCAAGATTTCAATCGTCATATTATGGAAAAACTAATACACCACTATTATCACCTGACCAGTATTATTCCAAGGCTCCAATAATTGTAATCGATTGTTCAAAACAAAATGAATCGGTAAAATCATCAAGTGTGGATATAAAAATTGAAATGGAATTTGAAGAACCAGTAGCGGATGGAACTTCGGCATACTGTCTAATTCTACATGATAAAATAGTTACTTACACACCGCTGACCGGAATTGTGAAGAATGTACTTTAAGAAGAATTGTACAACGACTGCAAATTTTTGAGGTTAGAATTATCTGCTTCAATTTTTGAGGTTAGAATTTCATTTGTGAAAGACAAGTTGAAAACAAACAATTATGTAATTGTATAAATTTCAAGGATTTTACGAAAAATATAAAAGCGAGAAAATAATTAGTGGAAACCTTATTCTATCTTCAACCGTCGTATGGGAAACATCATTCGCAAGATGAATTCTACTAACGGAGAAGAAAATACACCTCTAATGGATGATAATAGTTCAGATATAGAAAAACAAGTTGAACGAGAAATGGACGAGTTCCTAAAGTTTAACAAACATAAGAAGAGAGAAGAAGAAGAAGCTGAAAAAGAAGTAAAAAGGAAGAAGGTTGAAGTTAACATTACAACCAATATTTTAACAGAAGTATTTCTTCGGATTATCTACCCAATTTCTTCATGCATGACAAAAAGTATATCAGTTGGAATTTTAAAATCAATGGATTATTCACCAATTGTTATTTTAAATCATGGAAACAAAATGGTTACTTTCAGTGAAACTACTTGGGAATCTCTCATGAAACATTTACATCTTTTGGAGTGCTATTTAAGTAACAACACATTTGGAAGAAGAACAAGATTAAGTTTATTGGAATCAAATATTGAAGTTGATATAGTAAAACATCGTGGAGGACAAATTGTTCGCTTCAGAGATTTAACTACCCACAATGTTAAATTATATTTTACTAAAGAAGAATTTTACACTTTAAGTTGTACTACCGGTCCCGTCACCAGATATTTGAAACAACTAATATTTTCAAGTGCAATAATTAAAGACTATCTAATCGATACATTGGACAAACAACCTTTTGTTCCAATTTTATACGGTCCCGTGGATACTTCAATCTTTAATAGAATACCTCAAGAAGTTGAAATGTGGAGACAATTAAACAACTATCACACCAATTTTAATATCGATGAAGTGGCACAAGAAGTGAAAGAAGAAGGACAATCCTGTCTGTTATAAACGTCGGCTCATTCAATTTTTAAGTCAGTTGTTAATAAGACTTCATCATGAATAAACGGGTTTCGTTTTCTAATGCACCACACATAATGGAAGTTAAAAGAGGTATAATTGAATTTCAAGCTTTCCGAGGAAATGATGGTAATTTTATTATTAAAGAATTAGTAATCTTGGACATGAACACATCAGTAGTTTATCATTATTTGTTCAAACCTCCAGTACCATTTAATAGACTAACAAATAAAGCGAAAGTTACAAACAAATGGTTGAACAAACATTTTCACAACTTAAGATGGGATGAAGGTTTCATTAATTATAACATGATGCCGCACATTATGAATCATTATTGCAAAGAGTTTAAAATTATCTACACAAGAGGATTGGAAAAAGCAAATTGGATACAATCATTTACAAGCAACGAAGTGATTAATGCAATAATTGATAAAGATTTCCAATGCTACTTCAACGAACTTTGTATTTCATCAAAAAGTTTTAAACATCGAAGGTCGCAGTGCGCTTTAAAGAATGCCTACCGCTTGAATAGTTTCCTTCAAAAAAGTGGTGGGGGTAGTGTCGATTATAAAAGTGAGAGCGCTACCATGACGCAGCATGAGTATTACTCGAACCTCCGAAGAGACAACATCTCCAACGGACATTCTTATTTACAAGAAAATTAACAATAACATCAAGATGGCATCGCAGAACTTACTTCAAAATTTGGTCGATCAGTTCAACGCTCATTCTAAATCATCAATTCTACCTACGAAGAAATGTTCTGAACTAAAAGAAGAAAAACATTACATCATTCATACGATCAAGAAAATGGAAACTTCAGTAGGTGATGCTATTAATTGCACATTGAGCGAGGCACCGTATACAGTTGGTGAGGAACCGAAGTTTCAAATCTTCCTACCTACACGTTTTGTACAACTTCTTCAAAATGAAGATCTTCGTGTAGTTCAACCCGGCGCACTCTATTTGGTTTCGCACGGACCAAGTGGAAATAACTCTACTGAACTTACAATTCATGTAACACCTACTATTGATTAGTTTGTACATAACATTGTAAATATTTGTTTGTAATTGTTTCTCAATAAATATGATATAAAACAAAAAAATAAAAAGCAACATATTGTAATGTCTTTGTACATTACAATATGTTGCTTTTTTAAAAATTCCACAGAATCACCTTGACCCAATTTTGTGTGATGATAAAAGCAGAAATCTACTTGTGAAGTTCATCAGTCTACGACTACCTTTCGTACCGTACACATCTCGCTCACTCTATTGCTTAATATAAAAAACTAAATATGTCTCTCAAAGTCAAGTGTGCATCTTACGATACCAACACCATTACAACTTTTGAACAACTCGAAGATTTAACCAACGAAATGCGAGTTTTACTTACCGGTGGTTATCACTTAACTGTTGATGTTAGTGCTACTAATACAAGGATGTTCACTAAAACAAAATATTGCGATGATGAAATATTTATTTCTACACAACCTACAACTTCTTCATCGCCTACTGGTCAACATAACATCAAGTTCCAAAAATATTACCAATGTTGAATAACTTTTGACAAACAAAACTACAACTAAAGAATCACGTGTTGAATGTGAGTTAATAAAAAGGATGTGATACTTGAATAAATAATCATTTGCTTCTCAGCTCTCACCACGACAAGACCTATTTAAGAAAATGTTGTACAGAATGATGATTGAACTTGATGGAAAAATCTATGGAAAAGATTACAACACTGTTGAACAAATGACTAAAGATATAGATGTATTAGCTAAAGAAGGATACCAAGCTAAATTAATTTTGAAATTTCCTGAAGTACATCCGCTATTAATAGAAGAACTAGTTGCTATGGCTAAAGCTGAGAAAGATAAAAAGTCTGAAGAAAACAAAGAGAAACAAACTTCTTAAGTATCAACATTCCTTACATTAGTAAGGTATAATTTCTTAAAACTCCGTTTGGATGACCTTGAAATTACCCCCACCACTTTTCATAGTACATAAAACTCGCTATTCAACACTATACACTCTTATTCTTTCACTGGACTCCGCAGCATCAACATGGAAGAGCAAAAATACAAGTACAAACCTCGTTACTGTTGTGAACAACAGTGTACAGATTTAGGACCAATGATGGTGGATGGGTTAGCTTGTACTAAATGTGAATTCTTCGGATCTTGTTATTGCAAATGCAAAACAAAACAACTACCACCACCGGAATTGCGAACTTTCAAATTTTACAAATCAAGATATTTTCATACATGTTGTCCTCAAAGATGTTTCAAATTTCACCCTCTAGATCTTGCTCATTGTCAACGCACCAAGTCTCATCAAGATGATTTTTGTACACATATGATAAAAAGATGTAAATACAGATCAGATTGGTATTCCGATCCTGTAGAACCATCAAATAAGTAATTTCAGTTTTACACTCTTTTTTAAAACTTCATTTGGATGACCTTGACATTTCCCCCACCACTAGTTCTAATTTTTATATAATATTAAATCATTCCACTTCCAACACTCTAACTAACAACATGGAAAACAAATTTATCAAGTTTGAACATATAATAACTGACAGGGAGGAGATGGAAGAATTGTTTCAAAACTTACTTTCTATCATTGACGAATATCCTATAAGATGGTTCAGAATTGTAGTTCAATATTTAAATCCTGGTGAATTGTTTTCTTCATCAAGTGAAGAAGTTGAAACAACTACTTCGGTTCAAATAATTGAATTAAAAGACGAAGAAGAAGAACTAAACATTTTATTCAATCATAAGCTCAAGGTTCCCCATATAAAAGCCCCCTCCCTAGACAGCCCCCTTCCCTAGACGCCTGCTCAAGGTCACCATTATATAAGCCCCCTCCCTATGTGCCGATCCTCATTCCATCACCGACTCTCCAACAATGAACAACTCTCCATTGGCCCGAATGAATTCTAGTTTTGAAATAAACTCTAAAGAAGAGTTACAAGACATTTTTAATATTTTACAAGAACTTGTAGATAATTTTACAACCATCAAAATGAATTTGGAAATAACATACGATTGTCCTATTTGTGATAAGGTTGAAAGTTTAGACAAAGACAGTTTACTAAATCTAACTCCTGCACCATCTAACACTACTGATGGTAATAATGAAGAGCAACGTCTTTCCCCCACCACTTCTTTGTAATTCATCCTTTCCCCCCACCACTTCTTTATTTAACTAACATTTCTCCCTTTTACTT
The DNA here is from genome assembly GCA_030545055.2 of Neoaliturus tenellus. Taxonomy (NCBI): domain Eukaryota; kingdom Metazoa; phylum Arthropoda; class Insecta; order Hemiptera; family Cicadellidae; genus Neoaliturus; species Neoaliturus tenellus. The sequence continues at coordinate 343,826,683 of CM061531.1, read as the reverse complement.
CTCATTCCGTCTTCGACTTCTGAACTATCAACATCACTTGTTTTAAAATTTCAAACACTAACACAATCATGATGGATATGATGGATGAAGTTCCCTTCGTAACTAGAATGGAAAAGGATAAATTGAAATTAGAAATTAAACGATTGGAAATGGAACAGGAAAACCAACTCGAAATGTTACATTTGTTCAAGCTTTTCAAATACATCATCTGGGGACTCTGCATTTACCTTCTCATCGTCGTCGGTGTTTGCATTTACAACTCTGTAATTCATCACAAAAGTTCAACTTGTTTAAACTCTGCTGTTGCACATTAATTCTATGTTCACTAATAAAATTCAAAAGTTACTTCAACCTATCCTACTATCTTCAACTAGTTCAACTTAGAACTATTTCTGGTGGTAGTTGGGTAGGCTTTTTTAAAACTTACTCTGGATGACCTTGACATACTTTCCAGATCCCATTTATAAATTTGAATTTCAGTTTTAAACTAACTTTTAATTTTGTTCAACTATTAAGAGTTTTGTTAACACCGTTAAATTTCAGTTTTCAACTAACTTTTAATTTATGTGCACTTTTAGTTCAACCCTAGTTATTTTATTCGCAAATTCAGTTCAACCGACCACCAACGCTATCGCCATCTCCACCCCAATATTTCAACATCTCTGCCCCCAACACTTGCCCGAACATCTGCCCGTAGGGGCAGCTGCCCGGACATCTGTTCGGTTTTAAAAATATAAAAGAAAGGTAAAGGAGTGGGGGTGGCGCATGCTCACCAATGCAAAACTAAGGTTTGAGGTTAGAATTATCCATGGCGGCCGCCATGTCTGGTTCAGTTTTACCACATAGAGTCGGCGACCGGTTATTGGTCTAAAGGAGTGGGGGAAGGGGTGGTAGGGGAAGGTTGCCATTTTATAAGCCCTCTCCCTAGGCGGCGCTTCTCATTCGATCGCCAACTTTCAAACGATAAACACCTCTCCCATGGCACGAATCAATTATCCCGCTATCACCAACTACTTCAACTTAAAACTATTTCTGGTGATAGTTGGATAGAATTTTTAAAAACTTACTCTGGATGACCTTGACATATTTTCCACATCCCAGTTATAAGTTTGAATTTCAATTTTGAACTAACTCTTAATTTTTCTTCAACTGTTAGAGTTTCGTTAACACCGACGAATTTCAATTTTAAACTAACTTTTAATTTTATGCGCAAATTCACTTCACCCTAACGCCAACACTATCGCCATCTCCACCCCAACCTATATGCCATAACATATAACTACAGCATCTCATATATACCCTCTAACCCCCACCGGAAGCTATGTGACATGGCAGCTGGCGCCAGCTGCCAAGTCACGTGGCTCGGTGGGCACGTGGTCGGTTTTAAAAGTGGCCATTCCCCACTACTATAACCATACGTCCGCCCGCGCCGTGCGTGATCATGTTTTCGTAGACAGGCCTGTTCTTTGAGTGTTACCGTGTATGTGTTGTTTATTTATTTTCGTGTCCGTGTCAATGTACTGTGTTGTGTTTTAATAATTATGACGGAGCCTTCGGGTCAACATCTTCACTTTTCAAGCAGCTGATGATGACGCAGTAGCGTCGAAACATGTCCTAATTTGGATACTTTAAAATTCAGCTGTCGACGGTTTACAGTAAGTAATATTTCTTATATTAACCATACAGCTTTTAATGCAAAACATGGTATTTTATCCCCCCCCCCCTGTTTCGGACGCCATTCTTCAATCGTTTTTCTTTAAACTTGGTAATTGTTTAGTTGAATAGTTAAATTAGGTATTTAATACCTTGAAATTTTGAAAATTTAAAAAATATTCCTAAGGAAAATTGAGTTACTTTGCAACGTCACAGAGAGTAATATTTGTTAAATTTTCTAAATTTTGTGGTTAGAGGGGCCTAATATAAATATTCAACTAAACTCTTACCAAGTTTAAAGAAAATAGGTTGAAAAATGGCACCCGAAACATGGGAATAAAATACCATGTTTTGCATTAAAAGCCGTATGGTTAACATTGCAGACTGCGCAACAATGGGCTACTGGCACAGGGGTGAAGATGACAATCAAAATATTCTCCGTTATTCTTCTGCCCTTCAGGTCTGGAAGATGTTTGTATTTTTTGTTTATCTGGTTTAGTAAATACACTGCAAATTTACTTTTCTCGTGCCTGTGGAATACAATAGTATACAGCTAAATACTTATATAACATCAACTGTACAGCACTTCATGTTGATTTTTAGTAAATAAAATAATAAAAATATATACTAAATACAATAAACATCATATTAGTGTACTTTTTGTAGTGTTAATTTTTTAATTATTTTACAATTCCATATTGGCATTTAAATGCGTCACTTAAGAGACCTTTAAAAGCAATGATAAAAATAAACACAGGTTAAGGAAAAGTTATAAAAAATGTTATATAAATCCTGTAAATACCTCGATGATCATCTATCGGAGTCTTTCTTTCATCCTCGAACTCTCCATCAACATCAATCTTTGTTACTTTCATGTCTCGAGAAACATTCTTTGTACATCAACGTGATTTTATAAAACCACAAATAAAAATTAACCATGGTAACTGCATTTAAATAATTTTTCACTGTATTAATGTTTTTTTAGTTACACAATATAAAAAAATATAATTGCAATAAAATATTTTATACATATTATGATAATAAAATATAATACAAGGTTTAAAACATTAATTTTCTCTTATTGAAAGAAAAATCAAAGATACTACTCTAGTTACCTTCTTTTTGCAGACAAATTTCGTTCGCTCCGCTTATTCACCGTTTTCATTTTTTTCCTTTGTGAAGACGTGCTTTTTTGCTTCACTCACTCGCTAGATTGAAAAGTGCTGAACTTTGATATAAATTTGATGTAATACGTTATAGGTTAAGGATGTAATACATTGGTTTATATCTACGATTATAAGCTGACTTTTGTTAAGTTTATTTGATAAAAAATCTCTATTTGGCCAATACTGAAACTTTGAAGCCCTCTAAGACGAAAACTGGATTATTAACAAGCTTGATAGATTTGTCGTGCCCCAAAACAACCATATAATGAAAACAATCCCTGTTCAGAATAAAAATTGCACGTACAAACAATACATGTTTTAGAGGACTGCTACTCGTGGGTAGTAATAATTTATCATCTTGTACAATTCAATTAATAGATGAAACAAAATGAGGAGTCTAAAGTAACACCTGATCATCTGGATTAATGTTTAGCGCAAACGATTCGTCTTGATTGCGGTCCAATGAAACGCCAGTGATACCGTAACTCTTCATTACACCGCCCTCGTATCATTGTAATGACTGCACTCCATTCATCATTGATTTGTGCCATTTATCAACGATCAAATCGTACATGAGGTGTAGTTCTACATAAAGTAATTGACTTACCATATTTAAAATAACTTTAAAAGGATAGTTGTACCTATAACTACTTTTTATTCTGGAGAAGGAAAAACTAAAATTAACAGTTAGTAACTTTAATGCAGTTATCTTTTGAAGCAATAATTAACATCTTAAAGACTTTTTCTGAAATTTTATTTTAAACATGTTAGTTAAAATTATAAACTGTTGTTAATAAGCATATACAAAGTGTATAGAAGTCTCTCTAATATTTAAAAAACAGTTTGTTTCAAACAAGGTAACTACTTTTACTTAACAACGAAATCAATTCAATTTTTTTAACTTCTATAATCTGATAAAAATACAGAGTATACTCCGTAGCTAGAGTACTATATTCAGGAACTCTTGGGTTATTGAGATGAAAATTGCAAGAAGTTTGGGTAAAATGTTTCATAAAGTGTAAAAAATAATATAATGATCATAATAATTAAAGTTTTAACAAGGTGGGTAACGAAACAGACCATTATCACACCAATATAAATTTTAAATTTTGATTTGTGTAACCCTAGAACTCTTAAACTAAAGCAGACTTATATTATCAATAATTATTATTTACAATTATTCTATCTAATAGAAAATTTTTATCATTTACTTAATTTACTGGATCAAATGGAAAACAGCAACATTGGTTAATCACCACATAATTGGTGAATCAGAGAAATTATACCCACACTAGCTTTTTAGTTCGGCTTCGCTTGTGTTATTCACTATCAGTTGTAGCTTGTTCGCTACGCTCACTTTGTGTCACGCTCAACAGCAGTCGAGTTTAGCTCATCCGCTATATAAGAAATTTGATGGAACCTAAAATCGGAATTTTCATTGAATTTGTTTCTTAACAACCAATAAATAATAGAATGGGTTTTGAGATTTTATAACAAACAATTTTACGGGCATTCACATTTATAATATTAGGCCTATAGTAGAGAATTTTTTCGTAAAACGTAGGTGCAAAGAAAGTCGTTTGAATCTATTCTAATTAGATTTGCTTTGTGTCTAGCCTTCACTTATCATCCCTTGATTAAAAATGCATGAAATAACATAAGCGCTCAGTTTTATTCCATATATTGCTTATAGTATACTCTGCCGTATACGATGCACCGTATCACAGCTCAATATCGATTCTATGGGTTCCATGCCACCTGCGCCGCTCATTGGTTGTTGTACCACTTTGGATTTCATGGCTAATAACTGGGGCGACTATTACAGAACGTATAAGATAGTCCATTATAAATGTACTATGTACAATAATTACTTTCTTAATTATTTAACTTCCATCAATTAACTAAAAATCTGCTAATCTATGAGGCACGCAATACATAAGTGTTATTAATAACTAAACAGTATTACTCATGCATTTTAATAAGTTTGAAAGTCTTATAAATGCATTTCTAAAAGTGACTAGATCAGTTAGTAAACAACAATTGTGCAATGCTAATTCAAAGATAACTTATGAGTTTTTTGTTAATTTAATAAAGAATTGATCTATCGTCTATATGTAAAGGAGGATAGTTAGATTGATGTTGAAGTTTTGCATGTTTCGTAAATTAACTTGAAAAATATTTTCCATTAAAAGTATAGGAAGTACACTTTAATAAAGTTATAAATTAAGATTTAAATCAGGTTCTACTGGAATGCTCCAGGACATCAATGGGGTGTTTAAGCTGACGATCAGTTCAAAGATCAACAAAACGACAAACTCTGCGACTAAGTAACTTCATGACAAAGTTCTGTCATGCCTGTCCTTCACCAATTTCCTGTTAGTAACTCCATAATTCTTCTTCAGATATTTTAGAGCTAATATTTGTTTACATTTTCGAACATTTATCTGCCAGTATCGTTCCCCTCTTAAATGCTCATTAAATTACATCAATGTGCAATTCTATATTTCGCTTTATAGTTATGACGAATTGCAGTGAAGGACTAGGTATATTGAAAATACCAAAAACTTTGATTAGTAATAAATCTAAGCAGGACATCTGTCTTCAACTATCTATGGATATAATTCTGCATTGTATTTTGCAATTAATGATACATAAATTCTTGTTATTAATTATAGGAAATAAATAGATTGGAGTGAAGTATCCAACCATGTAACAAAAACTTTACATCGAAAATCTTTGCACTCAGACGATTGGATAAATTTTGTGTATTTGAATCATACAAAATTGAATAGTTATCCTTAGTATATTATAACGTTAGTTGCCGAATTGAATTTTAATGGGAAAAAACTTGAAAAGTATTCACATTGCAAACAAATTACTCAGAATAATGCTTGCCCTGAAAAGAATTGACTCAGTGAGAGAATCATTTTAAATTTTAGGAATACTCACATATTATTGAGGCAATTCATTCGAAACCATACTGAATGTTTAAAAAAGTCTTTAAATATAATTTAAGTCACAGGATCAATATTTGACCAGGTATTTTTAGTATCTACAAACAAAACTGAAAGCCTGGAAAAAATGTTATACACTGGTAACAAATTCGTGAGAAAGCTTTCCTATAATGTTACAGATGGACAAAACAATATTACTTTTTAAAAGGAGAAAAGACCTGTAAAACCCCTTTAATCAGAGGAAGAGCTGGAAAGGTAGCGAGATATACAGTTCTTTTCAAGTGTGCTATAATTTGGCCTTTATGAAATTATTCAGTGTATATTATGTAAACATTATTCTTCAACTGATCTTCCAAAACTAAAAATAAATTAAATAATAGTATTGTATATGTCTTAAAAAAACAATTATAAATTACCTAAGGTACCAGACCAATGCTAAACCAGTTTCTCACGTAAGATTATCGGGTCCTCTCACCGAAACGTAAGACAGCCCTTACGTAAGCTGGTAACCCGCAGCTGCTATCGGAGAGGCGTGATAAGACACGTTCCCTCTAAACTGCCTTCCCTCCCTCGACCCCATACGTGGCGATAACAACTCTGTCATACACCTTAGGGCTTCCTTATTAAATTAATAAAATCTAAGTATGCTTATTATGTATAGTAAGAATTAAACTTCAAAACAGTTAAAAAATTTGTATCAAATAAAATTTTAATGGGTTTCTTTAAACACCGTCGCAATCTATGGTGCTAATTTTAAGATTATTAAAGGGCAAGTTTGATGATTCTGTTTGATTAAACTTGTAGCTTTCTTACTGACAAATAACAGTTGATTCATTCAGGATTAGGATTAATTAATACCCAATGAAAAAAGTCAGCTGGGACCAGTTTCGACGCATGCAAAAGGTTAAAATCTTTCTTATAAAATCATAAAAACACTTATATATTCATACATAACTATGCAAGCTACGCAACTTTGTTCAAAAAATCAAGTTTTTGAGACAAATTAATTCATCAAAGTCTTTAATGGGTTTGTAAGTTTTCTATTATTAAACGTCATATTTATACTATAGTGCACTGTCTTTATCAACACCAACTACAACTATTTTAATACCATAACATCACCATGTTACATATCCAGTTTAGTGTATCAGGCAATCACAGCCAAGAAATCTTCAAAGAGTTGTTATCAAATTAGATCAAATTTGTATCAAATGGTTGTATCAAATTGAACTCACTTTGAGCGATAGACACAATAGGCCTCGTAGCAATACGAATTGATGCGATTCGACCTTAGTTGTATACCCCTTTTACAACAATGTGCAAAAACTAACACGAAAAGGAGAAAAGTGTGCTATAAAATGGTCTCTAAATAATTTATTATCACTTTTAAGTTTATATGGTTTTTTAAAGATGCTTGTATTTTGACGAGATAGTAAAATATGAAAAACATGTTTTTATTTGTCAATAATTATAAACTTAAAACTTTAATTACCGTCTGGTAAAACCTATTGTCAATGTGACTGTGTGATATTTTTGTAAAATATGCTACACAAGTTGCTTACCAACCCACTTGTTTAACATCCCCATTCCGGTCATAACATTTGACTATAATTATTTAACCATAGTTTTTGTTTACGGTTTAAAATTACATTTTTAGGTTACTTTGAATTTTGATGTTTTTGTTATAATGAAAATAAACATATTCAATTATGTTTTAATAAATAAAACAGCTAAATTGCTTGTATCCAGATATCCAAATATATTCATTATTCACTAAATCTACTTTTTTGTTTGTTAACCTATAGCAAAATGATAATAAATCCATATTATGAACCTCTTAATGACATGTTTATAGTTGGGACGAGTGTAAGAGTGTTTATGCACGGTTATGAACTGTCAGCCTTTGAAGACCTACCCTTTGTCACGGCGTGTCGTTTTATCTTCAACCTTTATACTGTACAATGTTTGTAAGTTAAATTTTGCAACAACACCTGAATGAGTTCAGCCTTTTTATATACTGTGTGAAAAAACATCTCAACAATAATATTTTAACATACATTTATAGTATCCACTTACTTTTACATGGTTATTCATTCATGGTATGATATTATAAATTAGCTTTGAAATTAAATTTTCAGGACAATATATGTTTATAGTATAAAATTAAAAAAATTCTTTTCCTTTTATATTTACTATTGAAATAGAAAAAGTTCAAGTTGATATAATACTGTGGTAGAGTATTAGATTGTGCAAATAATGGTATATTTCATCACTAAGAAATTTTCTGGGGCAAGATTTAGCGGAATTACGATCAAGGCATGGCCCAACTTTTAAACGATACTTTCTGTTGTTAGTTAATTAGAGCCTGAGCCAATAATCATTTAATGTTATTGTTATTGTTATCAAGTGATAGCTTAATAAACAATCGAAACAGCAGATTTGTGATAAAAATACCTTAGCCCTAGTTTTGATAATATTAGTGTCAAGAATCACAAGTTATAACTAGAGTGGGATTATTCCCAGCTGTATATCCCACTCGTCTGCCACTCGATTTTACAACACGATTGAGTACCACTTTCGCTCCTAGTGATGAATATTTTCATTCTGTGAGTTGGCTTTAAAAACAGCCTTCCTCTGTTATGAGTTATGCTCATTTATGTTAAAAAAAAAAAAAAAAAACACTGAGACGAAAGTAATAAATTAATGAAATGAAGATTGAAACATTATTTTGTCACCAATTATTACAGTTTTTAATTCAAGCCATTATTATTAGAAGTTTGCGTTGCCACGGTTTTACAATCAAGCTGAGGAGAAAAATTCCTCACATATAACATTTCCCCCAGAGAGCTTCTCTAGGGAAGCTTTGCACATTATTGTGTGGAACCCACTACGAATACCGAGGAAAAATAAACATTTTCTCTGGTTCCTTTCATTCTGGTATATATGTTTTATTCTTTAAAAATTTGGTTACTCTTTTTCTTTCTATTGCTATGAATATATTAGAAAAAATACAGATATCCACAAAGTAACTTGTTACGCATGAATATTTGAATGAATGCGAAACCTTTCTATAAAGATAACGGATTAAAAAAATTGCAAAGATAGCTCACTTTTTAAATTTAAATTTATAACTTCCTTAGCATTTAAATTTACATAGGTAATTCTAGAGAAATTATTCAATTAAGTTTCGGTCTTGCTGAAGACGTAAGTTTGTTGTGATTTAAATATTCCATATCAGTTTTAAGATTGCATAACTTAAAATATTTCATGCTAATCATCAAAACATAACATTCTCGCAGATGTTTGATCGGACAACATTGTACAGAACGACAAACATGAGGGCTATTCAGAGTAAATTTGCATCCATTCTCTGAATGCCCATTGACAGTCCCATATTTGACCTCCGACTGAACTATTTGTCTTCTCTATATTCAAACATTTTAGACACTCATTGTTTGTCGAGTGTTTTAAATATAATAAAGTAACTCTGGAAACATTAAAAACTTAAAACATACGATTGTATTTTAAACAAATCTTTCATACATTAACTGTATTTGTCAAAGTATTTTAACACAGAGGCAACAGTTTGGGTGTCAAAAGTGTAGTACAAAAACCGGTATGTCGTTGGATCGAATCTTTGTGTTAATTTTTATACAGTAGTTTTATACAGTAGTATCTTCCAACTTTATTATAGGGGCTCACCCTCCATATTTCGACCACACATCCCATACACAAACCAGTAATCTACAACGGAGAGGGAAAGACAGGCAGAAGGAAGCTGCCAACCTTTTTTAGTACGATCTTATTTCATCGCGTATGTTTTCATCATATAAATGTGGATGACTGTTAACGAATGCTTCAAATATGGTTTCGTTCAATGAAAGTACGTTTACTATTATAATATTTCGACTTAAATGAAAAAAGTGACATATTACTTTATAATAATTGATTGTTATAGACAACATTTCAAAGCCAATAAGGAAAAGATGTATATTTGCTCATAGTTCCCTCATCATACCACTCGTGTATTTTAATTATCTTGCTGATCTTTACAGTTGTGAATATTTTAATTGGCTTTGCTATACTGGAGAAAACACAAAATCTCCTAGAAGATATTAAATTATGGCAGAGGTTTCCTCATGCGTTTTATGATATGTTATTTATTTATGTAGGTTACACTAATTTGTTTATATATGGAAACGATAACGACATAGAAACCGTGAAGAGACTTTGAAATAATGTTTGGCTAGTATTGAATTTTAAATTGCAAAATTGTTTGTGCTGGAAGCTCTTGGGAAACTCATAAAATACCTTTTCCTACCACTGCATGGAAATAATCACATTGCCACAGCTGTAATCCTACGCAAAACAGTTCATTTCCGTTTTCCGGTCCTTTTCCGCTCTAGAGCGGTAATGGAACATTGGCGCACGCTAAATCAAGGTTATTTTAAATCTACAATAGGTTAGAACGGTAAAGAAGGTGACGTCACAACACAGACTAGTTTCTATTGGTCAGAAACCACATGACAATCACCATAATTAATACAAATTAATTGCAGTTGCTTTGCTCTGAATCAGCTGATTTCACGGTCAGTATTTTGATAACACTAACTTCCGGTTACACATCTATGCAAGTGATAACGATTTATTATAGTTATTAAGTTAATGAAAGTTAATGAAGTTAAATTTAAAGTTGATATAATTGTGTACGTTTATTAAATACATTTAATCGGTTGTAATTATGGTGGTAGGAAAAAAATATTGTGTGTATTACGAGCACAAATAGTCATTGCCGCTCTCGAAATGTTTGGCCGCACTCAGCTGACGCTTCGTGCGGCCATCTACATTCTCGAGCGGCAATGACGTTATTTGCGCTCTTAATACACAAATATCTATTCTAGGTTGGGAGGTTTAAAACAGGAAGTTACTTATCCAATCATTTGTTAGTACTAACAATCATAAAAAAAAACATCTCGGTTCAAAGGTAAATTATTAACTAAGGTTAATGTTGACTATTAAATTTTCATAACAACTTTTGTTTATATATGAAATGTTGATAACTACATGCATTACATTTCCAATTTATTGAAATAGGAATTTTGTCTGGTCTCTTATAAGTTTCGCTCAAAATCCGTCATGCCAAGCCTACCTGGATGTCTAGAGAAATACATCTGAAAGAACCTTTTGAAACCTTTTTATAAAACCTTTTTAAAGGTTGTACACTGGACCAACTTGCCATTTTTTCATTGGGTTATTATTAATTAGTGATGATATTTCACAACAGGTTAACTTTAGATAGTAACAAGACCTGGGTTTGGGCCTCCCCTTTAAAGCCTTATAAAATGCCTTAGGCGTAGAAATGCACATGGTAAAAAAGACCTTTTGGCTACTTACTTTATGTAATTGTTATTTGGCAGAATAAAACACAAATTAGGGTATATAAATTATAAAAATGCAAGAAAAAATACAAAATCGATAAAAATCAATGTAAATAATAAATACACACAAAAAAATAAAAACACATAAAAATTTTGATATCAAATAATAAAAAATTCAACCAAATATTTGTATGGATGTAGTTCAACGTAGCTTTTTATCAGGCTGCTACTTAATGAGTGATGTGAGAAGAGTTATATTCTTCTTTGCGCTTGAGTCTCAAAGCTAAAAACCCTTAAAAAAAATTATCCTCAGTAACATTATCCTCCTGATATTGTAAACATATCCTCAGTAACTCAGTATTTTTCACCTGGTTTAATAATAACGTGTGATGAAGAGATAAGTGTAGGATTATTTTTTAGACATTCGAAAAAGAAAATGTAAAATATGTTCATATATTGCAACATTAGATAAATGAAATTGTTGGTTTAGATAAAAGACAATGAAAAGCACAGAAGTTGTGCAATAATCAGTACACGGCTGTCAGCGGCACAATGCATATCTGGGGCTTTGTTCCACCCAGCTGAACAACAATGGGCAAGATTCACAGCTGATTTTTACATACATTTTTTGTTATTCTTTGAACTTATCAGTCATATGTTGGAATAAAATTATGTCTGTTTTGCTTGAAATAATTATGCATAGCAATGATTATTATATGCTATGAATTGATAATTAACTTTAACATTGCTAATAAGTATGTTCTGTTTCTATTTAATTTAAAAAAAATAGGAATCACATTTGATCTGCTTTCAAAATAACTAAGATACCATCACAGAATACAATTTGTTCTTATTCAACATGAAAATACAATTCTTTTTCATCACACTACATCGATATCATCGTTTTCGACCCTCACTTCTACCTACGAAACACCTGTTTTGCAGTCCTAGGCCGGCAAAATTTTCCGGTCTAGGACGGTAATGGAAACGGTAGCAGAGAAATCTAGAATATTAGAAGGTATTTAACAACAACAACAACAACAAATAATAAATCAGTGACGTAGTTAGTAGTTCAGCTGATAGCAACTGTTAAATATGTATGACGTAGATGGGAAAATAGTGCTTTTCCCTTGGAATCAGCTGTAGTCACTTACCGTAAGAGTATTAGTTTTGGTGGCCTTAGCTGATGTGAAGTGGTTGCCTAGCAACCAGAAACTCAAGCAGTACATCTCGCTAGGTTAGTTGAAGTTGAGGTTATGTTTTGTTTGTTATGAACGAAAAAGTAATTTATCACTTGTTTAGAATTTATTGAATTGTGTAGTGTGATGAAAAATATCGTTCATAACTCGGGCCGAAAGCGTTTTGCCAACCCTTGATCGTTTCAAGTTCTCGACTTCGTCTCGAACTTGAAACACGATCTCGGAGCCGGCAAAACGCCACTTTCGGCCCTTGTGACGAAATATACTATATTATTTACCGGAATAAGTGAGTTTACTGGAAAAAATCAAGTTGTGTCTTTGCCAATATTCTATGAAAGGTAAAAGTCGATCCTTTAAGTAGAAAATTTAATAATTTAGTTTATTTGGATGTTGAGGCAACGTTAAAAACAAACACTTTGTCCACATTGCCATAAAAAAGAAATTTCGTATCAGCACTTTAGAGATTATGCACCTTACTTTGAATTTACATTAATCTACAAGAAATAAGAATCAAAAACTTTGTCAGAAGTAAAAGTATCAAACTGTTTGAATGTCCCTGACTCATGGTTTAGTTCGTCCTGAGAATGGCTAAGCTTAATCTTTTAGAACCTTCTTCAGATTTATTAATTATAAACTGTTACTCAACATTTAATATTTAATGAAATATTAAATACAAAATTCGAGATGATCGAATCTTAGAGTAAGAAACTGTAGCTTGCTATTATATTTTTAAGAAAAATTCAATCATGTACTAAACATTAAATTAAGCTTATGCACTTTATAACTATGGTATAGGTCATGACCGAAAGGAATTATTATTCGTTTTTTACTGTTAACTATCGAGTACTACAAATTATACTACAAATTAGCTACAAATTATACTACAAATTAGCTGACTTTATAAAATTGCTTTATAATTGGTTATTATTTATAAAATTAAATTACAAATTGGTCGGTAAAGTTATTATCTTAACGTTCAACATGCCTTGAAATTAATTGTCAGCATTTTGTCTTCAATAAAAAATTTACGAAAGAAAACAAATAACAGAATAACACTATATCCTATAAAATTATGATATTGTTAAAATAAAAGTCAATTTTGTAACAATATAGCAATACTGACTCGTTATGACATAGAGGGTGTTTGAACTTGACGTCATATAAGTAACGAACTTGCTTCATTGGATCTGACCTTTTATAGAGACGCATGTCATGCTGTCAGCCCCATTAACTTTGAGTTAACGCATTTATGGAAAAGGAAGTGAATTATGATGATTGTATTTACGGCTTAGTTATGTTAAATACATATTGTAAACTTGTTTAATTACTGTACCATTAAAATTTTTAAAGGAAAAACATCAAGAATGCTAAAAAAATATTAGGTCACTTCAATCTAACATGTTAGTAAGTGATAAAAAAACTATCTTGAAATTCATTGTAACACTTTAATTTTAAAACTAATAATTTGTTATGTACCATGATGTATTATTAAACCAGATTATCAATTTAACTTAGCTGTTGTCAAAATTAAACATTTTTACAAATGGAAATTGTTTTCTACTAAAAATAAAATATGTTATGTCCATTTATATGACTCTATAGTTAATTAGTTTTATTGCTGTAGTTTTGATAAAAGGGATGGTTTTAATAAAACTTGACAAAGAAAGACAAAGCGGCTTCTTTGAAAAAATAATTAACGTAAGAACAAACTTTTGGGAAGTTTTAACGGCTGCTGTTAAAAGGCAAGAAGAATGAAATAGCATAAAAGATTCAGTTGACTGTAAAAGCTCTACTCAGAGAACATTGACTTAATGCTTGAAGGGCCAGCATGGCATTATCCTTTAATCTAGACCCTAACAAACTTTGATCAAAACGAAAGGGTAAAACTCATCGCAGTTTCTGGAAAAGAACATTCCAAATTATGTCTTGTATGGTGCTTATGTATAAAAGAGTTAATTTAATACTTTTGTCTCTTTTTCAGCTTAATAGGGGCTATTTGAATATCATTTTTAAGAATAACTTTTAAATAAACCGTGTGTCCATAAAGTCTTGCCCTGATAAAGAGCACAAATAGTATGAAAACTACTAGTGGTAAACAAATGTTTTATATCAAATTACAATTGACTTCTTAAGTTTTGTATAGCTACGTGGAAACTCAATACATTTTAATATATGTACCTTGGATTGCTTGTAAATCTTCTAGGCAACTTTTTATTATGTTTTTTTTTATTTTTTATTTACAACAGTAATTTTATTTTAGTTGAAATTTCGTGAGTAATAGATGCCACTGCATTTATTATTCCCTCTTATAGGTTTTCCAAATTCGGAAATGGGGAAGAATAAAAGAAAATATTCGGTCAAGTGGCGTGAACGAAGTGGTAATTTAGTCAGCCCAATATGATTTGGTTTTGTAGTGCTTTATAACTAAACTTCATTGTGGTCTATCAGCTAAGCTTAGGTATTGACAAAACTTAATGAGGGAAAAACTAGATTAAATCCCCTTGAAACGAAGATATTTAAGATGCATGTGGCTATAGTGATTTTCATACAGCAAAGCTATGAAATCAGGGCAAGAGTTTGTGGACACCCGGTATTCATATTAAGTCTTTGGAATGTAAGAATTAGTCCTTATATTTTAAGAACAAATTAATGAAAACTTAAGACAAGTTTTAATTCTTGGAATATTATTAGGAGTCTAATATAAAATTTTCTTTAATTTTATTCTAGTTAAAATTGAAAGTTATTAGTAAACACACTCAGATACACAAGTATGAAAATATACAAGTTTATCACAGTTCTTACCAGTCATTTTAGAATATGAGGCCGTAAATTTTATAACCATTAGTGACACAATTCTTTCTATAATAATAATTTAAAAGAGTAATTTTGTAATCCTGTAGAATAATAATAGAAATATAGCCTGTTAAATCTCGATATAATTAATTACATGATAGTTAATTAACATGATATTTAATTATGAAATAATCTTTTTAACTCGATATTATTTGTTGTTGTCTTTGTCAATATTATAGATGTCAATAAAATAATTTAAAAAATTAGAATAAAATAACTTTATCTATCGTCCTTTTTTCCTGGACAACATTTGCTCATTTTATAAAATACGTTTAAGTTACATATTTAACTTATCAATGAAAAGGCAAAGTAACAAACATAAAACCCAAAATTAAAAACATTCAAAATCCACAAGCCTAAGCGACAATGATCTATTGAAATGTTGTACCGGTACATATTGAAATGTAACGCGAACATCATATGATTTTGTAATTTATTATGAGTTTGTAATACATGTATTATTACAATTAAAACAAGCTCTCAACGATAAACAAATAATCAATATAATCCGACCTTAGTTATTTTATTATACTTTAATGTAGAATTGAACTGCTTTCCCAATAAAATATGTTTAATGATTTTAATTTTAATTCAGGTTGAAATAATAAAACGTCTTCCAACACGACTCGATATATTTACACTTACACTGTAATTGTTTACAAGATCTTATAATGACCATTATAAGATCTTTTATATATATTTACCGTCTTGTAAATAATTACAGTATAAGTAGAAATACATCGAGTAGTGTTGGAAGACGTTTTATTATTTCAACCTGAATATCAATACCAGCATGGATAATGCTAATCAAGAAGTTATTTAATTTTAACCACAACTGTAGGAATAGCTGTATAATATGTTTACATATGTAATACTGATATCTACCCTAGGGCAATATTGTGGATGTCTCATGAATACTGTAACTGTACACGTCCCCAGCCAGCATCGCTAGAAATAGTGCAACCATATAACCCTACTGATAGTCAAGGTTAATATAAATATAAAAGGGTTTAATTAAAAGTTATTTAAACTATTTTTTTACCTTTAACTGACAACATTTCAAGCCACTCACTATAAAGTAAATTTTAATTCACTATAAAGTAATGGGAATGAATTTCCTACCACTAAGTACGAGAAACCCCGTTTCAATTAGGTAGGGTATTTTTATTATTGGTTAAAAAAACCTATTAAAATATTTGCCTTTTTTAACTTCACAACGTTTTATTCAAAAGCATATTTTTCTTTTTATGAATTATAATGAATAAAGCTATACCTCATTTTCCAGTGACATCTATGAATGGAAATGATTGAAAAAGTATGAAATTTTAAGATGAAACATTGTCTTAATTAAACTAAAGTTCTAGAGAGGCCGAGCTTATGCTCGGTAAAATTATCAAGCGTCACTTTCCTTTTTGTATGCCAAGTTCGTTCACTCTGCTCCCTCTCCCTTTTTGGGATGACTTAGTTCGTTTTGTTCACTATCCAGGGCAAAAGGTGCTTCATGTTTGAATATTTTTTTGAACCACAAAATATTTAACAAATTAGTTTCTTCCTACAATTAGCAGTTGATTTTCGTCCAATTTAGTAGCTACAAAAATATCTGTATGGATAACGTTAACTTCGAAGAGCTCTAGGATGAAGCCCGGATTTTTCCTGGATATGGGACCAGCTCCAATCAATTTCTCATGGCCAAAACGCCAATATTCAACCCAAAAATAAAAAAATCCTTGGACGGAAAATTCTTTGCCCGTAAGACAGTGCTTATTTTAGAGTATAATATAAGTAGTTAACAATAAATAAATAAAAAAAGTTTAACCGCTTAAAAAATGAAAACAATACTAATAAGTTGAGCTATTCAAAACGTAAATTTCTCAAATAGATAAAATTAGAATTTGTCCATGATTAATTTATTTCTTAAATTAATTGTATATTTAGATAATCAGTAACTTTACAACAGTCCCACGTTATTAAAATTCCAAGCGGTTAAACAACAGTAAACTGTATCAGTTGCATGATGGAGTAGACAGTAGATCCATGGGTCCCAACACGACTTTTAATCTTTATATAATCAATGTTATAATTATCAAAAACACTATGTGAAAAAAGTGAAAAGATATCCAACAAACCGACACATTTGTTGCCAGTATGTCAGCAGGGTGTCCAAATAATAGTCCCCAAGACACGGGGCGACAGCTGCTACGGTTAACCATGTAGTAGTGGTCACGGTCTATTTGTTACTTTTCACTGGGTAAAACCTAAACTAAAACTAAAACCTATACATTGTGAGGTAGCCACCCGTAAACAATGTTTAAGGGCTAAATATATGAGCTAGAAACATTGTAACATTGAAAATAGACAAACAAAATAAAATTCAAAACCCAAGAGTTTTGTGCATTTTAGTTCAGAATTTCTCTTCCACAACGTAAAGGTATTTTTGAGGGGACAGACGTCGTTTATAAAAAATTTTTAAATGTTCAGAAGTAGGTGATGCTTCATTTGAAAGACATTGTTAATTTTCTCAAAAATATTAATTTATCTTTTTGTTTATGTGCTAGCTAATAACAGAGAGGAATTTTCAGGGTTGTACAGTTTAATGTATTGAACTCACCATAACATCATTACAACAATAATAATTTTTTTATGATAATTATAAAAATTGTTTATTTTTTTACTGGATAGTTGCGGAACTCATTATTCTTGATAAGTTTTTTTTTTAATATTTTTTATTAGTAGTATGCATGAAATAAAAAGTAGCACACTTATTTACAGTTTTACATTTTTGAAGAATAACATTTCCAGACATTTTTCATAGCCATATACGGAACCACAATTATTAATAGTAGTATTTGAAAAGCACACATATATTACCAATGAATGTTCTTCGCCAGGGCTGATGGACGGCTGCTGTATTATGTATTCGCCAACTCCGGCAACTTTGGTTTACTGGTGATTGGCGGACGAGAGGAAAGCACTTTTAGTCATTGAATATTTCGTGGATATATTTCGTGGCACTTTTTTCGTGGGAGCAAACATTTCTCCCTCAACTCCCATATTAATGTGGGGTTTATTGATACCACCATGTTGACTTAGTGAAGAATATCCTAGTATCAACAATGAATTTTATCATTTACACTTGCGTCTCAGGATTATAAAATAGTATTAAAAACTGATTATTAATGGCAAGTAAAATATGAAAACTTGTTACTATGAGGATTATTGATATCATGTGTGTAGAAGAAAAATAATAAATGAATTTCTCAAATAACTAAAAGTATACTTTAAAAATAACAATTTTCTTATAATCCAATTCAAGCCATATCTTGCATTAACACTGTTCAATTAATTACTAACCACCATGATATGGCGCAGTTGTATATTTAACACGGTTTAATTGGCCGACGTACTCCTCTACGATAGGCGTCATTCGTAGGCATAAGTTTGTGGTTTGTGGAAGACCTTCATCCCCTCCACTGGCTGGAAAATTGCCAGCCCCAGGAGCCTCCAGGGCTGGAAGATTTTCCCTGTTGAGGTGAAATCAACAGTCTTTTAAGATAATGGAATATCTGAGTATCAAAATGTTATTAGTGGTAATTTCAAGTAGGCAATCATGAAAAAATTTTCATGATTTTTTCATGATCTAGTTATGTACAGCATAACATAACTGGGAATAACAATAATTTGTTAACTTTCATAAAAACTAATTAAACGTTCGTTATATGTGTTCGTAAAACTTTATTTTAGTCCATAAAAGTGAATGTATAATTAGTAAAAAGGTAAACCCAAAGCTGTAATTGGGATAGTAAAAAATTACTTGTGTGATATATGGTAAGTATTATGTATTTGAGTCAAGTTTCAAAATCTTACAGTAATTAATCTGTTTAAAAATACATGCTAAATGCATACGATTTTAAAACCTAAAAGCTGTAAATGCATTTTTAAAACTTACTACGATACTATATTAAAAAACAAAATTAATTTTGATAATTTAGGATCAAATTGATCTTTAGAGCGGTATACAACTAACCTGTAACATTCTTAAGAACTAACAAATTCTCCCCTACCAGCCTTCCAGACACACACTCACACCTCTGTTTGATAATTTATTTATTTATTTATTTATTTCAAATCATACGGATACACCATTTATACATTATCAAAACATGCTTATGACAACATACAATAATTTTGCAGTTCACAGTTCATAGCAAAAAATTCATCAGCTACGGAAAAAAGTTCATGCATCTTCATGCTCACAATTCAATGTTGATTATGCATACATAAAAAGCAACAGATTCCATATCTAAACTACTGGCACTTACAATATACATGCATACAAACAGTGACTGTACAAGAAACAAAGTAGGAATAATACTCTATGTGCTATGGAATAATAAATATTCAATCAAATCACATAAATATATGTTATCTGCAGCAGTTGACAAACTAACCTATATGATATGGAACAGTGTACAACTTCTTGGGTTTGATGGTTTTTACAAACATGATTGGCAATATGAGTGAAATTAGAAAAAATAAGAAATTGAGAAAACAAAAGACTTATGTGAGAAACATTACTTTACAAAATGACTAATGGGTGGAGTGTTTGGTTGGAAGGTGAAAAGGACTATGGAGGAGTAAAGGAAGAAGATATTTTCTTTCGGAACGTTGTGACTTTGTCAAAGAAGAAGTCAGCATCCGGGGGGACATCACAGCCCAGTCTCTGGATTCTTGCATTTGGTCCATGCTGCAGATAATTTCTTGCATAGCTGCGTCTAATAAATAGTTCATGGGACCTTGTTCTGGAAGAAACTCTGAAATCAATGAGCTGGAGGAGTTCACTGCAGTCAATTTCACAATTGACAATCTTGTAAAGAAAGGTAAGATCCGAGATTTTTCTTCTAACTTCCAGTGGTTTGAGGGACATCTGACACTGTAGTTCATCAACTGGGACATTAGTGTAATTGAACCCGAGTCTGACCCCCACGATCCTGAGAAATCTTCTCTGGATAGATTCCAATCTTTCACAATGATTTTTTTGGTACGGTGACCAAGCAATACTCCCATATTCCAAGATCTGCCTGACCAAACTTGAGTAGAGGGTAACCAATGTGCAGGGTGAAATGAAACTTCTTGAGGAACGAGCAATAAAGCCAAGAGATTTGTTAGCCTTCTTAAGTATTTCATCTATGTGAGCATGGGGTGATAGATCCGACGATAGCGTGATACCAAGGTCTCTGATTGTGGAGCAGGAAGTAATCTTTTTGTCGGCGATGGTGTAGTCGAGTTCAACAGACTTGTGTCCTCTATAGAAGGAGATACATTTACATTTATCAGGATTTAGAGGCAGGCAATTTAGTTCACACCATGAGATCACCGAATCAAGGCTCTCTTGAAGAAGATGACAGTCAGCCTGGACTTTCACCGCCATAAACAATTTTATGTCGTCTGCAAAAAGGAGGTAACGACACTTCAGATGGAGAGATATGTCGTTAATGAATATCTCAAAGAGTAAGGGAGCAAGGTGAGCTCCCTGAGGTACACCAGACACTATACTGTATGGGCGAGACTCTGATCCAGCAAACCGCACAACCGATGATCTCCCGGACAAATAGCTATCAATCCAGGATAGCATAGGGTTCATAAGGCCATGCATAGAGAGCTTCCTTAACAAGTGCACATGGCTAACCTTGTCGAAAGCACGGGAAAAGTCAAGGTAGATGCAGTCAACTTGTTTTCCTTCTTCAAAACTAGATAATATGTAATGTTCAAGCAGAACTAAATTTGTTGACGTGGATCGACCAGGGAAGAATCCATGCTGCTCTTCAATAATCAAAGATCTTAGAGGAGGTCCAATGTAATCCAGGATTAGGCTTTCCAAAATCTTGGCAATGGTTGATTGGATAGTGATAGGCCTGTAATTACTTGCATTGCTGGAGTCACCATTTTTATAGACGGGAACCACGTAGCTCTTTTTCAGGATATCAGGGAAAGTTCCTTGTTTTAGGCTCATATTAAAAAGCATCGCAAGTGGACAAGCGAGCACTTCTCTACAGTTCTTCAGAATAAGAGGCGGGATTCCATCGGGACCACAGCCCTTTGAAGTGTCAAGTCTTGATAGTTTTCCCATTACCTCATCGACCCCAACAATGTAGTTAGAAATAACTACATTGTTTGGCGGGAATTCATATTGTGGAGGTTGCAAAGCAGGAGGTGTAAACGCTGTTGAAAAAACATCAGCAAAGAGGTTGCTCATGACTTTATGATCTTGACTTTCAAAGCCGTTATAACTGAGCTTTTCAGTTTCAGAAACTCCAGATCGTGAATTTTTAATGAATCCCCAAAATGCTTTCATGTTGTTAGGAATGGCAGATTCAACTTTGGATATATAATCAGCATAACACTGATTAGAAAGTGCTTTGCACTCTTGTCTCATTCTTGAGAAGAGAAAATAATCATGTCTCTGACCGGATTGCTTATAAACTTTGTGCAACTGTTTCTTGAGGATAACTTTCCTCTTGAGTTCTGCTGAAAACCAGACTGGGAAGTTAGAACCACCAATTCTTTTAAGTGGAGTGTTAGCATTTATTAACTGTCGTAACTCATTACAGAAAAAGTTAAATGCCTCATTGGTATCCCGGATGTCATGAAGGTGTGGGATGCATGATATAATTCCTTGCTCAACCTCCATTAAATTGCATTTCCTGTAGTCCCAGCTGTACCTAAGGTTTTCAGACCGTCTAGGTGTGATAATTGGAGTGTTAATTACTAAGGCAGGGTGGTTCCTGTCTTCAGGAAGCAATGGACAATCAGTTTTTTCAACGACTACTTCCACATTAGAGAAAACCAGATCCAAAAGAACATTTCTATAGTTAGGAATGGTATTATACTGCCCAAGACTAAGGGTATTTGCCAAATCAATCAGACATTCGCCTGAAGCAGAATAACGTGGAAGGTCATAGTTTTCCCAGTCTTCGTCCGGGAGATTATAATCACCTATAAGGAGAATTTTTGAATAGTCGTTTCGCTCCAGAATCAAACTTTCAACGGCATTTGAGTATCTGATGTAAGTGGCAGCAGCTTGCTGAGGGGGAATGTAGGAGCCACATACGAGCAGTTTGTGATTTTTCTCAAGACTAAGTGATATTGCTACTGCTTCGACTCCGTCATCTGGAAAGTCAACCCTCAGAGCACCCAAATCCCTATGGGCCCCAATGAGAACTCCTCCACCAGAAATCTTGTTGCTAGTGAGCATAGAACGGTCGCATCTAAATATGTTGTAATTGTGTAGACCAAGTTCACCATCAGCAACATCAGGTTGAAGATTAGTCTCTGTTAGAACAATAATCTTAAAAGTCTCAATCGGTATACCTTTATGAATCTGGCTTAGTTTTGTTCTCAATCCATTTACATTCTGGTAATACACCGTAAACTGTGCATTACCAGACGGTCTTAGTTTTTTGACTTGACAATAGATGGTACTCCATTTCGGTATTTAATTGTTAAGTTGGCCTCACCTGATTCCTTCCTTGCTTCAAGTTCCGCTCTCAATTCTGAAAGCACCTTTTGTTCATGAGGAGTTCTATCCCTAGACAGCCTGACATCATCGAGTTTGATGTCACTGCCAGACAAGGACTCAACATTGAATCCTCTCAAAACTTTCTCAACATCAAGTTCGGATTTGAGGACTACTTTTATAGGGCGGCATTTTCCTTTGGTAGCAACACCGACCCTAAATAATCTTATATTAGTAGAATCCACCTCAGGACTAGCCTTGTTAATAACGCTTGAGATCAACTGAATGTCGTGATTTTTCCTAATGTTTACATCTCGGCTAGTTGATTCAGGAACATTAAATGCCATGAAATTCTTGACTCGGCGCAGACGATCATTAATTTCATTAACGGTATCATCAAAATTTCTTGGACCAGTGTTGTTATTCTCAAGTGTTGTAACTTTGGAGTTCAGCAAGGAAATCATGCTTTCATTTTTTTCAACACGAGGCTCAAGTTTGGATAGTTTATCCTTGATTTCAGAGACTTCAGATTGTATAGTATTTATACCGGAGACAGCTTCTTGGAGTTTCTGCAACACTAAATCCATTTTGTTGTTTAAAAGGCGAAGAGGCTGTTCATCCGAGGCCAGACAATCATGTCGATTGCAGTACCATTTCTTCCTACTATCTTGGACATGCTTATCATATTCTTCTTTCGCTAATCCAGAACAATTTGAATGGAACCAGCGATTACATTTCCCATCACACTGGATGCCACGATCTGATCGTTGGACTTTTTTTAGACAAACAGGGCAGAAATCATTGGGAAGGTCCATTGGTAATGATGAGGGAGGGGCAGACTCAGAAGAGATAATGGTACATAGGAGGTTGGGCGCTACAATGAGAGACCTAGAATGAGAAAAAAAAACTTATAACTAACAATCAATGAGAGAAGAGACTAATTCCACTAAATCTTATTACTAACAAACAATAAATACATCTAAACATTTACAGGAAAGCCAAATAAGAAGCAAAAACTCCGGAAATAATAATAGTCTTATTAAACTGGTTTCCGACGAGACGGCATCACAAGTTGAAAAAATTTCTTGAGCTTGAGAGCCAGTTAGGTTTATGGTCTTTTGAGTTGCATGCATAAACCCAGACTTGCCGACAAATACCGGCGAAGAGGGACTGTAAGGCTGCTTGAAGATGGCAATGAGCCTACCAATTATGCAAAAAAGTAAGTTTCAATGTCTGTGAAATTGTGATTCAGTGAGCCTTGAACTTGAACTTAAAACTTCATCTAACTGTCAAACAGGAATACCGTGCAGGCTTTTGACACTAGTAATGATAAATGAATTTTGCTTGATTTAACATGAGAAGAATAGTTGATGTAGTAATATTCCTGGATTTAATAATGATGGAAGAAAATCGTGCAGAAATTATATGTTAGGTCACTCACAGTAGTTTAGTAGAATCCAACTGACATAAAATGTAAACAAAAATTCTGGGAAAACCCAAGAAACTTCACAAAATTTAGCAGAAGACGTATTCACACAAGTTAAGTATAACAGTGTAGCCAACCAAAAAAAGATAAGATAAAATAATGATAAGATAATTGTCATGTTTTAAGAGTCAAAACCGTATTTCAATTAATAACATACTTTTTTAATGCAGATCATAGTGTAATTTAACTTTGAGAACACGATGATTTTAAATATTATGCTTTAATGTTATAAATACTTAAAAGTATCTATAACAGAATAAAAAAAACATAAGTTATACAAAAAAGTAAGTGCTTTACAAAAGGTACTTACTGTAATACTATTGTTCTCTTTTATAATAAACATTGTCATTACATAAGCTCTATTACACAAAAGAAACGCTGCTGTAAATTGTACAGACAATGGTGTTAATTTAGCTCATGCTCTTTGCAGGTCCCAGATGACTCTGTAATGTAATGTATTCCCATGCCGCTACTGCACACTGCTTTCAAGACTTGTAATTTGTGGCTAATAATGTTGTTTTGCTTGTTTAAAAAATATAAAATATTAGAGTGGTCCGTGCAGTGCAATGCGCTGCATTTATCAGAGTACCTGGTGATCAAACCTTGCTCCATGGCAATTTACCGAGTTTCTTTGAAGGAAAAATAAATTGTAGTGAAAATCAGATTTATTTAGAAATATTTCAACTATTTTTCAATATTGGGAAATATTTACACAATTTTATGTTACATATTTCAAATGTTGCCAAATCTAGACAGAGTATGAAGACGCTTGTTGCTTACATGATGTTTCCATTACCATTGTCATTTATCTCGTCCCATGATTGATTTAGATTTCAACTGATTAATATTAAAGTATAACTATGTCATATGTTTTATTTACAGCTAAAGTAATCCTTATAAAGGAACTACAACATAATTCCTATTCATTCAACTCATAATTTGTCTTTTATGCCTTTAAATGTTATAAATTTTTAATAAAAAATTAAGTCCCACATTCATGTTTACATGTTGTTTATTGAAAGCTATTGTTTAGAGCTCAACTTACCACACTTATAGGCCCTATCTTTTCATTTTCTCATAATATATTGATGACATATGATTAGAACGTTACTTTCCCCCGTCAATGTATTTATGACTTCTTATTACTAATTTTTGGTTAGAATTACATAATAGGGACCTACTAATACGTGTAATTCTTTAACTTTATCCAACCCGTAAAACTTGAAATATAATTTTGTAAAATCTTTCATGTATAACTAAAGAAATAAATTCGCATGTTTTTTTTTTTTTTTTTTTTTTTTTTTTTTTTTTTAACAGTACCTTGAGTTATTTGAAAAAAATCTATTTGTAAGCCTGATGGTGATTGATGTGTCCTATCCTATTGAAATCAATTACCATCTTTTCAAATTATTGCCGTCCGTACTACATGCAGTGTAAATATACAGTAATTTGAGTTATTTATTGGAAAGTTGGTATATCATGAAATATTCCTTTAAGAAGAGCTGGAGAAATTATATTTTTGAGTGTTGTATATGAATGTATTTCATTTCTGATAGAAATAAAATACACGCAACATAATACTAAAAGAAACGTTAAGAAATTATACATAGTAACCTTAATATCACTGTAATATTTGTTATTAGAATTATCGTTTTATTAATATTTATTTTAATTTAATTATAATGTATAGTTTTGCTCATTTAATGACTTAATAACATGAGCACAAAGTCTTAATATTTGCATCTTACAAGACTGGAGACATGCATTTTTTAATAAGAGCCCCAACAATGAAGACGGTTAATGCTAGGAGCATCTGTGGCTTCTTGTGTATAATTAGAAGAAACACGAGTTTAGATGCAAATTACACGGGCGTTGTCTACCAAGTAAACCGCTTCATCCAAGTATATGTTTATTTTATTTTTTTATTTTTAAGCTGATCGCTTTGAAAATGTATCCTACATTACTATATAGCAAAAACTCTAAAAAACATAAACATTTTCAGGAAAAATATTTAAAGTTCTTTTGCGCATATTCTTTGTTTTGGTAAATTAGTAAATTTCGTTTTGTTTTCAATCGAAATTTTAAGTTTAAAAACTAAGAAGTAATTTTTTTTATTCGAAGTACGGGTACTGTACGATTTAATTAATGCAAATTGTTGTTTCCTCTTAACTCGTTTTGTCTTATATTATAATCATACATTATTATGATTATAATGTAAAGTCTAGTCTCAGTAAAGTCTGGCCGCTGGGTCGAGAGCTGTTTATTCCTGGGTCTGAGATTCCTGGGCGAGTGATTAATGTTCCGGCTACATTATACCGGCCGAGATATTTACTGTACTGGACGGTATAACTGTATAGTAATACGGGCCTCAGTAGTGTAAAAGTGGGGCTGCTGGGACATGACGTCATCACGATGACGTCAGCAGTGATGACGTCATCAATGACGTCACTAATGACGCCACCAATGACGTAATATGACGTCACATGACGTCACACCTATGACGTCATGGTGACGTCATTACCGCTGACGTCACCATGATGACGTCACTGGCGTTAATTAGGTCAAGGTCACGCAAGAATACAAAAAAAATTTTTTTTGCACTTTTGCGATTCCTCAAATTTTGTTGAGAAATTGAAATTTCTCGAGGAACCACAAAAGTGCAAAAAAATAATTTTTTTATTCCCTAGCGATCAGACTCTCGACCTAATGTATCCGTCAGGGGTCATTGACCCGTCCCAGCAGCCCCACTTGAAAAAAAAAATAATTTTTTATATTTTACTTACCCACCGAGAGACTTAGAGCCGAAGAATAATTTCTTCAAACACCCGACATTGCGACAAACGACACGCGATCCGAACAGCACCGCGTCCGAAGACGTACTGACTTGGGTGCAGGCGGTTCCCCAGGTACCCGGCCCAGTGGTGGGGATAAGGAGGTGGTGGGGGTAAAGTGGTCAGAAGGAAGAAAAAATTAAAATTTTTGCAACAACTCATCCGAGCCCGTCCTTTACCGTAACTCGGATTGGAAATATTTCCTGAGAAATATTTACTTTTTATTCTTTCTCAGGTGATGTTGGAACTTGGTCGGGAATTGGAGTCACCAACGTAACCTTACTGGCAAAAGTTAGCTCGTCTAAACGTCTCTGAAACATTTTATCATCCATAGTGATATTTGTGTCCCTTGAGTAAAATTTTGGATTATTTTTGAAGCAACGTTTCATTTTTGTTAAAGTGGAAGTCTTGGACACCTTAACAGAATTATTTTGCTTGGCCAGCAAAAATTTTACTCTTAATAATTTTTCTCGCAAAGTTTCAGCCATAGATGTGTCTCACAGTAAGGTTTGGATAAAACTGAAACACTTAGTCCAGTGTTGTACCTTAGCTGGAAGTAGTGGGGGAACAGGGCTATAGTGGGGGAATGAGTAGTGGAGGGGGTAATGCAGACTGTTGTTGACAAGTGTAGAAACAGTTTGCTGGGAACTGTCCAAGGAGTAACACGTACTGTGCAGAAAAATTAACCGAGAGAATTGTGTAAAATTTAACTCCAAGAAATATTTAATGTAAGACTAAAAGAGGTAGAGCCAAATGAAAAATAATTTTGTAGGAGACGGGTATGGATCAGTTTTGTAGTAAAGTTCAAAATCCACTTGTGTGGAATAAAATTAAATTGTGAGCGAAAAATATTTAGCAACACCTGCAAAATACAAGTGTATGAAAATATTAGGAGACCTGTATAGCTAAATAAAAATTAATTTTGTATCAAACAGTCTTCCAACATTTCAGTTTCTAAGTCTTAACAAGTAAGGAATAAAATATTAAATAATGAGTGGAAAATAATTTGTTAAGTAAACGTAATTGTAGCAGTGTAACAAAAATTAATTTTGTGCAAAACAGGCTAGGTTCTGTTTTGCTAAGTTTAATAAGAAGGAAAAATAAAAATTTACTCACAGAAAAGTCGAGCGGTGGCGAGGTGTGGCGTGTTTGTTGGCTTTCAATAAACTGACTTACCTTCTGTTGAGCTACAGTTGGCCAGCTGACAAATAAACCAGTCTGTTATATAAGCATTATGTAACCGTCTCTGCCGGCTGTGCTGAATCCGGTAAGCTAAAATATTATTCTATAGTACACCTGACTTGGACTGAAAATATTCTAAGTCCCAAGACCCCTCCCCCTCCCCCCCCCGGCTCCGGACGAGAAGTGAGCCCCCCCCCCCGGGGAGGAGGAGGTGGCATAGCCCGAGGCGTTGCCATACCTTGACACGTGTTGTATAATGAGATCCGGTTAGTAATGTATTCAGGTGTGGCTCTTGGAGATTGTCCAATGCCGCAAACAAGTAAGTGTCGAGGTCTGGCTGTTTACGTAACCAGATCCGGTTCCCCCCACTCCTGACCGGCTCAGCTTCGGTTCTCTGAGGCTTTGCTTCCTCGCAGTTGGTTTCAAACACTTCAGCTGAGTGGTTGAAGCTCTGCCCTACAGGATTCGCAATGTAATGTTGGCGCCGCATTATATTGGGAATTCTTTTAGTCTAAGGCATGGCATATGTAGTGCTAAGAAATATTTTATTTTGCGCTTGCTGCTTCTGCTAGGTCTTGGTGTTGGATTTATTTAGTCTAAGTGTTGTGTGTTGAAAAATATTTCTTTGTACTAATCTTCACAGGTTGTCCCCAAGTAGAAATTTTTCTAAATTCGCATCTTGGAGGTACTCCTCCGTAAATTGGCAGCTTAAGTGTTAGGCTTTTGAGACTTAACAGTCTCTGTAAAATAAAAATTTTTAGAGGTTCAGAACCTCAAGAATTATTTGTTACCAACAATAGCATGGCGCCTAACGAGCCCGGGGGTAGGCCCCTGGGGATCCACCCTTAGGCCTCTTTCGGTCAGGGGCGCTACTGGACCTCATCACTCTAGATGGGTGGTTGGCATCCTTTAGCACGAGGCGTCGGATCCTGACACTGACCGGTGTGCTAGGCAAAAGTCAGTACCTACGGGTTAAGACGGGATCCTCGGTCATGGTTAGCATGGCCTCTTCCAAATTATTGTAGCATGTTTCCCTTAAGGAAACTCAAAATTAAATAAATAATTTTTATTAAATCACCTCCCCCTAAATGTTGAGATCCCCCCGATGCCTCTGACCGCCGGCGGTCTTAGGCATCGGGGGGATTTCTTTTTTAACTTTTGGATGACCTTGACCCATATTTGTGTGTGAATAAAAATAATATTTTGTTCCACACGATATGTAGGTCAGCCATGACTTAGGCGGATTTTTGCCTGAGTTCTGAGGACTCCTCAGGACTTAGAGCGAGATGCGACTAAGTGTTGGCTGTCCACACTGTGGTGGAACAAAATATTATTTGATGTTGACACATGAGTAAGGGTAGCAGGTATCCAAGAGTTAAAGTCCTAGGGGTAGGTGACCCCCCCCCCCCCGAGCCCCGGACGGCAAGTGAGCCCCCCCCCCCCGAAAATTTTTTTTTTTGATTTTGACCTTGACCAAAAATTTTTTGCTCCGGACGAAAACTGCGCCCCCCCCCCCCCGAAATTTTTTTTTTTAGATTTTGACCTTGACCAAAAAGTTTTTGCTCCGGACGAAAACTGCGCCCCCCCCCACGAAATTTTTTTTTTTTTGGATTTTGACCTTGACCAAAAATTTTTTGCTCCGGACGAAAACTGCGCCCCCCCCCCGAAAATTTTTTTTTTTAGATTTTGACCTTGACCAAAAATTTTTTGCTCCGGACGAAAACTGCGCCCCCCCCCCCGAGGGAGGTGGAGGCCTCTGGTACTTTTCCATTGGCATGTCTGGCCATGTGTTTGCATAAGTAGATCCGGGTATTACATAACAGACTTGTTTGTCCCCACCACATAGCGCGCTGGAATATTCCAATGGGTCGCGAGCTGTTTCATTCTGCTTACAGTATCGCTACGAGTAAGTTGAACATTTTCTCTGCTCCGCGCCATGCCTCGCTTCAAGAATTATCCGCCTACCACCACTGCCGTCTCGACCTCCGCTTCATTGCCAACCGCTTCGCCTGCTGTTTGTACCTCTGCCTCAATGTCTTCCGCTTCGCCTGATGTAACAACCTTCGCCTCGATGCCAAGCTTGTCACCACTGCCACCACCGACAACTTCTATCGACTCGGGGAAAAAAATTATTGTCGACTTGAGACCTGGATCTACAATCACCGGAGACACTTTGGTGAAAACAATTTTGACCGCTGTGACTGCGCTGACGACTGCCACGATGACAACAGTGACGAGCGTGTTGAGTGGAGCTAGACCGACCGTAATTTCTTTGGACTCCAGTTCAGAGGAAGAAATTTTCGTCAGTCCAAAGAAGCCGCCAAGACCTGCATCTCCCACTGAAGAAATCCTCTCATATTTTAAATCTTTCTTTGACCCAACCACTCTTGTCACTCCTGTCACTCCTGTTACTCCTGTCACAAGTCCAGCTAAACCCAAACAAAAATTTATTTCCCTTCCATCCACATCTAAAGACACTCCTGTAACAAGTCCAGCTAAACCTAAACAAAAAGTTATTTCCCTTCCATCCACATCTAAAGACCCTCAACCTGAACTGGAGCAACCAAAAATTAAAGTAAGTATTCCATTGAATAAAATCAAGCCGGGTTTGCGTAAAACAATAAAGTGTAAAAAGGCGGCGGCACCGAAACGCCAGTGTACATTTGTTTGGAAAACTTTAGCGAAATTTAACCAGAAATGTGCCAGGTGGGCTGTTAGCGGTGAAGAGTTATGCCGCTATCATCTTCAACGCGACTCAGCTTCCACCCGGAACATAGTAAGGCCTTTTTCGCTAAACATTGCTCCTAAAACGCAAACAGAGATCCCTATGGTTCGTTATCGAAGGCTCTACCTTGGTGATAAATACTTTTTTCGAAAACACCTTAAAGTAAAGCCTCACATTTTTTTGATGAGGCACGAGGGCAAAAATGTTCATGTTAGAGTTGCTCCACATTTAGTAAAAGAAAAATTTATGACCATGAGAGGGTATTTGATACGAACGGTGATCATGGGTCAACGTAGGACTGTGTGGCGTTTGCAGGAGTAAATGTAAACTTTTTACTTGACAAAAGTTTTGTTTTCCAAACATTCTTTTCCAAATTAAATTTTTCAAAATTATTTTTTCAAAATTTATTTCTTCACCCTCTTGAAATAAGGGAGGGGGGTATTATATAAATGAGCTATTAAAAAAAAAAAAAAAAAAATAGTTCATTTATATAATATCTTAACCTGGGGATAATGTTTTTCTTTTTATAAAAAAAAAAAAAAAACATTATTCAGACACGTCCCAAACCAGTGTCCTGGACGGTGAAGAAAATTTATAACAAATTAATTTTATTAACCAAACAGATGTTTAGCAATGTGGTAAAGCAGTACATGATTATGTGACAACCGGTTTCCCCACTACTGAATGGTCATGTGACAACCAGTTTCCCCCACTACTACTGAATCTCACTGAGTTCCCAGCGCTACTCACTTGGTTCATTCTGCTTTGTACTTTCATCCGAGCTACACATCATGAGTGAAAACACTGCTGAAGTCTCATTTGAAGCGCCCAGCAGAAAATTTCAGCCTGACCACGAGCGGGTGGTAAAATGTTTAGGAGCAAATCCATTTGTATATGCTCCAATGCTGGTTGACTACAAAAATTACTCTTCACCAGAACCTGGACCATCCAATGAAGAAGGAGGAAATATTTTAAGACATGCATTGATGGAGGGCACGGTGGAGAATAAAATAAAAAATAAGGAGTTGAAGCGGTTGGCGGACCATAAGCGCAATTACAAGGAGCGAGTGGCGATGCTCCGGTTAAAACTGGTGGTGCCAAAAGTTAAATTGCGCGCCAGTAAGCTGGACACTTTGATGGAGGCTGCGGATTATATCCAGCAGTTGGAGCGAAAAATTAAATATTTAGAAGCTCAACTGGAAAATAAGAATTCTGAACGACTTGTCATTGCAAGTCCAGAATTTGTAGACGATGGTGGGGAGCAAATTTTGGGAATGTAAAATTATTTTATTTTGTGCGACTTGGACTAGCTGTTTGGTATGTGGAAAAAACAGAGCGGGGGATAGAGCACTCTGTGATACTGGAATAACATATCACTTAGTGCTTTATCCCCCGCTCACAGGGTAATTTTATTTGGCCTTGACCTACTTAAAAAAAGAAGTGGTGGGGGTAAGTTTAACCAGGTGTAGGGTATTGAGGAGGTTGCTCAGTCTCAGTTCAGTGTAGCTAAGAGACGCACCCTAGAGATGGCTCCTTTTAGTCTTGTAGAATTAAGTTTAATGAAAATTTCCGATGAAACCGAATTGTTCCGTTATGTTGTGCATCAGTCTGGTGCACCACCAAAAATTAAAAATTTAGTGAAGGAGTTTGACTTTGAAAGGAATGGCTACACAAATTATTTTGCTTATGTCTTCAGAAATGAAAATCTTAAATTTTGTAAGGAGTGTGGTTTTGCTGCTTGTGAGGACATGATGGAATTTATAGAAAACGGTGGCTACATGTTGATGACTGGAATTTGTAACATAAAAAGAAATGAAATACCACAAGAAAAGTGTGATATTTGTGCTTGTTATTTACACGATTGGCATACATACAGCAGAAACCAGGTGGAGCCTCTTGAAAAGTGGTGGGGGGTAAAGTGATATAGGTGGTGAGAAGCGTCAGTTTGAGCTCATTCTTTGCAGAACACTCTAGTGATCAGCATCATGGTGAGCCACTGCGTTGAATTTATATTGCTGGAAGAGGACATGATGGAGATTGTAGAGCTGATCGAGGATACTACAAGAAAAGGGACAATTGAAAATGTCAATTGTGATCCTCTGGATGAGAGATCACAAAGAATTGTGCAAATCTTTTTGGCAAATCGGTTAACACCACAAACTACAAATTTGGAATTTGTGAAATATTTATTCGATAACCGTGTAAATGCTAAAATGGCTATATTTTTTAAAAAATAATAATTTAGTATTTTGATGTGCTACTTGGACTTGAACATATTTTGTGAGTTTTGGTTTACGAAAAAATGGTGGTAGGGGTAAATAATTAACATATCTATATAAAACTCTAGTTTGTTTGCAAAGGTGAAACATTCCACTAAGATGCCTCCACTGGACAACACTAATGTGCCTTGCAGACAAATTTTCGAAATTTTACAAGACATACCAATTGAAATAACAAATGGGGAAGAGGAAGAAGAAAATGTTACAGAAGATGAAAGTGCAATGGAAGAATTGGATGAAGAAGAAAATAATTTAACAGATATTGACTTACACGCTTATGAAACATTGGACTCGTCTTCAGAAGAAGAAGAAGAAATGGAAGATCAAAACACCCCTCAAGTTGGAGCTATATTGGACAGAATGTCGTTGTGTAAAAGACTTGTATTTTGTAGTAGAAAATTATTTTTGGAGAGTAGTGATGACGAAGATAGCAGTGATGAAGTTTCACCTTTGTAAATAACTTTTTGTAAATAATTTTTTGTTTTGCATTTTACAAAAATCCAAAAAAAATATAAAACTGTAAAAAAGAAGAAAAAAGAATATGAGCGGGGGATAGAGCAGCAGATGCTCTATCCTCCGCTCAAAATAATAATTTCCGATGGCCTTGACCCACTTTTGAGAATTGATTGTGGTGGGGGAGAGCATTAGTGGTCGGGGAAACGTCATATATACGGGTAGTCAAGCCTCAGTCTCATTTGGTAAGAAAGAGGGAACGCTGGATCGGAGGTGATGGTAAGATTGACTCAATAGCAAATACTTTAACACTGCAATATGTTAACAGGTTGTCAATGGTTAGGAAATATTTTTTATTTTTATACTCGCTAGTTTGTTTAAGCTTAAAATTTTAAATATATTTTGTTTTGGTCAAATGCTTTTGCCAGACTTCCTACACGCTAAGACTCATATAAAGTACAGGATTTAAGCTGATCTCTCGGGGAAATACTATGTAGCCACCTCACAGTTTGGTAGAAATTTATTATTAGCTTTTACATGTCTTGTAACGGCCTGAGTTAATCCACCGCGTACACCTGATTCGATCATCAAAACCATATCGATGTCGGTTAACAGCTCCAACTTGCACTCGGTGGATTAACTCAGGCCGTTACAAGACATGTCAAAGCTAATAATAAATTTCTACCAAACTGTCCGATATCGATATGGTTTTGATGATCGAATCAGGTGTACGCGGTGGATTAATTCAGGCCGTTACAAGACATGTCAAAGCTAATAATAAATTTCTACCAAACTGTTAGGTAGCACATCAGTATTTCCCCGCGAGATCAGTCTTAATTCTGTACATTTTTTGAGTTTTGGCGTGTGGTAAGTGTGCCAAAAGCATTTGCTCAAACAAATATATTTAAAAGTTTTAATTTTGAACAAGTTGAGTAGTAAATAATAAAAATATTTAACTTTTGCACCTGTTGATATATTATTGAAAGTATTTGTTAGAAAGTTGATCTTACTACCATCTCTTATCCAGTGTTCCCTCTTTTTTACCAGATTTAAGGTGGCCTTGACCTATATATTTGTCCTAAATAGCAAATTTTAAATAAATATATTACATTTTGTTCTGCGCATGCGCAGAACGGGTTTTCCCAAGATCACCCCCCCACCACCCGCTATAAAAGGAGGTCGGCCAAGAGCGTCTCTCATTCTTTGGTGAACTTTTGTAGAGGTAACATCTAAAGACGCTAGTGGTAAAAAGTGTTAAAATGCTTCTTTGCCATATTTGTGGGGAATTTTTCCCAGATGAAGTGATTCTTCAAATCCATCAAGAATTACATATGGAAGACCCGGCGAGTGAAACGGCTAACGAAATGGACATGGACTGGATTGATGACATTTTGGATGAATTTAATCAACGGCTCGACAACTGGGAGAGTTATTTGCAACAAATGCAGCAGGGACGACCCAGTGTGATCCAATTTGGAGGTGCTGGACCGTCAGGACTTAGAAGAGGAACTGTTGCGGAACCAGAAGAAGAAGAAACGGACACTGATACAGATTTAGATACGGACATGGATTTGGATATAGAAACAGAACAAGGAGGAACCAGACACTTACGCACAACTGCTTTTCCCGGACGCACGGTAATACATAACAAAATAAATAATGTGCAACTAGATTTAGAAAATTTTGTAACCGAGGCAAAATCATTGATCTGTGAAACTTTAACTAAAGAATTGGCAAGATTAAATATTATTAAATTTGGTTTAGTGTTGGACGCAAAATTTAGTAAATCTGATGGTGAAACCACACTTCGAGGTTTCATAACAAAAAACCGTACTTTGATGTTTGCCTCGGATGTAAATAAAATTGTAGATAAATGTATTGAAGAATTGTTGACAAAAATGCAGGAGCATGAGGGTAGAGGGTCAGGTTGGATGTTTACATCCGTAGAGGGTTTAGATTTAAGAGTACATAAGCACGGTTACGGTATGAGGGGTAGCAGTTACATCAAGCTACCGAAGAAAATTGAACAAACTAAAGCATGTATAAATGTACAGAATGAAGATAATGAGTGTTTTAAGTATGCTATGTTATGTAAATATATTTTGCCAGAGCAGCGCCCTTGTAGAGTAAGTGGACATTATGTAAATGTAAATAATAGGTATAATTTTGTAGGACTATCTTACCCTGTAAAAATTTCTGATATTTCTAAGTTTGAGAAAAACAATCCTGGTGTTAGTGTAAATATTTTTGGTTTGGATGATGCAAATAATGTGTACCCCTTAAGGGTGACTAAAACTGAACTTAGGAACCATACTGATTTGTTATTAATAACAAAAGGTGAAATTTCACACTATGTGTACATAAAAGATTTTGAAGCTTTAGTAGGTAAACAGTTATCCAAGAGGAAATGTAAAAAAACAATTTGTAAAAGGTGCTTTTGCTTTGTAAATAAGGAGTTAAGAAGAGGAGGTGCTCAGTGGCTACAAGAACACCAAAGACTCTGTAATGAAAATTTTGAATGCAAAATTAGTTTGCCTGCACCTACTCGCTCTATTGTAAAATTTGAAAAGATTAGCCATCAATATAGGGTACCATTTGTAATTTATGCAGACTTTGAGTCTACACTGGTACCCCAAGAACATCCAGAAGGGGAAATTACCAGTAGGACGAAATACCAGCTGCATAAACCTAACAGTTTTTGTTTGCTTGTTAAATCCACACTGTCAGAAGAACATTTGAAAAATTTTGGTTTAAGTCCAACACCAATTTTGTACAGAGGTGAGGATACTGCTAAACATTTTGTAGATAACTTGTATTATATAGCTGATAAGGTTGAAGAAGTGTTCAGTAATATTGTCCCTATGATTCCTCTAGATGAAGAGGAGGAAATTCAATATATCAATGCCACTAATTGTTACTTGTGTAAAAAAGAATTTACTGTTGAGAACCATAAAGTTCATGACCATGATCATCTTACTGGTTATTACAGAGGGGCTGCTTGCAATTCATGTAATATTAATTATAAACTTCCGAAATTCATTCCAGTCGTTTTGCATAACCCTAGTGGTTATGATTCACATTTTATTATTCCGGAATTGGGCAGGGATGATGGGAAAATTGATGTTTTGGCCAACACTTTAGAGAATTATATTAGTTTTTCCAAGACTGTTGGCAAGATAAAGCTTCGATTCGTGGACTCTTTTCGATTCATGTCTTCTAGCCTTGCCAACCTAACTAAAAATTTAAGACGACAGGATTTAAAAGAAACCAGAAAAATTGTGCCAGAAGATAAAATGGACTTGGTGCTAAGGAAAGGAGTTTTTCCTTATGATTATATTACAGGAATGGAAAAATTTGAAGAAACAAGACTACCACCTATCGAAGCGTTTAAAAGTAAATTAACTGAAACCGAAATTTCAATTGAAGATTATAATCATGCTCAGAAAGTCTGGAATGAATTAGGAATGAATACCTTGGGTGATTATTCTGACTTTTATGTAAAACTAGATGTAACATTATTGTGTGATGTTATGGAACAATTTAGGAACACCTGTTTCACCGCTTACGGACTGGACCCGCTACATTCTTTTACTTCTCCCGGTTTGGCCTGGCAGGCCATGCTAAAATCTACCGAGTGCAAGTTGGAATTGCTAACCGACATCGATATGGTTTTAATGATTGAATCGGGTGTACGAGGTGGATTGACCCAGGCTGTTACAAGACATGTGAAAGCTAACAATAAATTTCTACCAAATTATGATAAGACTAAAGATTCGATTTTTCTTGGATATTTTGATGCCAATAATTTATACGGTTGGGCGATGTCCAAACCCCTTCCATATGGCGACTTCCAGTGGGTAGACCCGGACAGCATCGGGGACATTATGCAGATCCCACAAGATGGACCGACCGGCTACATTTTCGACTGCGACTTCGAATATCCAGAACACCTACACGATCATCATTATGACTTGCCACTGTTGGCTAAAACTGAAGTATCACCGACAGGAAAATGGCCCAAATTAATGATGACATTAAACAACAAAAATCGTTATGTGGCACACTATTGGGTTGTACAGCAAGCGTTGGAGTTAGGACTAAAAATAACAAAAATTCACCGAGCACTACAATTTTCTCAGTCGTGTTACTTGAAACCTTACATAGATTCCAACACTGCGAGGAGAGCAGCAGCAACATCAGCCTTTGAAAAAGATTTTTACAAGCTCATGAACAATGCAATATTTGGAAAAACTTTAGAAAACAAAAGGAAACACAAAATTGTAAAATTAGTAACAAACCCCAGACAGATGCAGAAACTTGTACAGAAACCAAATTTTGGAACAAGTATGATAATTAATGAAAACTTGGTAGCAGTCAGCATGAAGAAAACCAAGATAGTAATGGATAGACCGTTGTACATAGGAATGTCTATATTGGATATAAGTAAAACGCACATGTATGACTTTCATTACAACAAAATGGTTCAACATTATGGAAGAGAAAATATTGGAGTAGCCTACATGGACACGGATGCACTAATTTATTGGATTAAGACACAAGACATGTATGAAGATCTTCGGACGTTCATACACAAAAATGATTTTGATTTTTCCGACTACCCAAGAAATCACCCGAACTTTAATGAAAATAATAAGAAAGTTTTAGGTAAATTCAAAGATGAATGCAATGGAGCAAGCATGGAAGAAATCGTTGCACTAATGTCTAAATTATATTCTTTTAAAGTATATAAAGGACATCAAGAAGAAACATCTACCACGAAAAAAGCAAAAGGTGTGAAGACAAGTTATTTGAAAAAAAATGTAAACTTTGAACAATACAAAAACTGTTTATTTAACGACACCACCTTGACTGCTAAATTCAACACCATAAGGAGTGAAAAACACAAAGTGTACAGTGTTACAGAAGTGAAAAAAGCATTGTCAAACAAAGATGACAAACGTCACATTATGGAAAACCAAATTGATACTCTTCCTTTTGGCCACTACTCTCTCAACCCTATCAACAACTAACCTATTCTTCGTCCCTCTTCGTCCTTCTTCGACCTAAATTCCTTTTCCTTCCGTAAAAAAATGGGGAACACGGCAAGTCCAACGCCGTGTTCCCCATTTTTTTACATCAATTTGAATGACCTTGACCCAGTTAAATATGGGTACAATGTAATAAAAAATTTATTTTTACTTCATCCATGAATGAGGAAGGATAAAATTATGGATTTGAAAGAAAAAATTGTTCATGAACTTCATAAACCGGCTAGGAGGAAATTTCCCCGAAGAAATACTGTTATAAAAGGAATGAATGATCTATATCAAGCTGATTTAATCGAAATGATTCCTTATAGTAAACAAAATAAAGGATTTAAATATATATTGACTATTATCAATTGTTTTACAAAAATGGCAGATGCTTTACCGCTAAAAGATAAAACCGGCAAGAGTGTAACAAAAGCCATGGAAACTGCAATACATAGAGACAAAAATACCATAAAACATTTACAAACCGATGATGGTAAAGAATATTTCAATAAAGAATTTTCAAATTTAATGAAAAAACACGACATAAACCATTATTCGACTAATTCAGAGGTAAAAGCATCAATCATAGAAAGATTTAATCGAACTTTAAAAGGTGCGATGTACAAGATGTTTTCAAACAGAGGATCGCACGTATGGATTGATATGTTACCAAAACTAATAAAAGATTACAATAACAAGTTTCATAGAACAATTGGTATGAAACCGAACCAAGTGACTAGTAAAAATGAAAAACTCGTATTAAAACGTATAAAAATGAATACTAAACCAAAAGTTGAAAAACTAAAGCCTAAAGTGTTTAATGTTGGTGATAAAGTGCGAATAAGCAAATACAAAGGTGTATTCAGTAAAAGATATCTGCTAAATTGGACAAATGAGGTTTTTACCGTATTTAAGGTGCAACCTACAGTACCGGAAACTTACATTTTAAAAGATAATAAAGGACAATTGCTCGAAGGAGGGTTTTATGGACATGAAATGTTAAAATCCACAGTAGGTGATGTATATCTCGTTGAAAAGGTGTTACAACGGAAAAAAGATAAAGTTAAAGTGCGATGGTTAGGATTTAATAAGAGTGAAGATTCTTGGATACCTAAAAAAGATCTTATATAATGATGGAGCATCATTTTAGGTTGAACCTTTACAAAGGATGGAGATAATACCGCAAAAGGATAGTTTTCCTATTAATAATATTGATGAACTCACGGTGGACAATTCAGAATTAAACAGTGGCAAACATGGTGTTTTATTACCAAACACGGTGCGTTGTCTTGTAACCGGTCCATCCAATTGTGGTAAAACAAATGTGGTATTCAATTTGATTACAAACCCAAAAGGATTGCGTTTCAATAACTTGTATGTCTTTTCTAAATCATTACAACAACCCAAATACCAATTATTAGAAAAAATATTTAATAATGTTCCAGAAGTGAAATATTACAAGTTTGATGCAAGTGAAAGTGTAATGCAACCGCATGAAGCTAAACCATTTTCAGTTTTTATATTTGATGATGTATCCTGTGAAAACCAAAACACTATC
This sequence comes from Neoaliturus tenellus, assembly GCA_030545055.2. Taxonomy (NCBI): domain Eukaryota; kingdom Metazoa; phylum Arthropoda; class Insecta; order Hemiptera; family Cicadellidae; genus Neoaliturus; species Neoaliturus tenellus. The sequence continues at coordinate 343,786,420 of CM061531.1, read as the reverse complement.
AGGAGCTATTTCGCTATGGGGCGACATAACAATATAGATAGCATTTACATAGGCCAGACTTATAGTAAAATACCAAAACAATTGATAAGAGACAACGCAAATGTGTTAATCGTATTCAAACAGGATGAAACCAACTTAAAACACATATATTACGATCATGTCAATGCGGATATGTCATATGAACGGTTTAAAGACATATGTGGTAAGGCTTGGGCTGAAAATTATGGATTTTTGACAATTATGAAGGAACAACCACTAAATAACGGCCGATACAGGATAGGTTTTGATAAATTTATATTAATTCACTAACCATTATATCACACAATCATTCTTGTACAGCACGTCTTGCTACAAACATGGTTAACCAAGAAAAGTTAGTAAAGGAAATTAAATCACTTAGTGATTCTATTCGGGCTAAAAACAGAGCGTTAAAGTTAGGTATCAGCGAAAGGGAGAAATTTCTCGAATCTACTTTTAAACCTATTACAGAGCCTTTGAAACAATTGAACAAAAAATTGACTAAACCTTCTTTTCAAGGTGATATTATTGCTCCGATAACACAATATGAAAGGGAAAGTGTAATATCAGAAGATATTAGCGATGAGGACCCGGAAGCCTCCATATTTAGTGATACAACGGCAGAAAGAGAAGATGTATATGCTGGTAGTGAAGAGGAAGTGGTATCTATAGCGAGTGAAGAAGAAAAAACAGAAGGAGAACCATCAAACATAAGTTTATTGGGTGAAACTATTCATACAAAAGGACCGTTAGGAAGGAAATACTTGTTAAAACTGTTAATTGGAACTGATTCTACTAAAAAATACCACAGTTATGGAGCAAGAATGTCCAAAGAAGGTGTAATGATTGGTAATAGCAAATTAGATGTCGATGAACATGATAATATTCACATAGGTGATCAAATATATAAGGGAACAAGGGGGCTATTTGAATTATTATTTGAAAATAAACCTTTAAAAGCATTGGTAAAAAATGATGATTTGGAAGTGTATAGCAAAATTTTGGATCAAACTAATGCATATAAAAGAAATTATTTACCTGAAGCACCCATATATAGAAATAAATCTGTAAAATATAAAGATTTTGTTTCCAAATTAATACCAATTATAAGAAGAAAACCTGTAAAAAGAAGATTAGTAGCATCCACTTTAGATTTAAGTTCTCCAGAACCGAGAAAAAGAAGCAAATCAGTAACCGGTAAAGGATTGATGAAGAAACTATACAATACAAACGTAATTTATTACAATAATATCAATAAATTGGTGGATAGAATGAAACTAATACATGAAGCCAAAGAGGCGGGTCATACTGGATTGGAAAACGAATGGGTGGCTTTAGTGGATGAACTTAGAAACCGAGGGGTAATCTCATAAAAATGCGTTACTCCCTAAAATGCTATTCAGTTGCACCATGAGTGTCGACAAGTTCGGACGGTATTCCTCGGATGGATTATATTACGCGAATAACTTAAAAAGAGGTGCTGGTTTACCACAAACACCTGAAGGAGATTATGATATTAGTAATAAAAGGTTAAAAAACATAAAAGATCCCACGGACGAAAACGATGCAGTAAATTTAAAAATAGTAAATGAAAAAATATCACCAACTTTAAGACTACACAATAACACATATGATGCAGAAAATCATAGAATTATCAACGTTGGTAAACCAAATCAAAACGGTGATGCAATAAACAAAGGTTATTTGTCATCTGAATTAAAAAATACGTTAAAATTCAATGGAAAAACGTATAGTGCTAACAATAAACGTATATCCAACGTAGATGACCCTAAAGAGGAAAAAGACAGCGTGAATAGACGCTATTTACATTCTTTAATACCTGAAAAGACAAAAGATGGATTTTCTTTTTATAAATTTGTTATTAACGATATAGGTTATCCAAAAACTGAAAACGATGCTGTAAATCTAAAATATATTAAAGATCATTGTATCATACGTGATGTAGGGGTTATAGATTGTTTTGGTAATTGTTTAGCAAATGTTAAAGATGGTTCGGCACCATCAGATGGTGCAACAGTGGGTCAAATGATGGAAACCTTAAAACAAGAAACAACCTCTTTTGTAAAACAAGATCAAGTAGTATCGAAGCAAGGGGATGAATTTGTTCAAGGTAATGAAAAATTTAATTTATTAACATACAAAAATAATGTTTGGGATTGCATGGATAAAAAGTTATCAAATATGGGATGGGGTTATGATAAACATGATGCAGCTGCTTTATCACAAACCGTACATCTAGATCCAGATCATTATTTTAGATGGTTTACATGTAATAATAGAGTGATAAAAGACTTGGCACAAGGAAGAGAAGCAAATGATGCTGCAACTGTAGGACAGACCATTACAACATCATTGAAGGATAGTAAAGTGTATAATTGTAATAATAAACGTATAACAAACCTTAAAGACCCTGAACATGTAGATAATGCTGTCACTGTTAATTTTCTTGTAAAAGTTTTAGGTAATGCGATATTTGATTTACACAATCATTTTACACCAGATATTCTTCAAGGAAAATCGGGTCATAATACTTATGCTGAATCCGCGAGAGGTGATTATATTAAACGAGAAATTTATAATAAATACTTTATTAACCCTAATACGCAAAAGTTTAGATCATCAGATTGGGGTGATATTGATATTTAATTAAATAACTCAATAAATGACTTCATTTATGTGCAACCTGTCATAGAGGTAACACATAGGTTACGCTTTTCGAATATAAAAGACAATCATGACGTTTCATTACACCAGTCCATATCGAGACACTATACGGAAAGGAGGTGGTATCACATCCACAGCGGTTTCTCTGTTAAGTAAAGCTTTAAATCGAATTCCAGTAGGATCTGTCGTAAATAGAGCAATAGACGCTTTACCATACGAATTTCACATACCGGGAGGTTATCAGTATTGCGGACCAGGAACTAAATTGAAAAAACGACTGGAAAGAGGTGATCTAGGCATAAATAAGTTAGATCAGGCTTGTAAAGAACACGATATAGCATATTCCACATTTAGCGATACAAAAAATAGATCAATAGCTGATAAAAAGCTCGCGGATATAGCTTGGCAACGAGTAAAGTCTAGTGACGCTAGTATTGCAGAGAAAGCAGCAGCTTTAGCGGTAACAGCAGGTATGAAGGCTAAAACAGCAGTAGGAGGTGGAAAAAGGAGGAGAAGAGTGAAAAGGAGATCGGCAAAGACGAAACATGGAGGGAATATTAGAAGAAAACGACGTTCCACCAGAAAGGGTAGCAAAAAACCAACAGTATGGTCAATGGTAAAAAACGGGGCAGGTCTATACCTAAGACCGTATCGTGCATATTAAATAAAAGAAATCAATTAGTAATACCACATAAAGCATTAACAAATATTGAATTATTTAAATACATTTCATGTTTAAAAATACCATTTTTTCGCGGTGTCTTTATGAAAGATGATTTACCAGTTAAAATGTGGAAAATCGAAACCGGTATTGTAAATTTAGACAATTCTGAAGGTCCTGGCACTCATTGGGTTTGTTATAAGAAATTAGGTGAAAATATATATTACTTTGATAGTTTCGGCAATTTACCACCACCTAAAGAACTTGAGCATTACTTTAAATCTGCTAAAAACATATATTACAACTATAAAAGAGAACAACCTGATAACACTTTAATATGTGGCCATTTATGTTTGGAATTCCTAGCTAAAAGTATCAGTCACTATTGAGATGTCTTCCTATACGGTATCATTAACAGGAAAATCGTCCACTTTACGAAGTATCCTTTTTCCAGCGTTACGCTTGCAAAAAGGAAGATTTTGGGAAGCGGCACTGTTGGATTTTACAACTTACAACTCTATTCCCAATGTTACGGAAGATAAAAATAACTTATTGCATTACTATAAAGGAAAAGATGCCAGTGGAAAGTTTACAGACTTAGAAGTTTGCAGTTTACCCACAGGTTCTTATGAAATTGATCATATTAATGAATTTTTGCAAAATAAAATGGGAAAAGACAATATAACATTAAAAGGTAATAACAATACGATGAAAGCTGAAATTAACTCCAAATATTACATAGATTTTACTCAGGAACACTCAATCGGTGAATTGTTAGGATTTCCCAAAGATGGGCCAATTTTAGAACCAAATCAAACACATTCCGGTAAACAAACTGTAACTATACTAAAAGTCAATAGTATAGATATAACTTGTAACATTATACAGGGAGCTTACAGAGATGGAGCAAATACTCATATAATACATACTTTTTACCCAAGTGTACCTCCAGGATTTAAAATTGTTGAAAAGCCACAAAACCTAGTATATCTGCCGTTGAACACCACTTTCATTTCAGACATCGTGTTGAACGTATTGGATCAAGACGGTAACTTGATAGATTTCCGAGAAGAGCCAATTACAGTTAGATTACATTTAAAATCGACACTTTAATACAAAATCATGGGTTTATCATTTAAAAGTGGACAACCTACGGGAAACCGCATTAGTAGCTCTTCAGCTGTGGAGGAGTTAACACGCGAGAACATTCGTTTCTTAGAAAAGATTGGTTTAAAATTAACCGATTATGGATATACTGGATATAGCGCAGGGTCCGACATTCGACGAAACCCTATGGGAAAAAGAATATCACACCCACAACCCTTACACTTCATCAAAATTGAACAATAACGACGAAATTCGTATTCCTATACAACATCAGGACATTTACACACTACCATGTGAAAGTTACTTGTATATCGAAGGAAAAGTTACTAAAAAGGATGGTTCTACTACTGGTACAACAGTTCCATTTATAAATAATCCTATGGCTTTCCTGTTTGATGAAATTAGATATGAAATATCAGGTGTAACAGTTGATTCCACTAAAAAAGTAGGTATTGCAACAACTTTAAAAGGGATAACATCTATATCACCTAATGAAACCAATTTACTTCAACCTGCCGGATGGGTTTTACCTGAACATGACACAATCACTCCGAATACAAAGGGATATTTTGATTTTCATATTCCATTACGTTTGTTGCTTGGATTTGCTGAAGATTATAGAAAAATAATATTAAATGTTAAACAAGAATTAGTTTTGTTGAGATCTTCTAACGATAAAGACATTATTAAAGCTCCAGACGGTACAACAGATGCAACTTTAGAATGGAAATTAACATTAGACAAAATTGTATGGAGAGTTCCACATGTTAAATTAGCTGACGAGCATAGAATGCTACTATTAAGGAAATTAAAGGCTGATCGTGATATTGTAATTCCTTTTAGAAGTTGGGAATTCCATGAACATCCCAGTTTACCTGCTACAGATCGACACACTTGGACTGTTAAAACATCTAATTACGTAGAACGAGCCAGGTATATTATATTTGGTTTACAAACAGGTAGGAGAGACAGTATCACAAAACATGCAGGCAAATTTGATCATTGCAACTTAAAAAATATTAAAGTTTATTTGAATTCACAGTTTTTCCCCTACGACAATTTAAATGTGTCATTCGCTAATAAAAAGTACAGTATATTATACGATATGTATGCGAGATTCCAAAATTCATATTACGGTAAAACAAATACACCTTTATTATCACCAGAAGAATACTTAGATGGTTACACAATAGTTGTAATTGATTGTTCTAAACAAAATGAATCAGTAAAATCATCAAGTGTTGACATAAAGATAGAAATGGAATTCAACGAGCCTATACCTGCAAATACAACTGCACATTGTTTAATTTTACATGATAAAATTGTCACTTACACACCTTTGACTGGAATTGTTAAAAATGTTTTATAAAAAATCGTTTTTGTAAAATTTCAATCACGGGCGCGATTATAAAAGGGGAGCGCGCAGGTCGCTCCTGATCAGTTTGTTGCCTGACATCGTATGGGTAGCATCATCTTCAATATGGCTTCTACTAGTGGTACAACGAAATGTGATATAGAGAAAGAAATTTCAGAATTTTTGGACATGAATGAACAGCAACACGGCGCAGATCAAGAAGAAGAAAAAGGTAAAAAGAAGAAATATTTGTCCAAGAGGAAGAGAAATGTGGAAGAAAATATTTCACCAAATATTTTAATGGAGGTATTTTTAAGAATTTTTTATCCAATCTCTTCAAGTTTGGATAAAAGTGTTTTAATTGGAGTTATGAAATCAACCGACTATTCACCTACAGTAATTTTAACCCACGGAACAAAAATGATTTTGTTTACAGCCAACGCTTGGGAATCTTTTATGAAACACCTCCATTTGTTGGAATGTTATTTTAATAGCAACATGTTTGGCAGGAAAACAAAAGTAGGACTATTGGATTCAGACTTGGAAATTGATATTATTAAACACAGAGGTGAACATCAAATGAGATTCAGAGATACGACCAAACATGACATAAAAATTCAACTGAACAGAGAAGAATTTTTTATTTTAACATGTGCAACTGAACCAATAACAAGATATTTAAGACAGCTAGTATTCTCCAGTTCAATTATTAAAGATTATTTAACAGACACTTTGGACAAACAACCGGATGCACCAATTTTGTATGGACCTGTGGACACTTCAATATTCAACAGAATTCCTCATGAAGTTCAAATGTGGAGACAATTGGAACAATATGTGCAAGAAAAAAATAATTTTGTAAAATCGGATGAAGAAACACATTTCAGTGATGAAAAGGATCAAAGTGATGAGAATGAGTACAACAAAAATGACCAGATGGAAAGTTAAATAAAATTTTTAAATTTTTCACAACACTTTACACTTCAATTGACAAGTTTTCAATAAAAAATTCAAAATTTTGTGGGTGTAGGCCTACCGGGGATGGTGCCCACGTTAAATATACACCAACGCGCCTTCAACTGTACGGCCTGGCATAAATAAATGCCTACCGTGTTGTGGAAAACAGTTGACCTTCTGACACCGTGATGGATAGACGGGTGACCTTTCAAATGGACATGGAAGAAGAAATCAAGTCCAAGCCGGGTATTATTGAATTTCAAGCTTTTCGTGGTAACGATGATCGGTTTATAATTAAAGAACTCGTATTTTACGATTTAGATAAAAATATTCCTTACACATTTTTATTTAAACCACCATGCTCTTTTTCTTCACTAACCACCAAAGCCGCAACAACAAACCGATGGACTTGGAAATATTTTCATCACATCGATTGGTATGACGGTTTTACCAGTTATTCAGACTTGTATCATATTATGCATCAATTTTCAAACAGATTTACTAATATTTACACAAAAGGACTTGAAAAGAAAAGATGGATAGAACAATTTACATCTACTCCAGTTAAAGATGTGCAAATAGATAAAAATTTTAAATTTATTGCTGAAAACATTTGTATTTGCACACAAAGTGTGGAACATGAAAGGGACAGGCACTGTGCGTTAAAAAACGCTTTAAAATTAGCGACTTACCTGCAAGATGGAGAAATCGGCGATGGTGGTGGGGGTAACGGCGATTATAAAAGCGAGGAGCAGACCGAGACCTGGCACGAGTATTACTCGAGATTCCGAGACGACAACATCTCAGAGCAAGAAGACAGCGAGGACCTCTAGAACAACCATGGCATCCAACCAGTTTCTGCAGTCTTTGGTGGAACAATTCAACGCCCACTCCAAGTCTACAATTTTGCCGGTAAAAAAATGTTCTGAACTCAAGGATGAAAAACATTATATTATACATGCACTGAAGAAAATGGAAACTACTGTCGGCGAAGCAATCTGCTGCAGTCTCAGCGAAGCACCATATACTCCGGGGGATGAAGCAAAATTCCAAATTTACCTTCCGAAGAGATTTTTCCACCTACTACAAAATGAAGATCTACGCTCCATTCAACCGGGATGTCTCTACTTGGTGTCCCACGGATGCAGCGGCAGCAACTCCACCGAGCTTACCATCCACATCGCAGACAAGCAGCAGTGTTAAAAAAAAAAATAATTTTTTTCTTTCTTGTATCTGTTTGTATTTTTAACTATATATATTTTTGTCATGTAATCTTGTTTGTACTGTTTTAAATAAAGATAAAAAACCAAAAAAAAAAAAAAAAAAAAAACACACAAAAAAGGCAACATATCAATATGTGAAACAAAAAAATTTTTCACATATTGATATGCTGCCTTTTTTTAAAGCTCTGGGGTGACCTTGACCTTTGACCTTTGCACAAATTAAACATAAACTTTTTTTCAAACAGCAATATGTGTGTGTGTGTGTGTGTGTGTGTGTGTGTGTGTGTGTGTGTGTGTGTGTGTGTGTGTGTGTGTGTGTGTGTGTGTGTGTGAGTGAGTGTGTGTGTGTATGTGTGTGTGTGTGTATGTGTTTTCCCCCACCATTTCAGGTTACCAGCCTACAGACTGTAAAGAAGTTCAGTTTCATTGCAACTGTCAAACGATGAGCACCCTATTTGAGCTTTGTGTAAGAAAAATTATTGAAGATCAACAGCTATTTAGCCATACTTTACGATCCAACGCTCCTCAACAAATTAAAATTTTTATCAAACAGTACAAGCTAGACAACAGAGGTTACAACACTTTTGGTTGGTACAAGTTTGGTGATGGTACAAAATTTTGTCGAAGTTGTGGAAGGGCCGCTGTATCCAACCCGGCACAATTCCTACAAGATGATGGATGTTTACAATATGGTCATGTCGCTCCAGTTTTAAGTTACCATACACCTAAAGAACTTTGCGCCATTTGTTCAATCAATATGTTTACTTGGCAAAAATTTAACCACCTCTCATCAGACAGCGTGTAAACAACTTCCCCCCACCACTATTTCATACTACCTTAAAACGACCATGCTAATATTCATTCCGCCTTTGGACATCATACGGAAAACATCAAGATGGCTCTGACTGTAAAATGTGCAAATTATGAAGAAGTATTTGTAAGAAATCTGCAAGAATTAAACGAAATTGTTCAAGAATTTAAATCACTAATCGAACAGGGATACCGATTGAACATGCAAATTTTTGCTTGCAACACAAAATGCCCTCATGTCCCCAGGGATGACGAGCCGCCTAGGTCACCATCATCAACTTCTTCAGCCTACTCCTCCAGATCATCCATGAAGACTCAAGCCAGTCCAAACTTGGAATATTTCTCCTGACTAATATTTATATTTTGTATCCTCATTGTACTTCAATATGCATATTTTTGTATTGTAATAAAGGAATGATAAAATAAAAACAAAATAAAAAAAACCTATCTTGCTACAGTATTGTAGCAAGATAGAATTTTTTTAAAACACAAATTGGATGACCTTGAACATGTTCTAACATGTTCAGGTTTTCCCCCACCACTTTTCCTATTGGATACCTGAGACGGCAGCACCAATGTGTTTCATTACATCTTCATCTTTCAAGCTGCAATCATGGATGTTCCACCACCAATATATGAGGCCGATGAAGCAGAAAGCCTGGGGAGGAGGAGATGCCAGCATGTGGATCTAGTGGCGATGATGGAAAGAAGGATGGAAGAAAGACGGATCAGGAAGGACCATATGCTAATTCAGAAAATTTTAAAATTAGATCTCTTCATAATCTTGGCCTTATTGATTGCAATCTTCTTCTACTTGGTCTACGCAGTTGTATACTGTCTAAGATGCATCGAGTGTACAGATAAAGCAGCCAAATTGCCGGTTTTCAACACTACTCTGTAAATAAATTTTTCTTTTTTAAAACTCCAAATAGTTGACCTTGAACATGTTTCAACCTGTCTAGTTGTATCAATTACCCCCACCACCACCATTCCAAAAGACTAATCCTACATGCAAGTCTGGCTTCATTTCCAACTCAGCTACGCTAAAGGTTACACTACACACAATGAAGTGGGAATTACTTGTTGACAGTATTCAATACCTAAAAGAAATCTATGAAAAATTGCACATGCGGCTTCTTCAAAATCCAGGGATGATAATAAAAATGAACTTGGAATACGACTGTCCACTCATCGACGACAGTATGGATGAAGCAGAAGGGGTAGTCCAAAATACACAAGGAACATGTTGCTGTGAAGAAAATTCTTCGACAACATCAAGCACAAGTCCGGACAGCACATATGGGGATGAAGGAGAATTTTTGTAATTTTTAAATAAAATAAAAAATAATTTTTTTTTAAAACTTCAAATGGTTGACCTTGAACACGTTTGAACATGTTGAGCATTGTGGATAAAAAATATTTTTTTTTCTTATGCCTATTGCTGAATAACAAACTCAGTTGTATAGTTTGCAAAAAAATTTTTTTTTTTCATTTCATCCGACCACTTTACCCCCACCATCTCCTTATCCCCACCACCCTGCCGAGTACCTCAGATACACGGAGAGACTTGCTCAGTTGCTGTTCAACTCTTGTGGTGTGCACATCTCACTTTTTGCACTAAATTTACTTATATTGAGTTTAAATTTAAATATTTAGCCAAATATCAAACATTTCTTAATTTTTCGGCAAAGTTTCAAATAACAAAAAAATTTTTTTTTTTCACTTTTGGTTTGATTGAAATTTCACAAGTTCCAAGATCACCTGAGAAAGAATAAGAAATAAATATTTCTCAGGAAATATTTCCAATCCGAGTTACGGTAAAGGACAGGCTCGGATGAGTTGTTGCAAAAATTTTAATTTTTTCTTCCTTCTGACCACTTTACCCCCACCACCTCCTTATCCCCACCACTGGGCCGGGTACCTGGGGAACCGCCTGCACCCAAGTCAGTACGTCTTCGGACGCGGTGCTGTTCGGATCGCGTGTCGTTTGTCGCAATGTCGGGTGTTTGAAGAAATTATTCTTCGGCTCTAAGTCTCTCGGTGGGTAAGTAAAATATAAAAAATTATTTTTTTTCTCAAGTGAGGCTGCTGGGACGGGTCAATGACCCCTGACGGATACATTAGGTCGAGAGTCTGATCGCTAGGGAATAAAAAAAATATTTTTTTGCACTTTTGTGATTCCTCGAGAAATTTCAATTTCTCACCAAAATTTGAGGAATCGCAAAAGTGCAAAAAAAATTTTTTTGTATTCTTGCGTGACCTTGACCTAATTAACGTCAGTGACGTCATCATGATGACGTCAGCGGTAATGACGTCACCATGACGTCATAGGTGTGACGTCATGTGACGTCATATGACATCATTAGTGACGTCATTAGTGACGTCATTGATGACGTCATGTCCCAGCAGCCCCACTTTTACACTACTGGCCTCGAGAGTTCATAAATTACTTTAAATTTACATGTAAGAATTACATACAATTTTTTTTATAAGTTACAAAAATTAGACAAACTTTTATTAGTAGGTACTAGTTTGCCATAGTATCAACGTATTTTCACTTAAATAACTTTGTCCATGCTTATGGTAAAATATTTCTATGCTAAAAGTTGTTGATTGTGCTAATATACATAAAGATATATAAAATAAAAATAAACAGAATGATTAATAATTTACTTCGAGTCAATAAATGGGTGTTAAATTTAAGGAAAACCTTTAATTGGTACAATGCGTTCCAAATGAAAGAGTAACTAAGTGGGATGACTGTTTTGTAAAATGATAAAATATTACCTAAAATGAGAAGTTGATAAAAAAACTTCAAACTATACAAGAACGATTCATTTTCAACGAAAAACAACAACAGCCGCCACCGCCGAGCATTTTACTTCCAACCAATCGTAAATTAGCTTGCTAGGGCTTTCAACTGAACCCGGCAACATGTAGGGCTCGATAAAAAAGTGTAGTAATTTTGCTTACCAAGCCAATCAATGTAATTTTTCAGTTATTCAATAGATACCACTTTAGATATTGTTTATATAGTATAATATGCAATTAAAAATAATAAAAATAAAGATCTATGTTTAACATTAATTTATATTGGATTATTTATTTATTTTGGTACTGAAAGTATAATTTTCAATGTAGGCCTACTTCACTGTTTATCGTACGATTTGTTGAGATTCTTTCAAGCTCACATTTAACCTTAATTAACGTTCATATAGGAATGACATAATCGCTTTCAAAAAGTATGTAATAAACTCCTACCTAATTACTACATTTAATCCTAAACAGAAACGATAAATGGTAACCCTCAACCAAGAAAAAACTATCTTTTACATACAGAGTTTCAAACACCGTAGTAGTGCAAAAATGGCGGAGCTGGGACGTGACATCATCACGATGACGTCAGCAGTGATGACGTCACCATGACGTCATAGGTGTGACGTCATGTGTCGTCATTATGACGCCATTGGTGACGTCATTAGTGACGTCATTGGTGACGTCATTAGTGACGTCGTTGGTGACGTCATCACTGCTGACGTCATCGTGATGACGTCACGTCCCAGCTCCGCCATTTTTGCACTACTCACCGTACATAGTCTACTTACATACTTACCACTAAAATACGAGAACAACGTTGACAGGTCCCAAAATGGTAAAATATTTGTATCAACATATTGGATTCTGTTTAATTAAAATAATCAATACGCGTAGTAAATAACAGTGAAAGTTACTTATCAAGAGATACTTATAAAAATAAAATATTCTTTTTGGACTTAAAAGTAATAATAAACAGAAACAATAATTAGTACTAAGTAAAAATTGGCTTTACCTAAATCTAATACACGCCCCAGAGGTAGAGGGCAGGTGTGGATTACTGTTATATTAGAATCCGCAGATTTCGCCGGAGGTCATGTTACTTCCACCCTCTACATACAAATGAGAATCTTCTACTCGAAATCTACTGCTTAATCTAGTCCATTAATTTGACAAACAGATTGAATTGATCGTATAATTAAATACAAATACTCCAACTATGTGTAAGGTTTTTTAAGGTATTGGTAATATGCATATTAATAACTTAAAAAAGATCTTTAAAATTTTTAAGACATTGAAGTTTTCATATGGAAGCTTAACATATCCATAAAAGCTGTTGAAGCTTTCTATCTGCGCTTTTAGTTCTGGAGTGTCTTACCACTCATACATTTCGCGTAGTGGAAATAAAACACCACACCCCACCATTAATTGATACTGTCAGTTAAGATTATCTACATACTGTAGTCATTTAATTTTAATACAATTATTTGCCTTCAGTGATAAAAATACAAGTAGAAATTTTAAATATGTGGAAAATTAAAACTTGACTACTTTTAAGTTCTCGTTACTGTTAAAAAAGAGCATTTTGGCCGTTGTTATAAACAATAGCGTGGTTTTTACCTAATTACTGAGGTATATTTGAGGGAAAGAAATGTATTGATTCAGTTATTTACGACTTAAGAGTCATCTTTAACTTTGGCCTAGTAGCGCAGTCGGCAATGTTAACCATACGGCTTTTATGCAAAACATGGTATTTTATTCCTCTATTTTTGACGGCGTTTTTCAACCGATTTTATTTAAACTTTATAGGTGTATAGTTGAAGTAGGTCTCTCATAACTCAATTTTTTTATGTGAAAATATTCCTCTCTGTGAAATTGCAAAGAAATTCAATTTTCTTTACTTTTAAGATTGTTTTCTACTTATACAATATATTTTTATTTACTTTTATATTAGGTATGAAGGACCTAGATCTATCCTTAATCTTCAATAAAGCATAAATGTTGCCAATAAATATCCAAAACCACCGTCCGAAACAGGGACATCCTATTTATAGGGATGTATTTAAAGTACATCTTAAAAAAAATAATAAAAAAATACTACTGTTAATGTATTGAATAAGAATTGTACGTGGTTCAATTGCACCAGTCAAGCTTTGACCACAAGAGCGTGCGTGGACTGTAGTAAATTGGCATCTATAGCGTGAAGGAAGCGATTGAATTTATTATCAACAGCTGATAAATCACCTCCCCATAAAGTAGTCTTTATCTGCAATGTTTTGAGCGTTACTATTCATTTATTTATATTAGTTAATTATATTTTGAGGTACTGTATGATAACTATGCTTTACACATTCCGAAACACAGTAAAATACTTTTTAAAACTTGTGCAGTCCTAAGTAGCACTGATGACACTATTACACTAAACATTAACAAAACGGAGGCGAATCAATGAAACTGTAAACAAAACCGTGTTTTATGCAAAACACTCCTAAATGTAATTTAATTGAATTTAATTTATATTTAGTTGCAGTTATGTCTCTCACATTTTAATTATGAATTACGTTAGTTACAGTATAAACAGTTTTATTTTACAAAACAGTATCCCGAATAATTATTTCTCTACAAATATTTCTTAAAAACAAAATCAAAACACATTTTGAAGAATAAAAGGATTTTTATTACATTAGTTGAGTACGAGTCCTTTTGCTTTAGCTTCGTTATAAGATTAGTGATCCTTTCCGGCGGCAAACAACACTGAGCCTCATTACCATTCATTTGGCCGGCTCCAACCTCCAAAGCGGCGCCGAGAGAGACTAATGACGGCTGCCGATTGTCTTTTATGGCTTTTAAAGAACACCAGAACCGTGTTTCTACTAGTTATTCTTTAATTAAATTTAAATGAACTACCATTTGTATAAGGTAAAGCAATGCACAATTATAAATTAAGTAAACATTAAATAACGTCTGTCGAATTGGAATTAAATATATACAAATGTTTAGTGACATCTTCAATAGACGAAATTAATTTAAGGAGGTTAAACTGCATTACTTCACATTTCATTTACATCAGCCCTTCTACATTCGTAAACTTGAACCTTCTTAGTACCTTGTGATATACTATTATCGCAATTAGTTGTGTACATTTTAAGCATTTATAAAAGTAACTTATGACAAGTAACAAAATATAAAAATTATTATAGTGTTTTGTAAAAAACTACCATGCTGTATTTAGAATTATCAAATTTCAAAATGTTTTCATTAGTCAAAATGTATTATTACTACACATTATTTCAAATTTATGCAAGTGATGTATAATTTTTTTGTACTATATTTTAAACATTTGCCTGTTAGAAATAGTCACATGACTTCCATCACTGCTATTGGCCAAAATTGCATCAATAGAGAAACAAAGTGTACTGAAATAGAAAATAAATTAACAAAATGACCAATTAAGATTAGTGATAAAACAAAATAAATATATAAAACAACTAAACGGATAGCAAATAAAATAAAAAAAACATAATACATAAATAAAATACAAGTGATAAAAGAAAAATAATTATAATACAATAAATGCCACAACACAAGACAAAACTAAACCCCATTGGTAACTGGAAACATACTGAACATTTTGAGATAGGTGCCACCAGAGTCAACATTTACTTCATTCTTCACTATTTAATAAAAATTACACAGTTGAGATCAAAAGCACGTCAGGTGTACCGCAATCTGTTCAGTGTGTACTCGACTAAGTTTAACAAATCCCTCGGCTTGGCGACCCTTCTCATTAATCATCACCAAGAGCTGCTCTTGGGTTAGTTCACACACCGAGGCCAGGCTTTGTATTGTGTGTAAACGAATTCTGTATTATAATAGTGGTCAATTATATGATTATTATGGTTGCAGTTGTCGTTTAAATAAAAATGCATTTCTCTACATATTTTACTTTACATCAGTGAATTATTAAAAAATATATATATTAGTAGGTTTTTTCATTAAGGATATTCATAAACAAACTTATTTGTATGGAAATTTTATTTTAAAAACAAATTTATGACGTAAACATTGTTTAAGTGAATTTCATGTAGGTCATGTGACCACATATTTGACTGCTATATATTTTATAGATATACTTGATTCCGGACAATATGCAGGGTTTAAATGATAAAAATATTTCTTAACTTATCCAAATTACAAGCCTTTAATAATAAAGATTTTCATCCAGAATAGCGCATTAAGAAAATTGGTATTATTTAATGTAAAACTGTTGTGAATCAAGAAACAAGAATATTTATTTGTCATAAAACTATACAAATACAAACATTGACAAATCGGTAAGGTGGTTGTTGGTTCCAATAACAACAATCAGTAATCAATGTTATTAAAACTATTAACAAACAATAATTAACCAAGTATTCTATTGAGAACAATGTCCATACTTTTATGTTTGGATACAAATACGAATACATTGAAACAGTCATAAGTAGACTACCATTTATAGTTAAAATATCAACCCTTAAATTTCCACCTGTATTTTAAAAATATTTTCCTAATCAATTGAATAATAAAGCTGGCTGGATAACTGTGTGGTAATAATGCTCACCTTTTAATTCAAAGTTTGCTTGTTCGATCCTGAAATACTATAAGCTCTTTGAAGTTTGATTCTGGACCCATTTGCCATTTGTCATTCTGCTAATTAATGATGGGTAATGGTTTCTAATGACTTTTCGAAGTTAGACAGATTCGAAGTTTTGGCTAGACCGGGGTTAGGACCGTTGCCCGTCAAAACGCTAAAATAGTCACTGGCGGAAAAAATGAATTCACTGATCAGCAAGTAATGAATTGGTTGCAATATGGGTGATGCTATGATAAAATATTACAATAGGATATATTTTTGCTTAGTCTTTCTAGTTACAGTAGTAGAAAATAATAAATATCCTAAGAATTTATGTATAAGTAAAAACTTGTTCTTTTATAACGTTTGTTATATAATATATATAAAACGCATTTAGAAATTTGTGTAATAAAAGCTATAAATTATTGTAAAATTATACGTTTTTAAACATATTTGATTTATATATTCTTATACATTTTCTTATATGAATATTTTATACATTTTCTTTTAATCAATGAAAAATTTGTGGAATATTCCTCAAAATAATAGTTATTTAAAATGTAACACATTCGTAAACTCCATGAAGGAGGTTTAGAGGCACGAGCAAAGGAGGGAGGAGGCAAACCATTAGTATAACAAGCAGAACGTGGAATTCGCTCAACCGTAGTAACAAGTATATATCTCTATACTAGCAGTAGTTATTTGACTAGCTTTGTCTACATCTACTGAACTAGAGATTTCCTTGCTACAAACAAATTGTAACATACATAACCTCTAAACAAATGTAGGTTTTTATTTTAGTTTGCCTTTATAAAACTCCTATCTTCTTTCATGAATGTAAGGTCATGAATAAAAAAGAAATTATCTTGTAACTTCCAAAGCCACTGACATTGAACAAGAATATATTAGAGTTGAATAAAATGTGAAACCCTTAGGAAAGTAATTGTTAAGAGGTTAACAATGTATGGGTCACAGACTTCATTCAATTAAAAAAGAGTTTTTTTACAATTTTTAAAATGCAGTAAAAATGAGTAGTAGATAGAAAAAGCCACTTTCAAAACCGGCCACGTGCCGCCGGAAGCCATGTTCCAGGGCAGGTGTCTTCCGGTCGAATATTAAATGAGGTTGGGGGAGGTGGGGTGAGGGTTTGAAGTAGATTTGCGCATAAATTAAAAGTTGGTTCAAAACTGAAATTCAACAATTGGTGGTTGAACTAAATTTGCGCATAAATTAACCGGGGTTGAATTAAAACTTCGCATAAAATATTGGTTAGTTCAAAACTGAAATTCAACAACTGGGGGGTTGAACTAAATTCGCGCATAAATTAAAAGTTGGTTCAAAACTGAAATTCAACGATTGGGAGTTGAACTAAATTTGCGCATAAATTAAAAGTAAGTTCAAAACTGAAATTCAACAACTGGGAGTTGAACTAAATTTGCGCATAAATTAACCAGGGTTGAAGTAAAACTTCGCATAAATTAAAAATTAGTTCAAAATTGTAATTCGACGGTGTTAATAAAAACTCTAATAGTTGAACGAAAATAAAAGTCAGTTCAAACATAGCGCAGTCATAACAAGAGAGAGAGAGAGAAGGTAGATAGAAGTGTTAAGTTCCGCGGATAGAACGAGAATGAAGAATGAAACATGACGCGTCGAAATATATGCGTGACTGTAGATGTCAGTTAATGGGGGGTCTAGAGCTTCCGGCCTGTCGGATGGTGAATTAATCAATGGGGGGAGTGGAGATGGCGCTCGGTTGAACTAAAATTGCGCATAAATTATAAGTTGGTACAAAACTGAAATTCAACTTGATAATGTGGGGTACGGAAAGTATGTCGGGGTTGAATTAAAACTTCGCATAAATTAAAAGTTAGTTCATGTTAGCTGAAGAGTGTACAGGAGAATGAAACAGGAACTGTCGTGAGCGCGCTTATATAAAGAAGGGTGGGGGTAAAATATGAAAACCTGCTGAACACAGTCGATAGGTGTAACAAGTTCGAAGTTGTGGAAACGTAACATCGAACGCAAAATGTTGTGAATAACACCATCGTCAACGCTAACTTGCAAAGTTCTAGCAGAGTATAAAGGGTTAAAACTTAATTTCTTCCTTACTTTTGTTAAATTAGTTTTAATCTTTGAAACAGAAGGTTTGGAATTACTTCGTAATATATGTTGTGTCCGCAAAAGTTTCAATTTCAAACATTGCGTATCCATCACAAGAAGTATATCAGATGTGTAGAAGTCAGAACAAGACAGATGAATGAGATATAACGTCGAGCACGCGAAGGTGATTCAAACAGGACGACATGTGCTAATGTAAATGAAACTCCAGGTTAGTAGCAATTAGACTTGTATAATGAAGTTGGCGAAACGTATATGTAATGAGTAGGAAGGATGCGAACAACACAAATGCGAGTTAATTAATGGTCGCGGTGCGATGAACAATCTTCTTTTATAACGGTTATCGCGTGAGAAGATCGGTTCCGCATGAGCGCCCAAGTGGAACCTCCCGTGTTCACTCAAGCGGAACCCCCCCCCGTGACTAATCAAGTGGAACCCCCCCCCCCCCCGGTGACTAATCAAGCGGAACCCCCCCCGGTGACTAATCAAGCGGAACCCCCCCCCTCCCCCTCATAAAAAATGGAGATTAAAATCCCCCCCCCCCTCGGTGGTCACTCAAGCGGAACCCCGCCGGGTCGATGACCGGTCAATGGCCGGTCACGACCGGTTGCTAACCCCATCTAATTACCACACTTCACATCCCATGCCAGCCATGAACTACTATTGTTTGAATGAAACAGAATTAAACATGGCAGCCACCATGGAAAATTCTAACCTCAAACCTTGGTTTTACGTCACTGCGCATGCGCCGCTCCCACTCCTTCGTTTCATTTTTATGCTGCTATAACTTGTACTGGAGTGAGCCAACTTCACGCTACGGCGCCTAGTCATGTATTACTCACTTTAGCGCTACTGTGAATGCGCCTAGTCTGTATTACTCACTTTAGCGCTGCTGCGAATGCAACGAGTTCTCCGGATCGGAATCACTCCTCGCTATTGCGCATGCGCCGAGTCCTGTATTACTCAATTTAGCTCTACTGTGCACGGAAAGTTCTAACCTCAAACCTTGGATTTTACGTCGCTGCGCATGCGCCACCCCCACTCCTTCGTTTCATTTTTATACTGCTGCGAACTGGAGTGGATTGAAGACCGTACTGGAGTGAAACAATTTCCCCACCACTGCATTAAGTACCCCCACCACTCGAAAACCCGAGGAGCGATACGAGCCCGATTTTCGCGTCAGTCGTCAACGAGTTTTCATAGCGAAAAGTCGTTGGCGACTCGGTAAGAGGTTCAAATATATAGTAGGCCTATATATATTTGAACTTCTTATACTACGTTGCGTTCTTTAATGCAATGTGGTATGTGTGTGTGTGTGTAAATATTAGTTGTAAGTTGCACTTAATTTAAGAATTAATTTGCGCATTGCGATGTTAGTTATAAGTTGTGTTTAGCGTTAAGGTGTATTAATTTTAAGAATAATGATGGTATTTGGTTGTGTTGAATTATTTGATATTTAATAATGATGTGTTGTTAGTTTTAAGTGTTGGTATTTATAATTAATGTTGTTGTTTTGCCTTTCAGCTAGATGATAGGGGGTAGATTAACTGTAAATTCAGAAGTTCCGTTGAACTTCACTTAGAAGGGGTGGGATATCCGCAAATTGCGGACTAGGTTTTTGCATTTTGTTTAGGAATATGATGGGTGGGATTAGTTGGGTGGGTGTTAGAGTTGCGTTTCTGCATTAGCTGTTCCAGTTTCCCTTCGAATTCACGGTTACGGATGGACCCGGACCGGCCCGTTACGGATGGACCCGGACGGGCCAAACAAAATTGCGTCGATGTCCCTCGCAGAACGTAACTAGTGGGTTGGGAGTGGGAACCGTTAGGCAAACAGGGTGGTGGGAACAGTTACTACTGTTCCCATCACCTTGGTTCTTTATAAGTCTTAAATGACCTTGACCCACTTTCGGAAGGGTCAATGACCGACCCCCCCCCCGTGTTCACTCAAGCGGAACCCCCCCCCCTGTGTTCACTCAAGCGGAACCCCCCCCCCCCTGTGTTCACTCAAGCGGAACCCCCCCCCCCCGTGTTCACTCCAGCGGAACCCCCCCCCCCTCCCGGAAAATTAAAATGCCTATAACTCGATAATGGATTAACGGATTAGGACAAGCGATACATCATTGAAAAGGTCTATGTAAGACGAACATTTTAGTCAAAGAAGAATTTAGTTATCTTATTTTAGTCAAAAGTTATGCGAATTATTTGAAATAAATACCCCCTCTCTTTCCTTCCCTCCCACCTTCCCCCACTTAACGGTTGTTAACCCTTCTCATTAGCATACCGTTATAAAAGACGCATCGACCACGGCTAACATTTCATTCTGATTCCAGACGTTACGCTGCGAACTGCGAATAGAACTACCACGATGTCATCCCTGCCGACTACAACTTCCACTACAGCCTGCTCTTCTATTACAAGTTCAACTTCTACTTCTACTACGGCTTCAACTCCAGTCAAGAAAACTCTTCGCTTGAAAAATGCTCCCGACTGGTATAAGTGCAAGCTAGAGCGTTGTGTTTCTCCTCCATTATTTTTAACACTCTAAGTCTCGTGATCTACTTTTCTGAGGCCGTTGTACAGTTATATGACCTCTCCGACTTGCATTGTTTGCCGGTGTAGCTTCATATAGCGTGCAAAGAATGGTTCCTAATGAAATCTCATCAGCATTCAAAGACAGAGACAGTTGTTTTGCAAGTTAATTAGTCTTGAAATAATGAAGTAGGAAACGTATATGTAATGAGTAGGAAAGATATGAACACCGCGAATGCGAGTTAATTAGTGGTTGCGGCGCGATGAACATTTGCCTTCATTATCACATAACGACTATCTCGTGAGAAGATCGGTTCCGCATGAGCGCCCAAGTGGAACCTCCCGTGTTCACTCAAGCGGAACCCCCCCCCGTGTTCATTCAAGCGGAACCCCCCCCCCGTGTTCATTCAAGCGGAACCCCCCCCCCCGTGTTCACTCAAGCGGAACCCCCCCCCCTGAAAATTAAAATGGCTATATCTCGATAATGGTTTGATCGATTACGACAAGCGATACATCATTGAAAACGTCTATGTAAGACGAACATTTTAGTAAAAGAAGAATTTGGTTATCTTATTTGAGTCAAAAGTTATGCAAATTATTTAAAATAGATACCCCCTCTTCTTCCTTTCAACCCACCTCCCGGATCAATGATCGGACACGGCCAGCTGTTACCCCTCTCATTAGCATACCGTTATAAAAGCGGAGCAAGCGTTGTTCACTCCTCATTCCGCTTCTACACGCCACTCTTGTTGTTTCGTCTCTGCTCTTTACAATATTACTTGCTTTAAAAATGCCTCCTCATCTTAGTGAAAATTTCAGTTCTTCCGAAATTTCTGATGTTTTTGAACAACCTGAAGACACTTTAAATAACGACAGTGAAACTGAATATGATGATGAAGATGATTATTATAGCGTTAAAATTAGTGAAGAACTGAAAGTTATAGCAATTGATCCACAATTCCCATTCGATACAATAGAAAAATTCATGTCTGAAGCTCATAAATGGTTGGATTCAGGATCTTACGTACGAATCGGCTCTTTTATATTGTATGATGATTGTAATTCTTTTCTTGTAACACCAAATGATAGAGACCGCATGCTGCAGTGGGCTCAAACAATGAAGGAGTGCTACGAACAAGGTGTGGATGTTGGCGGCTATTTTACAGCGCAAGTGGTTTAATAACCAAATTACCCTTCCCCCACCTTACACCTTATCCCTTCCCAATCCTTATTCCTTCCCCCTCCCCATTTTTAAAACTCATAAAAGGCGGGCTATGAACCTCCAGGTTTCTAGTCTGTACTTGCACCTTGTGCCGTCAAGATGCTTACCACTTTGTCTTTTAATAGTATTACAGGCACTGAGCGGAAATTCTATAGAAAATTTTGTTCTCTACTTGATAAACCGCAAAAACTACCTCCAAATACTTTCACCTACAAGCTACCTCTTATGGACAAGGATGATGTAAGCAAAATACCATTAGTTCAAGCGAAATTTCTGGAAGAAAAAAATCTTGTTTATGTAAGAGAAGTGTATCATAATGAATATTCAAAAAGATTGGCTTACGAATTCATTAAGGAACATGCAGGACGTGAAAAAGAACAGTATCCAGGACCATTTTATTTATATCTTTTTGAGAATGGAGCTAGTGTAACGGTAGAAATAAGTATCAAATTAATGTAATTCTTCCTATCAAATTTGTGGGGTGAGGGTTTGAAGTAGATTTGCGCATAAATTAAAAGTTAGTTCAAAACTGAAATTCAACAATTGTTGGTCGAACTAAATTTGCGCATAAATTAACCGGGGTTGAATTAAAAGTTCGCATATCTTCCTATCAAGTTTATGAAGTTAGAATTTTGTTTTGCTGTAAAGTTATTGAAATAGTATTTGTATAAGGAAAATTCATATTGAAATACATGTTGTAATTTAGTCGTAGAGATGTGTACTGTACGAAAGCTGGATTTATAGTGAGTCGGCGCGACAAATGAACTTGTATTTATGCAGATTGTTAAAATGGAATAAAGAGATGATAGTAGCAAAACGCTCGAAGTAGAAAGTGTGAATAATGTTATATAAAGAAATAATAGTTAAACAAGGAAAATATTGAAAATTAAAACTGGTGTTAAAAAATATGAACGGACAATCAATTTTGTAGAAGGTTAATATTTTGTTGAAAACGTTTGATTTTCTTGGATAGTGAAGAAGAAGAAGATGAAATAGTGGTAGGGGGACCGTTATAAAAGGAGGATTGTGAGAGCCCATTTCATTTCTCTGCGAAACTTCGAAGAGTAAACATCTCAACATGTATCATTGCGATAAATGTTCGGAATCGTTTCACGATGAAATTCTATTAGACTGTCATAAAGAACTAATTCACAACAACGCAGAAGAAAAACAAGAAGAACAAGAAGAACAAGAAGAACAAGAAGAACAAGAAGAACAAGAAGAACAAGATGAAATATCAGCAACATCTTCAACTATTTTACCGAATCTACAAGTATTTGCTTTACCCGGTAAAGTAGTAATGCATCATAAGATTCAAAATGAAAACTTGAACATAGAAGAATTTATTAGAGAAGCAAAACCAATCGTAAGTAAAACTTTAAAAGAAGAATTGAAAAGATTGAACTTTCTTAAATTTGGTTTACTACTAGAAGCTATGTTTATAAATGTACAAGAAGAATTATCACCAAGAGGATTCATAACAAAAAACCGAACCATCATGGAAAGTTCAAACATTGATTCAATAGTAGAGAACTGTATAGAAGAAATATTAACAAAAATTCAGGAACACGAAGGAAGAGGATCTGGATGGAGTCTTACAAGCATTGAATTATTAGATATAAGAGTACACAAACATGGTTATGGATTAATGGGATCTAGTTATATTCCTTTGCCACAAAGAATCAAGGATACAAGATCGTGTATTAATGTGAAAAATCAAGATAACGAATGTTTTAGATATGCTATGACATCTAAGTTTGTACCAAATCATTTCGATAAACCTAACCAACACTATGAAAATCAAAGACATAGGTACAATTTTCAAGGAATTACTTACCCTGTATCACTAGGAGATATATCAAGATTTGAGAAGAAAAATCCCGGTACGTCTATCAATGTTTTTGCATTAGATAGTTCAAACAAAGTGTATCCTTTACGTATTGCAAAAGAAGAGCTACCAGATCATACGGATTTACTACTACTAACGCGAGGAGATGTGTCTCACTATGTGTACATAAAGAAATTCGACTCACTTGTTAATAAGCAGCTTTCTAAAGATCGACACAGAAAGTTAATTTGCAAGAGATGTTTCAATTTTAAACGAGATGGAGTACACGGAAGAGAATGGTTACAAGAGCACAAAAGACTATGTAACAATAATTATGAAGCAAAGATTAATTTACCTTCGGAAAACAGAGCATTCGTTACATTTGAAAAAGTTCATCATCAATACCGTATCCCTTTAGTTGTGTATGCGGATTTTGAATCAACACTTGTTCCAGTTGAAGAAGAAAATTGCGAAGCAAGAAAAAGGGTAAAGTATCAAATGCACAAACCAAACAGTTTTTGTTTAATGGTCAAATCAACATTATCAGAAGAACATTTAAACAGATATGGATTAACTTCAGAACCTCTCGTATATCGTGGTGAAAATGCGGAGAAAATATTTCTTGATCACCTATATTCAATAGCTGGAAATACACAAAGATTATATACAAATATTGTACCAATGAAACCGATGGACGAAGAAGAAGAAATTCAACATGAAAATGCAACTCGCTGTTTCTTGTGCAAAAATGATTTTACTATTGAGAATTATAAAGTTAAAGATCACGACCACCTCACAGGTTATTACAGGGGTGCTGCTTGTAATAAATGCAACTTGAGCTATCGTTTACCACTATTTATCCCTGTGGTTCTGCATAATCTTAGTGGGTACGACGATCATTTTATAATACCTGAACTAGGAAGAGACGACGGTAAAATCGATGTGTTAGCTGAAACTTCAGAGAAGTTCATAAGTTTTTCCAAAGAAGTTGGAAACGTCAAACTAAGATTCTTGGACTCCTACCGATTTTTGCCGTCGAGTTTGTCCAAACTTTCTGAAAACCTAAGGAAACAAGATTTAATCGAAACAAAGAAGATTGTAAACAGCGACAAACTGGATCTGGTACTTCGAAAAGGTGTTTTCCCATATGATTACATAGACAGGTTAGAAAGATTTAATGAAACATCACTACCTCCAAAAGAAGAATTTAAAAGTAAACTGTACGACATGGATATATCTCAAGATGATTATGATCACGCATGCAAAGTATGGAACGAATTAGGATTTAGAACATTGGGAGAATATTCAGATTTTTATGTTAAACTAGATGTGACTTTATTATGTGATGTGATGGAAGAATTTAGAAATACGTGTTTTGCGGCATATGGATTGGACCCTCTTCATTCATACACTTCGCCTGGACTAGCATGGCAAGCCATGTTGAAAGAAACAAATTGTAAAATACAACTTCTTACAGATATAGATATGGTTTTGATGTTAGAGTCAGGAGTTCGAGGAGGATTGACGCAAAGTGTAACACGTCATGTCAGGGCAAACAACAAGTATTTGCCCGATTATGATGCATCAAAACCAACAACATTCCTGGGTTATTTTGATGCAAATAACTTATACGGATGGGCAATGTCGAATCCCCTTCCATATGATAATTTCAAATGGATAGACCCAGAATCAATTGGAAACATAATGGATATACCGAAATATGGAGAAACTGGTTACATATTTGACGTCGATTTTGAATATCCCGAACATCTTCACGACGAACATTATGATTTACCACTTCTTCCGAAGACTGAAATTTCTCCAACTGGAAGATGGCCAAAATTATTGATGACTTTAACCAACAAGTCTCGGTATGTTTTACACTACTGGATGATACAACAGGCCTTAGAGTTGGGATTAAGAATTACAAAAATTAATCGAGTACTACAATTCTCTCAATCTTGTTGGTTAAAACCGTACATTGACAACAACACAAAAAGAAGAGCCGGCGCTACATCAAGTTTTCAAAAAGATTTCTTCAAACTAATGAACAACGCAATATTTGGCAAGACTTTGGAAAACAAAAGGAAACATAAGGATATCAAATTGGTAACTGATCCAGTAAAATTACAGAAATTAGTGCAACAACCAAACTTTGGTTCATCTGTAATTATTAATGAAAATCTAGTTGTTATTTCCATGAACAAGAAGTCAGTTCTAATGGATCGTCCTTTGTATCTAGGAATGTCAATCTTGGATATTTCCAAAACACACATGTACGAGTTTCATTATAAGAAGATGGTTAACTATTATGGAAGAGAGAACATTGGTATTGCATATATGGATACAGATGCACTCATTTACTGGATTAAAACAAATGACATGTACGAAGATCTACGCACCTTTATATATAAAGATGATTTCGACTTTTCTGATTATCCTAAGGACCATCCAAATTACGACTACGACAGAAACAAGAAAGTATTGGGAAAATTTAAAGATGAAACAAATGGTGTGCCAATGATGGAAATTGTAGCATTGATGTCCAAACTGTATTCGTTTCAACTGTACATAAACGAAAGGAACGAACATCAAGTCACGAAGAAAGCCAAAGGAATAAAAACCTCTTTCCTGAAGAAGAACGTACAGTTTGAACATTATAAAAGATGTTTGTTTGAAAATGTTGAAACAACTGCAACATTTAACACCATAAGAAGCTTCAACCATCGTCTTTTCAGTGTGAAGCAAACCAAATCGGCATTGAGCTATAAGGATGACAAGAGATACATCCTTGAAGACAACATAAGAACTCTGCCATTTGGACATTACTCTCTAAACCCTATCGACCAGTAAACCTATTCTTCGTCCTCTACCTTCTTCCTTTTTTCCTTTCCGTAAAGAAGAGGGGACATGGCAAGCCCAATGCCATTTTCCCTCTTTTTTTACACTAATATGAAATGGCCTTGACCTATATTCAAACTATATAAAAGAGAATGAACTGTTGTACGTATCAGTATTTTTTAGATGGAAAGTGTGAAGGACAAGATTGTAAATGAACTACATAAACCAGCAAGAAGAAGATTTCCAAGAAGAAACACAATTATTAAGGGAATGAATAATATTTATCAAGCTGATCTCATTGAAATGATACCGCACAGTAAATTAAACAAAGGTTTTAAATATATTTTAACAATTATAGAATGTTTTACTAAAATAGCTGACGCTTTACCATTGAAGGATAAGACTGGTAAAAGTGTTACGAAAGCTATGGAAACAACGATACAAAGAAATAAATTCAAAATCAAACATATACAAACCGATGATGGAAAAGAATATTTTAATAAAGACTTTGGAGCTTTGATGAAGAAATATCAAAATAAATCATTATTCTACAAATTCTGAAGTTAAAGCTTCAATAATTGAAAGATTCAATAGAACATTGAAAGGAGCGATGTATAAACAATTTTTCAAAACGAGGATCATACGTGCGGTATGACATATTACCACAACTTATAAAAGAGTATAACAACAAATATCATCGTACCATCGGAATGAAACCTATCCAAGTAAATAGTGCTAAGGTTGTATTACAACGCATCAAAAATAATACAACACCTAAATTGGAAAAATTACAACCAAAAATGTTTAAGGTCAACGATAAAGTTCGTATAAGCAAATACAAAGGTGGAAAAAGATATCTACCAAATTGGACTAATGAAGTATTTACAGTTTATAAAGTGCAACCAACTATACCTGAAACTTACTTATTAAAGGATAACAAGAGTGAATTACTTCAAGGTGGATTCTACGGACATGAATTGTTAAAATCAACAGTCGGTGATGTATATCTTGTTGAAAAGGTTTTACAAAGGAAAAAGGATATGAATAAAGTCCGCTGGTTAGGATTCGATAAAAGTGAAGACTCTTGGATTCCTTCAAAAGACTTGGTATAGTAATTTAATAGCTCATTGTGTGTTTAACCTTGATACAAGATGGAGATTGTACAACAAAAAGATCGATTTAATATCAATAATATTGGTGAATTGACGGTTGACAATTATAAGTTAAATCATGGTGGATTACTACCAAATACGATAAGATGCTTAATAACTAGTCCTTCAAATTGTGGAAAAACAAATGTTGTTTTTAACCTTATAACTAATCCTAAAGGATTGCGCTTTAACAATATAAAATACATTTTTTCAAAATCATTGCAACAACCGAAATATCAATTATTGGATAAAGTACTTGCAAGTGTACCTGAAGTGAATTTCTACAAGTTTAATGTCAGTGAAACAATTATGCAACCAAATGAAGCAAAACCATTTTCTATTTTTATTTTTTGACGATGTGTCTTGTGAAAAAATCACGACACTATAAGGAATTACTTCGCTATGGGAAGACATCATAATATCGATAGCATTTATATTGGTCAAACATACAGTAAGATTCCAAAACAACTCATAAGAGACAATGCAAATATGTTGATCATCTTCAAGCAAGATGAAACAAATTTAAAGCATATATAATAATCATGTAAATGCGGATATGCCATTTGAGAAATTTAAAGAAATGAAAAGGTAAACTAAAAATAAAGGAATATTTAATAGTAGTCTTACTTTCAGCTGTTAACTATGAAATAATATAGTTGGTTGTTGAATTGGAATGGGATTCTGCTCATCTAGAGGATTACCTTTCTAACAGTATGTGCGGAATTTTCCTACGATGCACACGAGCTGAGAAAAAAAAGAGGAAACGAAATATGCTTGTTTAGTAATACTAGTAAACATATTGCTCGAAATCAAGCAATTTATTCTCTAAATCATTGATGTCCAACCAATCAAATTGAGAATATCTGTAATCACCAAACTATAGTCCGTTTTTAGCGAATTTCCCATAGGGAATAAGCTATTACCGTAGGTCTCATGGTAAGACCTAAGCCCGGGACCATGTTACTTTTTCGTTTTTAAATGCCCAGAGGCCAAAAATAATAGCCATTAAAATTTTTATATATATGTATATACGTATGTGTCCCTAGACACGATAACTCTCGTAAAAAAGGTCCGATCGACACCAAATTTGGTAGAGATGTGTAATCCTACGTTTATTCGGATGAGTTCGTAAACCAGACATATCGACCTACCGGAAGGGGTAGTTGAGATTTATCCATTTATTGTAAAAAGTCTTGGTTTTTGTGCTTATTATGGAAGCAAACCTGCATACTCTTTTCCCATGTTAATCATATGGAGAATAGGCAAACTCCTTTAGCAATGGACAGATATTAATGAAACTTAGTATATGGCTTCATATGGTCGAGATATTTTTTTTTTTTTTTTAAGCTAAAAACCTATTTTTAGTGTTCCCCATGGCAGCATACCTGCATACTCTTTCCCTATTTATCATAAGGAGAATAGACATTTTTATTTCCCTATTTATGGGTATGTGAAGATACTTTCTTTACAGGTTTATCTGATTAAAATTAATATTACTAATTTGGAAATTCGCTGAGTACGCAGGTCTGCTGCGACGGGGGAGCGTTTTTTTTAACCTGATCCTTCTCGAGAAAATTGGGGTGGGAAAGGGGTTTAAACTGTAAACAAAAAAAAAAAATTAAACTGTAAACAACACATTTAAACTGGCGACAAACGTGTGTCGAGTATGAGATTTCTTCAAATAACGTTTTAAATAAGTTATAATATCTCTCAGTAACTCCTAGTCAGCTGTTATATTTTTTAAGCCAAACCTATTCCTTGTTAAAAAGTAACAGTTCTAAAGTAAACTGATTAAAAACAACTGCTAGCAATAATATTGTAAAACTGATACACATTATGTTGTGATGTAAAATTACCAGCTGGTATGCAACAGTGAAATAAAACAAAAACAACAAAAAAACCAACAAAAAACAAAAGGCTTCAGCCAATGGGATAGTAGCAAGTATAAACAAACCTCCTCCACTATCTCTCCCTCGAAGGATCAGGTTAAAAAAAAAAAAAAAAAACGGACTATACACGTATTTAAAGCTGATTATTAACAGATGTTTAAAATGCTTTATTCAATCCCAATGTTACTTAAATGGGAAATTTTGAGATTTCAATGGTGGATAACGCCTTTATTTTCCGTCAGATTCTCACCAGTTTTCGGTGGAAACAACTACAGACCAAGCCCTATCCAACAACACCAAAAACTTGAAAATCGGTTGAAAATTGTGGGAGGAGTTCTCAAGAGAAAAAAAAAACTTTTAGCGTATTAAATAAGTATAGATATAGATAATCGATAAACTTTGTAAATAATATTACAGATTGTGCTAAATACTTGTAGACTGTTTTGTCAATAAATAGTACTTGTAAATGTTTTATGGTAGTTCAAACATGAATACAATTTTATCCAATTTACTGGGATCTGTAATACACGTTAACCCTTTTTATGAAACAAACCCCATTGAAATATCTTGTATAATACATTTGTAATACAGACAAATCTTCTGTAAATTGATATACAGTTGTAAAACTTTATGAAACATATGATTAAAACTTTTGTCAATAATACAGGGAAGTTACCTGTATTTAGGTCGTGTAAGTTTTATTAAACAAGCTCCAAATACTATTTATTAGATGCTTACTAGATACATACATGTAGAATGCATCGCTTTTGCCAATTTTATACTCGTTTTGTACCCACCTAATTGTATCGTGTATTGTTTGTAAAAATTTTTATATTAGCGAATTTCCCTATAGGGAATACGCTATTACGGTAGTAGCCATGGTAAGACCTAAGCCCGGGACCACTTTACTTTTTCATTTTGAGGTCCCCAGAAGCCAAAAACACCGTTCGTTCGTTTTCATATATGTATATATATATCTATCTATATATATATGTGTCAGTGGTACCAATAACTTTTGAAGCGGACCTCGGATTTTGATCAAATTTGGTATGAAGGTGTAAGACCAGGTCTATTTTCATGAGTTCGCGAACCAGCATTGCCGGGTTATGGGAACAGGGTTTTATGGGGTTTCAAAGGGGTCAAAAATGGGTTTTTGGCATTTTTGGACCTAAATTTTCAAAATTCATAAATTTTAACTAAAACCATTTGAAAGAGCTTAAAAAAGCAAACAATTTAGTATTTTAAATCTTTAAAATAGCTTAACTGGTTATAGAGAAAGTTCAAATCAAGTTTCCCATGTTATTCTTATGGGTAAATCTTTAAAAAGTTATATATCGCTTATTTATCAACATATCTTCATAAAAGTTTTTATGAACCTTCACTAGGTGGTGAGTAATTAAGATTTGATCAAAAACCCCCATGGCAGCAAACCTACCTGCTAAATCCCATGGTATTCTCATGAAAAATAATTGTATAATGGGAGCAAGAGAGATGGAGATATAAGGTATCTGTTCCTAATCAGCTGATCAGCTGTCTTCTGCATATTTGTCAAATTTGAAATGTTTATGTTTTGTTATTTGTAAACAAATCTTTCCTTTTGCATGAAAGCTTTGGATTATGCATTTTTATTACTGTTAAAAAAGTCATTTATTGCAATATAAACATTAAAATATAAATTATTAAATAAAAATAATTTTCTCAGAAATATAATGCCATTAAATATATTATATTTCATTGTAAAGATTAGTAATTATATAAGATAGCCACAAAGTTCTTTGATGTTGAAACAATAATTCTTTGGTTGGAAATTCGCTGAGTACGCAGGTCCGCTGCGACGGGGCTATTTTTTTTCTCTACATTGGATTTAGTACAAATAATACACAATGTGGTATCTTAAAGCTTTGCTTTATCCCCATTGCTTAGTTAAATATTAAAAAAGTAAAAAAAAAAAAAAAACATTACATTGTATTTTAAGCCTGTTCATTTTAGAGAAATAACGATGTGTTAATAGTTGACTTGTTAACTAGTGTTTTAAGATAAAAATTGGTATGTTGCTACATTTAATTAACGTTTAACCAAGTTAAATGAATTGCTGCAAATACGGGTACTGCAACTCACTCGGTATATAAAAAATCTCTTTCTACAATTCTCAGTCGGTTGTCCCATTTTTGTTGTCATAATTGTTCAGTAATTATTTTTGTCAAATGTTCATGAGAACACAGTTTAGTTGTATGATAATAAAGACTTTTATAATTAACCTTTTTACGCACATTGTATAATTTAACTGTTTAACGACCTTTACAAGGAAAAACAAAAAACCCCAGAATGAACGGTTGCGTGTCCGTCACACTCCGGTGACTTCACCGCTCTGCAGACGGCGCGGAGTCACTATTACATGTACACGAGTCGGGAAGTACGTTGATGTAGTGAAGGGTGTCGATTGTTATGGATTTCTATAGTAAAACCTGTTCAATTGCAAGTTGTTCACGACTGTACCAAGCGATATTGCTCGAAGTGAGGCTTTGATAATGTATGTATCGACTAAACAAAGGTTCTTACAGTTAACATCGCTATTTAAGTTTTGAAAGCACATACCATTCGATTTTACTACGGATTTAACATTTACCCAATTTTAACCTAAGCAATTTAAAGCGCCGTTCTAAAAAAAAAAAAAAATTTTTTTTTACTAAAATACTAATTAAAACTAACATTAAATCATTACACTAATTATCTTTTTTTTCCTTACATGTTAAATTTCAAAGTTGTGCGAAGCTCATATAAGAAATAAAAAGTTTATTTTCCCACTTTTAATTACATAAGTTTACAATGTACATATTTACAATGAAAAACAATTACATTTAACAAGGCATGACCTTAATAACTATACTATGTGCTTAAATTAACATTTTTGCAAAAAAGGAACGAAGAATTGAACTGTTGTTAACTTAAACAAAATAAAATTGAAAAAAAAAATATTGAAAAGATTTGACATACCTTAAAATTTAATGATAAATCTAAAACACATATTTAAGAACCATCAAACATTATCTAATTTTTAACTAAAAACAGCTCTTAGACAATTACTTTAACATAAAAAATAAATAATAACAATAGTTTCTCCTGCTAATTGAAATTAAAAACAAACATTTAAAAAAAATATATGCTTCTTGCTGCTGATTTTTACAAAAAAAATAATAATAATAAATAAATGGATAAATAGAAGTATGTGTACATAAACTTATTTAAATTGTATTAAATTTATATTTCAGTAAGAAAAAGTGATGTATGATTATGTAAAAAGCCAATTGCAAACATTTTGAACGGATTTTTTTTTTTAAGGAATAATTTCTAATCTAATCTAATTCTATTACTTCTATTATTTGTTCTTCTTCCAGCCGCCGTCTTGCCCTTTCGTTAGCTTCCCTAACGAACGCACGTCTGGGTGGAGGATATAACATTAATTCTGTAAAAAAAAAAAAAATAATAATAATACACACAGCATTGTTCATAAAAAGAAACAAAAGGTTAAATGGTAAAGTAACTGAATTTCGTCTATATATTTAAAACACCCCCCAGTTGCAGCAGACCTGCGTACTCAGCAAATTTCCAAACAATCTTGAGATATTATATTTTTCCCCATAAACACCATAGGAATGTTTATGTAAGTTTGCTGCCTTAGGATGTTGTCAGAAAATATTAGTTTTGTTGGGAAATGTAATAGTTTTCTTAGATAAATGTCAAACTGTAACAATTTCGGCACTTTTTAATTTTTCCCATGGGGGTGAGTACATACCAAATATTATCAAGATACCAAATATTATCAAGATATAATGTTCTTTTCATTTTTCCCCATAAACCCCATAAGGATTAGTACGTAGGTTTGCCGTTATGTGGGTGCTGTAAGAAAATATCAATAGGGTATCTGTAAGTTGAACCCTACCTGGTGAATGTACATACCAAATTTTATCAAGTTATTCCAATAGATAAGCGAGATAGAGGGTCTCGTTGATTCCCCATAAGATTAACATGGAAAATTTATTTTTGGCTTTTCTCCGTAACCTGTTATGCCAAGTTAAAAATTCAAAATACTAAATTGTTTGTTTTTTAAGCTCTTTTAAATAGTGTAAGTTAAAATTGTTGAATTGTGAAAATTATGCTCCAAAAATGCAAAAACCCCATAAAACCCCGTTCCCGTAACCCGATGTTTGCGAACTCATGAAAATAGACCTGGTCTTACACCTTTATACCAAATTTCATCAAAATCGAAGGTCCCCTTCAAGAGTTATCAGACCAAGAGTTATACATATATATATATCAAAATGAACGAACGGTCTTTTTTTTGGATTCTGGGGACCTCAAAATGAAAAAGTAACATGGTCCCGGGTTTAGGTCTTACCATGGCTACTACCGTAAATAGCATATTACCTATAGGGAAATTCGCTAAAACCTTTGAATAGTTTGTCTGTAACTTCTACTGGACCGATTTACATGCGGGTTGGACTGAAATAAACATTTTCGGTTCTATATTAGCAGGTTCTATTATTATTAAAAACATATTTACGTAAAATCGAAAAAAAAATTAACTTTCCTTTCTTCCTTTAAGTAAAAATATCAACATTGCTTAAACCTTTACAATTCATTTTACACGATTTCAATTAGTTGATTGTAAACACACAAGGTGTTTTGTCTAAATACAGAGTAGATTAACAAAAGCTCGTGAATAATTTGGTTTATTATAGTTAGTACCTAACAAAAAAGTTTACAATTATTATGAAGTATTGCCATTTATGAAAAAAAAAGTGCTTGATCATATAACTAACGTCAAGAAATCTAGAATGAGAAAAAGGTCAAGATAAACAACATGACGTCGAAGGTGCAGGAGATACTTAAAAATGCTTCAATCAGCTGTTGGCGTCACCTACGTTGGTTTGTTCAAGATACATTGATTACCGTTATCTTACTCCCTTAAATAAAAAAAATGTTGATATTTTTTAAACTTGAACAAATTACGTATTTTACACAATTTCAATCAGCTAATTGTAAACACACGAGGTATTTTGTCTAAATACAGAGTGAATGAACAAAGAATTTGGTCATTTGGTTCATGAATGATGTAATTTATTATCGTCAGTACTTAAAAAAGGTGTTTACAATTATTATGGTGTATTATCCTTAAAATGGAGAGAAAATTGCTTAATTATGTAAAAATAGCTGTTTGCTAAAAAATTAAGATAAATTGTAAGGGTTCAGTTTTAATAAAATTGTTTACATATGTATTCAAAGCTCTTATCAACGGAATTTGTGGCACAGTTGGTAGCGTAACTTTAGATAAACCAGAAAGCTCGGCTAACGGTACCAATAATTATTTTAAGTAAAAGCATAAAGACAATGAAATATTTATAAGTCTTTTCAACTTCTCAAAAATAAACAAATTATTTATTAAATTAAAAAATTAATAAATACAACTTGATAGTTTATGCTTGCTTATTTTTTATGTTTTGATTAAACTATTAAGGTTTAGCTCCAAGTAAACAATGGACATGTTATATTTAAATTTATAAAGTACCAAAGAGTGTCTGTGTTTTATAGTAAGAGTGCAACATTATTGTGTTTAGGAAATATGCCTATAGGTCTACTTTGACCGACATTCCAACTATAATTATGTAATTTTCTATGAAATAAAGTTGTTTTCTTTAGATTTGTATAGTTATTGAAACTTGCAATCTACAACATAAATATTGCGGTATGAAAGTGGTTATAAATAATTTCTCTACAATCTATCCTACCCCTAGTACTAATATTTATTAAAGCTAACTATCATAAGTTACAACACTGTAGGCTTTTCCTAATTCTTGAAAAAAAAAAAAACGGTTAAGAATAATGTTATCAATAAGTCTACAAATGGATATTGGTTTACTTATTTTTCTTGTAGTTAAACCTAATAGAACAGTTTCATTAGACTAATTAGGTTTGTGCCTACCTAAACAATCAAATTGACATGTTTATAAAATACTAAAAGTAGAGTCTATAAGTACAAGAATGCAACATTATTGGTTTTAGGGAATACCTAATTTTTGACGTTTTAACTAAAAGTGTAATATCTTCTGTAAAAATATACCCTATTATTGTTCTAGGTGATAGCTCAAAGAAGTACATTTTATAGACTACCTTACATGTTTGCTATTGTAATTATTTATTACTATCTTACATGTTTGCAGTATTATAGTGTTTCATTTACTACTATTGGAGCTAGTATATATCAATTGAGTATTGATGGGCAACAACTAGTTTTATTAATGTTATTTTTCATACCTTGGTGTTCGATTAGTGCTAAATCCACTCGAGGGGCTGGCGGAGGGGACGGTGCTGGCAGAGGTAGTGGTGATTGCGGTGATTGCGGTGATTGCGGTGATTGCGGTGATTGCGGCAACTGCGGTGCTGGAAGAGGCAGCGGTGACTGCGGTGCTGGAAGAGGTAGAGGTGACTGCGGGGCTGGAAGAGGCAGAGGTGACTGCGGTAATTCTGGTGGTGGTGACAGGGATTGCGGTGACAGTGATTGTGGTGATGGTGATCGAGGTGCAGGTGGAGGCAGCGGCAATGGACGCAGACGACAAGAGCGCATATGCCTTCTCCTGTGGTCTTTTCGTCCAATGACCCGGTAACAATAGAAGCATCGATATCTTCTTCCTGTGTGAGCTACATCCACATGTCTGGCGAGGTGATCGGATCTTCCGTACGTCTTCTCGCATTGTAAACAGCGGTACATTGTTGCTATCTGTGGTAGAATAAGCTATCTTCAACCTTATAAGGAAAACTTCACCCACAAAGCCACGCCTCCTATCGTGTGCGAATTCCTAATTAGCCAACCAAAATGACGATTGTTTGTGTTTGCAACTTTTCCTTTCTCCCACCTAAAACTTTCAAGACACTCTCTTGGTAATTCTTCGGTATAGCCATTCTTAAACACAATTTTTTTTTTAATAAACCATTAATTAATATAATAATGTTTTTTGACATAAATTATATATTATGCATATAAACTAAGTTAAGAAGAACAAAATATATAAACCACGATTATTTTTAGTTTGTATGAATGCAAATAATAAGTATTTTTATAAATCAATCAGGTTTTAAAGCTTCATATATAAAAAATAACAATAGTAAAAAAGTATTTTATACAATATATAACTTATTTGTATATATAACCTGATTCTGAAAAAAAAGGAAAGAACATTTCAAATCCACCAGATAGTTCATGATTAATTTATAAATAAAAAAAGTTTTATTCTCCATATATGATTAACTTAGTACCTGCTGGCCAGCATGCAAGAAGCAATCTTGTTTAAGTTCTATTTTATTTTAATTTTTGTTTTAAATTATTGACAAAGATGTTCTGAGCTATATGTTACAAATTGTGGATCTAATGATGGTAGAAATGTCAAAACTGCAGTAATTCTGCAATATTACATACAAGAACTGAAAAGAACAGGTACTCTAAAAACCAAATTCTAAGTATATATGATTAGTTTAGGAAAAGAGTACAATGGTTTGCTGCTATAATAATTACAAATACTGATATTTTCTGTCGCATTAAATCTTCATGCAAAGTAACTTTTTAAATTAGTAATATTAGTTTTAACTACATGAACCAGTAAAACAGATTTTATTACGTACTCATAAAGATTTCACTAATTTTTATATTTTGTAAATTCATAACTAACAGTTTTTATTACTTGATTGAGAAAAGGTTAACCAATAGGGTTACTTATACATTTCATATAGCATTCAACTTATGTATTCCCTATGGTATTTATATATATATAAAATAAAACCATAAAAATTGTATTGGAACTCAATATATATATATAAAATTCGTAATTATGCAGTAATAAAAAATATTTTTTATGTTAACATTATATCTATTAGAGATATAAAAACTGTTTGATTACATATTGTTTCATTTCAATTAATTTGTGATAAATTTAACATCTAATATAACTATAAAATTAGTTTTATTGTATCATGAGTCATGTAAAAGAAATCCTTGACCTGCCCTTGCTGAAACGGGAATTGTAATATTTTGGTTTCACGCAACTCAAAGATAACACAACAACAGTCTTCCTTCACTCTGAATTTCCATAGCAAAGTATGCCAGTTGAACTCTCACTTTTGTGTAAGATGATTTTTTAAGATAACTAGCTAATTATTTTCTCCCTTGGAATAACTTTTCCGCAACCATAATTTTCATACAATGAGGACTAAGAACATGTCAAGAAGGTTTCTCTTCAACTCTCGCCCAGTATAAATGGTTGAAAGTTATTACAAGTACATAATTAAAATTAATAATGAGAGTGAAATAAAATAATTAGAGATAATAAGCTATTCCTTTTACAATCCGTGCGGGACTATATATCTTTACAACATTCAGTATCATCGGGACAAGAAAAAATCATCATACAAATATAAATTTACAATGCTTCGTTTAGCCATATATTATCAATGATTACGT
Organism: Neoaliturus tenellus; assembly: GCA_030545055.2. Taxonomy (NCBI): domain Eukaryota; kingdom Metazoa; phylum Arthropoda; class Insecta; order Hemiptera; family Cicadellidae; genus Neoaliturus; species Neoaliturus tenellus. Next base: position 343,748,084 of record CM061531.1, on the reverse strand, counting down.
ACATTTATTATATAGGGGAAACATTAAAAATGATCTACAATAGAATTGTTTTTAACAATCATACATCCATTTTCATTGATGAATTTTATCGTGTTTCAACTGCACTTACCATGTTAATAATAACCGACAGTGTCCATGTTGAGCCTGCTGTAAAAGTCAACGGTTTACGAGGTTAGCGCATACCGCTTCTCTCAAAGCCAAGTCTCAGATCACATGCAGAAATCTAACATAAAAAACAACTATGTTCGCAATTCATAATTTTAGTACTCGTAATGATTAGATGAACGGATCGGATACGAATAAATGTCTTACTGTTAATCGCTCAATGTAGCGACAAATACTGATTTTCGTTGATTAATAATTATTTTAGCAATAAGCTTAGGATCGACTTTTTAACTCCCACGGTAAGTTATAAGTGTAATTTATAAGGTTAAGTTTGTTTCTGAATCTATTCACTTTAGTGATAGGATGTAGTTTAATTTTCTATATATTTATAAGAATATTATTTTCCCATCAGAAATGCGTTGTGGGCTGTAAATAACGGTACTTGAGTTGATTGTTGACAACCATAAAATAAGCATGTGTTATGAAAACTATTTTATACCTGTTCCACTGTAACTGACCTATTAGATGGGTGCTCATGCGGAACTGTTCTTCCCACGCGATAGCTGTTCATCGCGCCGCGACCACTAATTAACTCGCATTTGCGATGTTCGCATCTCTCTCCTACTTCACTGTACAAGTTCAATTACTACTAACCTAGAATTTCGTTTCTATTACCATGTGACGTCCTGTTTGAATCACCTTCGCGTGCTCGACGTTATATCTCATTCATCTGTCTTGTTCTGACTTTTACACATCTGACATACTTCTTGTCATGGATACGCAATGTTTGAAATTGAACTAGACACAACATATATTAAGAAATAATTTCAAACCTTTGGTTTCAAAGATTAAAGATAATTTAACAAAAGTAAGGTAGAAGTTAAGTTTTAACCCGTTATACTCTGCTAGAACATCGAGGGTTCACGTTGACGATAGTGTTATTCACAACATTTTGCGTTCAACGTTATCGAATGTGTAATTTCAATTTTACATTTCCCCCACCACCGTTTTAAATTTTTATATATTATTAAATTCACCTTTCAATTATTTAATTTCTATCACTAACCAACGACATGGAGGCAAATTTTGTTAAGTTTTGAACATATAATAACTGAGAAGGAGGAGATGGAAAAAATGTTTCAAAACTTGCTTTCTATCATGGACAAATATCCTATAAGATGGTTCAGAATTGTTGTTAATTATTTACGTCCTGGTGAATTATATTCTTCATCATCATCACAAAGTGAAGAAGACAAAACAAATACTTCAGTTAGAATAATTGAATTAAAAGACGAATAAGAAGAACTTAACTATTTAATTGACCATAAACTCAAGGTCGCCGTTTTATAAGCCCCCCTCCCTAGGCTGCGTTCCTCAATTACTCGCCGACTCTCGAACGATGAACAACTCTCCATTGGTCCGGATAAATTCTAGTTTCGAAATAAACTCTAATGAAGAATTACTAGAAATATTTAATACTTTAAACGAAATTGTTAATACGGCAAGGAATGATGTTGAAGCTATTCTTCGGTCGCTTGTCGGTTTCGACTGACCTGTACGACGATCGACGTTAAACTGAACTCTTAGGGGTTCAGTCTTTTTTAAAACTCCCTCCAGATGGCCTTGGAGCAATTATCCCCTCTACTTTTTCAACTAACTTCTACTTTTGTTCGACTGTTGAATTTCAGTTTTGAACTAACTTTTAATTTATGCGCGAATTTAGTTCAACCGAACGCCGTCTCCACTCCCCCCATTACCTGGCATCTACAGTCACGCATATATTTCGACGCGTTGTGTTTCGTTATTCATTCTCGTTCTATCTTCAGAACTTAACACATCGATTTACCTTCTCTCTCTTGTTATGGCTGCACAATGTTTGAAATGACTTTTATTTTCGTTCAACTGTTAGAGTTTAGTTAACACAGTTGAATTTCGGTTTTGAACTAAGTTTTAATTTATGCGCAAATTTAGTTCAACTCCCAATTCTTGAATTTCAGTTTTAAACTAACTGGTAATTTATGCGAAGTTTTACTTCAACCCCGGTTAATTTATGCGCAAATTTAGTTCAACTCCCAATCGTTGAATTTCAGTTTTGAACCAACTTTTAATTTATGCGCGAATTTAGTTCAACCCCCCAGTTGTTGAATTTCAGTTTTGAACTAACCAATATTTTATGCGAAGTTTTAATTCAACCCCGGTTAATTTATGCGCAAATTTAGTTCAACCACCAATTGTTGAATTTCAGTTTTGAACCAACTTTTAATTTATGCGCAAATCTACTTCAAACCCTCACCCCACCTCCCCCAACCTCATTTAATATTCGACCGGAAGACACCTGCCCCGGAACATGGCTTCCGGCGGCACGTGGCCGGTTTTGAAAGTGGCTTTTTCTATCTACTATGAGTACAGCTAAAAAGAAATGACATAACCATTTAATAACAGACCATATCCAGATAAGAATATATCTGGATCTATTAATATGCAATATGTTTTCAGTTATTATTTTAATAAACATAGATTATTTATACTAAGTTCAATATTTTCTTATTGTTCATATTTTAATATTTTAAAAATAATTCATCATATTGTGGGTCGCTTATATTTTGAAATTATAGATGTCATGAATAACTAACTAACGCTTCCTCTCATTCTCATTTATCGACATTTCCTCCATATATTGAAAAAATCCTTTGTGATACAAAATCTTTTCCACATTATAGTGCATACATACTACTTCAATGTGAAGGGGCTTAGAACAAAACTATCCATATATTACTAATGTACATGCCCATCAGAGTGTAGCCAGTGTCCCAGTGGGGGCTATTCATGATTAATGAGGAAGGTCTCAGGATCCGGGGATTTGTTCCTTGCTCTGGGCACTGTGTATTTAGCAGGATGGATTTCAGAGTGTATAGGGCCTAGTAATTTTATGTAGAATATTGTGGAAAAGCATAAAATGCATAAAAACATGTGGGATGTCAAAAGATATACATTCGAAATGAAATGGATCGAAAACATGTTTATATCAAACATGATCTCTAAAACATAAATAATACTATGCAATGTGTATTATTTCTAAAGCCTAAGGTAAAATAAAATATTAAATATAAGCGTAGGGGTGGAAATAAATTTTAAATTTACATTTAAAAAACAACTTCACATTTCCACATTTAGAAATAAGGATTTATCTTTGAAAATCGAGATTTAAATCATTAAAGCTTCGTGATTTTCAAAGATTGTGGATGCCGTACAGTATTTTGCCCTTCTGTACCACCCTCCTGTTGTTAGTTTCAGTTGAAAGCTCTCGTAGGTGTATTTACGATGTGTTCCCAGAAAACAGACGGCGAGCGACGAGAGGTTCAATGTACAGGAGCGCGGCCCGGGCCTTTATGATCGGTCAAACACTGAAATCAATTCTGTTTACTCTCACAACAGGGATAAAACTCTTTAACATTCAATGTTTCTTTCAGAATTTTACCATCCTTCATATCGAATTATTAATCTTCTGTATTCATGAAACCCGCAGACTACAAATTAACAAATTATGATTAATATTAGTATTATTTTTAATACAAAATCCGAAAGTGGCATTTTCTGGTACACGCTCAGGTTTCATGTGTGAGGCAAAGCCGAGCATGTGGTAGCGAGTTTCACGTATGAGGCGAAGCCCTACGTGAAACTTGTTGTACGGGAATAAGTTGCAGATGGCTCGGTGTATCTATGCTCATGACTTTCAAGACCCACACATTTGCATTCAGCTCGATGGCGTCGTGGGTACTCTCCAGACTTGTGCTTTTCTTCTTGTGACCGATCAACAACACCTACATCAACTTGCAGGGGGGGTACTAGGTGCCTTTCCTCATTCTCAGCATAGCCCTGTACTAATATCAGTGAGAATCCAAATTCCTCTCGTAAGATCTTTTCCTCGGCCTAGGTGGAACTTCAACAAAGCTGAGTGGGAGGCCTTCTCCACCAGGCTTAACAAAGGCATCAGGTTCATCCCTCCTAAAATAAAAAACTACGGCGGTTTTTTCGGTTCACACAACTTGTTCTGTCTTGCGCTAAAGCGTCTATTCTGAGAGGTTTCAGGAAAGAGTATATACCAGGATGGAGTCAAGAGTTCGAAGACCATTACAGTGAGTTCACTGATACTGCTGACAGAGATGTAGCGGAACAACTGCTTTACTCTCTTGACAACACCAGGAGAGAGAAAAGGGTGAAAACCGTTGAGAACATGAACTTCACCCAAAGCAGTCGCAAAGCCTGGTCTCTTCTCAGAAAGCTCTCCACTGGTAAAACAAATGACAAAAACACTGTCTCGCAACCTCGCCCTTGTGATATTGCAAAACGCCTCTTCTATTTGTCCAAACCCGTGAGTACATCTGCGGACAGGAAGATGAACTTTAAGCTAAATGAAATAAAGCAAAGTCGGCAAGCACCATTGGAAGTCTCTAGACCTTTCACTATGGATGAGCTAGATGCGGCGATTGATGCGATGCCAATTGGCAAAGCAGCAGGCTTGGACGAAATCTTCCCGGAGTTTATAAAACACTCGGGTAAAAAGGCTAGACAGTGGCTTCTTGCAGTTTTTGACACCATTATGGAAACCGGCGACTTGCCTGGTATATTTAGAAAATAAAACAAAATAGCTGTTTTGAAGCCCGGTAAAGATACAAAACTGTCCTAAAGTTACCAACCCATAGCCCTTCTTAGTGTCTGTTATAAGCTGCTCGAGAGGTTGATATACAACAGAATCCTCCCTGTTCTCGATTCCAGCATTCCCGTCGAACAAGCTGGGTTTAGACCTGGGCGCAACTCTTGTGACCAGATTCTAGCTCTTACTTCTTTCATCGAGAATGGGTTTGAGCGCAGACTGAAAACCTCCGTCGCTTTCTTAGATCTTACTGCAGCTTATGACACTGTCTGGAGAAAAGGCCTCCTTATTAAATTTTACAACCTGATTCCTTGCCCTTTCCTGTTGCGTCTCCTCAACTCAATGCTCTCCAACAGGATGATTAAAGTATATTTGGTACGAAAGAAAGTACTTTTAGGCAACTAAAGGATGGCCTTGCCACAGGGGTCAGTGCTCGCCCCACTGCTGTTTAATGTGTATACAGCCGACATTCCAGACACTCGCTCCTCAAAGTTCGTTTACGCAGATGATATAGCTCTGGCTTATCAGCACAAGGAATTCCAACTATCTGAGGAAACACTAACAAATGACCTCACGACCCTCGGTGAATACTTTAAAGCCTGGAAGCTAAATCCAAACCCAACAAAAACCGAGGTTTCTTGTTTCCACTTGAACAATAGAATGGCCCACTAAAAGCTTAAAATTGTATTTGACGGTGTTGAGCTAAAGCACAATGGAAACCCACAGTACCTAGGGGTCACTTTAGATCGGTCCTGACATTCAAAACCCACCTACAAAAGACAGCAGCCAAGGTGAGAACCAGGACTAACATTGTCCATCACCTTGCTGGCTCCACATGGGGAGCAAACGCACAAGTTCTGCGAACCACCGCTCTGTCCCTAGTTTACTCAACTGCTGAGTACTGTGCTCCCGTGTGGTTGAACAGTGTACATGTCAGGGATATCGACGTCCAGCTAAACAGGGCTATGAGAGCCATTAGTGGTACACTCATGGCAACCCCCGTCCCCTGGCTCCCGGTCCTGTGTAATATCGCTCCACCTGAAACCAGAAGAAGGGATGACTCATTAGGGAATATACTAAGATCTTATCTGCTCCACACCTACCCATCCGTGATTACCTATCCCAGGAGAAGGGCAGATTGAGGTCCCGAAGACCACCACTACGGACAGTTGATGGACACAAACTTTTCAATCCATACCGACTGGACTTCCTCCTGGGACTCTTTCCAAGGTTGGAGTCACTTTTTGATTGCTGACCCAACCTTAGCAGTAAGTGGTATGGATCTTCCTCGGAAGCACTGGACTGTTCTCAATCGATTTCGCACTGGAGTCGGAAGGTGTAATTATTGGAAATACAAATGGGGAACGACAGAAGACCAGTCATGTGGATGTGGAGCGGAGTTCCAGACTATGACTCACATAGGCAATGAGTGCCCTTTGAGTGTTTTCCCGGAAGGGCTGATGGGCCTTCATTGTGCAAGTGAAGCTGGGCTGCAATGGATTAGCGCCCTGGATTTAGCTTTATAGAGAGATCATTAATGTTTATTTTAGTTTTATTTTAAATGTATTGACGCAGGTGCTTTGCACTGCAGAACATCTTTTATTTATTTAATTATTATTATCTTTAAGATGGCGGCTGGCTATGACAGACATACGATGTATATGTATATGGCTTTCAAGAAAAGAGGATGGGCAAGGGACGGGGTGGGGTTACTTCTCTAAAATTATTGGAGAAATCTAGGTTATCATAAAGATCCAAAAATGTTGCATTCGATCTGAGATAAAACGCAAATAAAATCAGTTTTAGAGTATATTTATCAAAAGCCATGAGCATAGATACACTGTGCTATCTGTATTGGAGCAAGCGCCGGAAACTAACTTTCGGTACAAGTTATGAACTATTCTTTTCATCACGATGCAAATCTAGCTATGGCTATTTCTGTTTGGATTTCAATCGTTAATCTTATTTATTAAAAACAGCTGATTAAAATTATAAAAATAAACGGTAGAGAAATACTAGCGCGAGTAGTGGGAAAACCTAGAAATGATTGGAGGCAAGGGAAAGTAAATTTAGAGCGAGGGAAAGAGTTATTTTCTTTTATATAAGCTTTAATAGAAAATAGTTACTTATCATACGGAGTGAAAAATATATTTTGTAATGCCCTATAAAAATTTACATGTATAATTTATATGAATTTCATTTCAAAAGACTAACAAGCAAGTAAGGCTAAAAAAGAAAGGCTTCTTTCTCCAGGCTGCGGGACGTGAGAAAAACATCTGGACCATCAGTGGAATGTGTTTTATGAGTATTCCTTAGATCAATTGTTCCTACCACGTTGTCCAACATAAAACATTTGTATGATCATAAAAATGTGTAAGGAAATTTAAAGTAAATACAATTTGAATAAAATTATGTGCAAAATAAAATAGGCTCAATTCATATTTCTTTTGGAGGATACCTTAAATTATGATTAAGGGTTGATCGAAAACATTTCTTTTGTTGAAATCACTAATAAACCTGATCGGCTTGGTCGCAAAACGTAACCACTTTCGTTATTTTATCAACACTCGATGAAGCACTTTACCAGCAAAAGTTTTAAAGAATTTACCAATAAAAAGTGGCATATCAATAAAAAGGGTGCAAAGACTTTAATGCTCTCATTTATTCGTTTATTTCAACGGTGAAAATTATTTTAAGATTCTCTAAATAAACTACGCAGTTGCACTTGATATGGTAAATTCTTAAATCGTTTGTGGGAGTTAAACGAGTGAACTTAAGAAAGTCGTCAGTTAGTTATAACTTCATTATGTTGGTTTTGTGTATCACTATTAAAAAATTCAAGAGGCTACACATTTACCACTAAATAAATTATTTTTTCAAATAATTACTGTATAAAACTAAAACATTAGTTTCAAAAGTGTTTTATCATGTAGTCTTAATTTGAGTCGATGCTCAGTTGGAAGCCAGACCCATTAATCTTTGGCTGGAATTTCAGGTACTGCGCGAAACAAGTTTAACACTAGTGAGTAGATTTTATTGGGGTAGTATAGAGATACCTTTACTCCTAAAGTATTTTGGGTGATTATAGTAAGTTGTAACAAATACTGTCCTTTAACATAAAAATATATAAAACCTGTGTCTAATTTCTATGATATATTCAGAAAGTCAATTTTTGTTCAAAAGCATTACCCAGTGTGTACATATCAGGCTTTGCCAGGTGTTGTGTATTATTAAGCACGGCTTTTCTTTGGCCAGCAGTTTATCACGCGAAAGTCTCTTTGATGTCGAAGAGTACCCTTTAGTAGTCCCCTCATCCGTTACATTGTTATGCTTGTTATTATTTCACATCGGTCGTCATAATAAATACTGCTTAACCTTTCAGCCCTATTAAAACTTCACTAAGACTTAATTTAATTCATTTAGCATAACCTATATGACCCTTAGTAAAATGATATACTGTAATCACATATTTATCAATTTACAGAAGCTTTCTATTCAACACTCATTTAAGAACATTGGCTTATTAGTTAAATTTAAGATTGTGTATACCAATATAAATACTACTTCTATGGGTGATTCTATACTTAATAATTGTGAAGAAACTATTACACCTGGTAATTACTATAACAAATTATTTTTAAATGAAACCACTTCTACAAGCAAAAGTGATATAACATATATTAAAGTGAAATAACTTTCTGAGTGTATATTAGAAAGAAATACAAGAAAAAGAAATTGTTACATAACATTTGGTAAACATAACATGTTGTTATGTAATATCACAGTTGTGTAAAATTTTTATGAACACTGGAACTTTTAATTTACGACAAAACATTGGTTTGGCTTTTACTCACATATTTGTCACGAGGTAAAATGTTTTGTGTAAAGGTAAAATACGTCAATACCTTTGCCTAAGCCTTCACAATATTCTTGAAATGGATCATTAACAAAAAACTTAAAAATGAATTACTTTTAAAAATTAAATATGCAAGATATTGTTTGTCATGGTAATGTTAGATCCTCGTTTATTGTAAACATGATGAAAATTAACGTTAAACTTGTCTCTCGAGGATTTCAGAGAGTTTTACCGTATCTGAGCAGATGTCAAGTCAACCCCAAGGGTAAACTCTGACTGTGGGGGAGCTTCAAAGGATTCACTTACAACATTGTCTTGATAGGGGTTGCAATGACTTGGGGTTCATAGGTTGTACAAGTCTAATATGTTTGTTTACATTTCAAAGACAACGATGTAGTAACCATTATTCCGCAGAAAATAAATATCGTATCTGCTTTCTTAGTCTCCATTTAAAATAATTTATTGCAAATATTATTCATTTTAAATTCTTTTCTAGATGACATTAATTTCTGTCCATATTTCAGCTTTTTATTATATTTACCTATCTCTAAGCCAAATGTTTCTGGAAGCAAAAGCAACATATTATAGAAATAATCAGTAGGTTAGTCATTTTCAATACATTGTGAATAATAGGAAAGAATGAATGAATACTTTTGTAGCTCTTTTACCGTCACTAACTCATTCTTTATTTACGTACATCATTGAGAACCAATAATAGACAAATAACAGTGCATTGTAAGATCTAATATTGGTATTTTAAGGTCTATAATAATCAGTAGGATGCAGTGAGGTTCGGATCCCAAGTATATCTCAGCGTTATCCAATGGTCCGGTGACCCTAACAAAGGGAGAAGCGAAATCTGTGTTTGACCACCGACAAAGCCCCTGATTTACATTTTGTGTCTGACAACGCCGCGCCGCCCTCTCATCCCACTGTTGATGCTCGTATTGGTAGACCTCATTTGTTAGACTTCAAGTATACGGTGTATGTAAAACAATCCCTAAAAAATGTTTTGATTAAAATTGGATTCCACATTACAATATTTTATAAAATGTAAATTAAAAAGGATTGGCTTTTCGTTATATCCATTATTGTCTGATTAGGCTATATAGAAATCACCAAATGTACAGGTTGTTTCAAAAAGAGCTTTAGACTTTAAACAATCGAAAGATAATTTCCATAGTGACTGTGGTGTCAATTTTTAGGGGAAAATCAATGGGTTTCCCATATATTTTGCTAGTTCTGAAACTCGTCTCTACAAGGTTTAGTGTCAGTAATACTAAAGCGACTGCTTTCACTGGACTCACGAGCGTGCTAGCCATGTGCTCTTTGAGATTCAAAATCAGTTTATAAATGTTTTAGTTTTGTTTATTGAATAATTCTAAAGATGTTATACCGTTTTCAGACTTTTTCCCACCCGTATATCCGGTTGTGTTAACAATAAAGCTTCAGACACTTTGGTGAACGCTATTGGATTACAAAGCCCGTAATATACTTAACAGTTTCAGGTTGACTGACAGACATCCCATGAATAATACACATTCGAAATGGGCGAGCTGTATAAGTGCTTTGTACTGGGACGACGGCTTCCTGGTTGAGGGCTACAATAGTCCAACATAGAAAAAGAAAATAAACAACTTCAACTAAATACATTACAAACCGTTTAAACAACTTACTCATTATTTATTCAGATTTCTAATAATTTCTACTCATATTCAAATACTATAATCCCTTCAAATTAAGTAGTAGTAACTCATTATATGTGTAGAAACAAGTTTAAAATTTAATGCATTTTTTTAGATTTATTTAAAGAAACTTTTTTGTATAACGAGTAAATTTACATTTTTTAAAGAAAACTTTTGATAATTTTGGTAATAATTTCACTAGTAGTATAGAACCAAAACACCTAAGTGATGAAAACTAACAAAGAATAAACAAACTATTTATGTAATGGATGAGTGATAAGTTATCTTTCAATAGAAATTTATTACGGATCATAGCTGATAAAGCAATAAGAACTGATGTTTTGAATCACCGAATGACTTAAGATTGTCAATTGAATCTAGCCTATCATTAGTGTCTGATCGAATCATTAGTTTGCATAAAACTACTACCATTTAGTCTACATTTTTTGAGAATAGGGTAGCAGCCTTTCAATTAACTAGAATTGGACAGCATGGAAACATAGCATGTACGGTATGAATCCAGTAGCAATCAAGGCGTCTTAACAACTTCTCTCTTTCGGATTGTTCCGGGATTTCCTGATAAGAAACTTTGTCAGGGGGAGAGTCCAAACCTGAGGTGGTGTCACTGAACAACCAACCGACAAACTGCTTGCAAACCTTTTTGACTACTCAGATTTTGTATTCAATATAACAAACTACTGTGTTTGAAAAGGGTATCTTTAAAGTTCGTTTTAGTATAAAAGATTAGAATGGGAAATAACCATTGAAAACTATTATAGTTGTTATAGTAAAAAAGAAAATAACTGAGAACACATACTAAAAGAATAATAAAATACTCGTACTAATAACCCGTCAACCGAAATAAAATGCACTGAGCTGCACCGGCACCTCTGATGACTGATACTTTATATGACAAGGAAAATTATCCACATTAGTCGCAATAGCATAAACTGTTTGTCTTCGCATGTATATATGAATAAATAATCTACTTAGTGGATCTAATCTTTGTAAGTTTTTTTTCTGTATATGGCAAATAATAATTAAAGTAGGAATGAGACGAATAAAAAAATAATACATTGAAAAAAAAACAAAAAAACTATTCATTGTAAAATTATTAATATTTTGTTTAATTTTACGAAATTGAAACTAAAAATGTATAACTACACTTCTCTTGACTAAGCTCTGTAATGATTTGGCAAAGAAGATTTCTGATGTGTCAAAACAGTAAACCGCTTAATAGAGAGAGAAACATGACAGCATCATTAGTAAACTGAATCTTGAAACTTGCTGCTTTAGATGCGATTTCACATTACTGTTTCATGCTTAGATAAAGTTATAAATTAATTGCTACCCTACATTTTGTCAGTATTTTAATATTTTAAGTCCAACTTAAACATACGTCAGGTCTATTTATTTGTATTTATATACATAATTTGTTTGTTTAAATTTATGAACAAGTCTTTGGCAAAATTAACAAAAATAAAACATCAATCGATTAAAAAAAATATTATTTCGTCACAATGCACTAATACTGGTTCATATTTCACCAACCTATGGTTCGTTGCTATTGCTTCAATGAAGAAACGTTAATCTCTGAAAAACAGTAGACGAGCTTATATCCCACCATGATCAAGGTAATCTTCGTCTATAAATTACTTTTAAATTGAGTTGTAACGTACCTTTTAATTATTCTTAGAAAAAAATGTTTACCGGTGTCCAAAAATTCTTGCTATGATTTAATATCTTTACGTTTATCTATATTTATCTGATTTTATATGTATGGTATCTTGCTTTATGGAAACCATTAGAGTCGCACTCATACATTTCTTGTTTTTAATAAAATTTAATGTAGATTTTCCTTATTGATTATACCATAACTCAGGTGTTTGACAATATTGCAGTTTACTTGTAATGCAGTAGAAAAAAAAATCTGATATAGTGAGTTTGTAAGAGAAGTCATACATAATTCTTCTAAACCACACCCCTATTACTTTACAAAGCCAGACTTTTTATGTGAAAATTTCCAGAAAAAATCCAGAGGGCATAGGAACTTTTTTCTTGTATGTGACTCAGAAAATGTTAACAAAAATTTGGGACAAACTAAAAAGTTGGTTAGAAGATTTACAGGCAACTCGTGGCACACATATTGAGGTGAAATGTGTTTGTACATAGCTAAAAACTTAAAAAATGACTTGTTAAAAATTAAAATATAACATTATATTACCATAATTAGTTTTAATTTCATTCGGTTTCCCAATTGTGGCAGGACTTTGTGGGCACCAGATATATTTTCTATAAAACCTGTCCAAATCTAATCAGTACCGATTGATAAAAAACAAAGTTGAAAAAACAAAAGCATAAACAAATACAATTTCAATGATTACGTCTGATACTCAATTTACAAGAAATTGTTTAACAAACGGGTATTCAGTTCTGTATACAATACTTTGTAAACCACAGTCGAGTGGCCAGCCAGTTGTCGACTAAATGATGTACAGACCGTCCGTCACCCAGAACATGACCCGACTGACAGCTACTTCCTGGTTATTGTTTATGTCGCAACTGAACATATCACTAGTATATAACATGTGGTATACGAGACATTATCGCATTTAGAACAGCTATGTATCATAATGCAATGGATATTTAATTTTGCGTTTTGATGTATTTAATATTAACTATAAGATAGAGTTGATAAAATCTCCGATATACCATTGATGACACTCTAGGGTAATACCAGAGGTTAGATACAGAAGTGGAGCAATTTGTGAAACAAGCTATTAAAATTTAATTGAATAAGCAAACCGTTAGCTGCAGATGTTGCTGAAACTAAAACGTTTTTAATGACCACACTTATCACCAGGGTGTTTTAAAATTAAGAATTAAGTTACATTAAACTAAAATTGCTTTTAAAAAACGAGATGTGTTATAATATATAATATTTTTTGTATTTTTTTATACACGAAAGATTTGTTGAACACAAATTGAAAATGAACAATGGACTGTGACCACGGCAATATGGTTAGCCGAGGAAGCTGTCACGCCGTGTCTTGGAGGCTATTAGTTGGACACAAGGCTGACAGTCCTGAAACAAATAAATACCAACAAAAGAATTTGAGGAAATTTTTCTCTTTCAATAATACGTTTATATTTCATACTCTTACTTTTATAATTTTTATGTTGTGTTTGATTGGACGAGGATATACTTAAAAAATAACCATTCCAATGAGCTTATAAATGGTTCACATTTTCATTTTTAGTAATTTTTTTACAAAGACTCATTGTGAAGTAGCTCTCTCGGCAATTTTAATAGGATTTCACGACATCGAGATGTTAAATTGTATATTTTACATTTGTGTTAAAAACAAAAAAAGTTGTTTATTTTTACATTAATATTTTTTTCTGAAAGGAGAATAAAGTTGTTCGATGTTATACAGTACCAAGAACAGTTCAAAAATGTAAATAAAACTAAAGCTAACAGGTTCATCTGGTCTAAATTATTATTACTAAATTGGAAATTCGCTTAGTATGCAGGTCTGCTGCGACGGGGAACTTAAGCCTTCTAATAAATGCTCAACATGCGGAGAAGTAGGTACTATGTTTACACTATTTCCAGTGATGCCGAATTAGGACTGTATAAAATATTCATGCGGCCATCTCCTATATTACCCTCAGGACGGTAAATATCACCCTTTATAATAGCATAGAACCTATATGTACTTATGTATTATACAAACCAATGTCCTCTGTTAAATTTTATCAAATACTTCTTGTAGCACTTGAAATGTTCACAAATCGTTAATAAAAGTTTGAGACCTATAGAACATCTTTAAAAAAAGATAGGTTTTATTTATTAAAACATTATAATACAATACTCATTTTAAGAAAATGTTATAACGTTAACTTTATTATTATAATATTTAATGTATTGTAATTGTAACTACAACAGTTCACAAGGCAATGAAAATTTTACTTTATTACCAGTAATATATTACCTCAAATATGGCGAAGCTCCACTCAAACGGTAAAGTTTGTTTCACCCAAAAAATTAAATACTTAATTATTATATTATTAAACTATGCCATGATTTACGAAAGACCCATGTTATGTACTCTATAGTAATAAGACTACAAAAAGTTTCTACCGCCCTCTTAATGAACATACAACTCGACGAAATAAAAAATACCATTTAGTGCGATGTAGCAAGTAATTAGGTAAATCTTAATTCAGCGCCTTCTCGTTTTAACAGTCTTTGAGATAAGATAATCCAGTCAACAAATTTTCTCTCTTGGCTGCTCTAGAGACATTATAGGTTTGAATTAAACAACTTTTACCTGGAGAGTTAATCGCAAACTCTTATTTGTTCTTTAGAGTTAGATTTTTACAATTTAATTGTTTTCATTTCTGTATTCAACGTTTTACACTACTAATTTATAAAATAATTTTAGATGATTACTGATAGTCACGGTATTGCATTGGTCAGACATTTACTTGTGATCATATTTACTTATGTATGTATTCATATGTTTACTTGTCTATTATTATACACACGGAAACCTTTAAACCCTTAAAAAATTGACGATTATTGCGAAGCGCAACTTTGCATGTTGAACGGGTATCAGTAAAAATGTAATCCGGAAAGCAATGTAAAAAGGAAATATAAAATTAAAGTTTTTACAAACTACTATTTAAATCTATTCATTGAATAACCAAGCAGTTTTCCCAGTATTTTAACAGTTGAACAACACAAGACTGATGCCAGTTTCCATAAGCTGTCATTAGCTGCACTTGGCTGCCATTGTAAAGCTCGGAGCGGACTGAGTGAATGGGAATGAAGTCAACAAAGAGTTCTAGCTTTTATTAGTAAGCTAATCTCTCAATAATTATCCGTAATTAAAAGCTCTATTTCCATTTTCTGGACGAATTGTGTGAAAAAACTAAACGGGTATTTTACTGAAAACGTATTTTACAACTATTAAATCTCCATTATTTTTGGAAAATACACCTTACTATTAACTATGTTTAGTCATTAGTTAGCTTACTGGCCTTTGAAATGGATACTTAAACAGTTGAAAAAGCCAACCATAAAGAGCTTAACCGCTGAGATCAAAGCAAACATGAAGGGAGTGTGGTTTGTTAGTGGTTGGTGTGGTGGAATGTAATGCACAGCACTTCATATAACTTGGATGCTCTCTTTACACTACCTCAGGAGTTAACAAGTACACAAAGGGAACGTTTTGTTTCTTAGGATATGTGTACAAAAACGTTTCATCCTATGGATAATATTTGTATCGTAGAAATACGAACTAAAAACAGAGGCATACTTTTTTCTATTACTTAAACGAAATTCATAGTGGTAATACACTATTATTGTGCTCTATTGAAAGGAATGCCAAACACAAAGATTTTTTTCGTAATATACAGTAATCGGTTTTATTGCATGTCCTTTTATAACCACTTTACAACAAGAAACGGTAGTTTTAGTAAAACGATTTACCAAAAAAGTTTGGTAAAATGAAAATAATGTCTTTGTTTAAGATTTATATAATAAAACAATAAAAAATAAAAATTACATAATCTCATCCTAATACCTACCGAGGTATTCACTCGATAACCCACCATGGGATTATATTGATTCATATAAATAATAGACTAGGTTCACCGGACATTGTGGGCAAGGTTTGTTGATGCTTCCGGGATTTGATAATTCCTTTAGAGCTCATAAATATGCTGGTGTTTTAGCCGAAAATTTTACAAGCGAGATCAATTTTATTTTGCCTAACATAATTTTAATACTTTTTTTTATTAGGTCAGTAGCCCTAATATGATATATGATATAACTTCAAGAGTTATATGTAAATAAAAAAGAAACAGCTTTAAATGGCAACTGAAATTGTTAACTATGGGAATATAAATTATCATTCTAATATTAAGTAAAAAACAACTTAACAATAAGAGAAACAAATCATCGAAATACATTTATTTCAAAGAGTAAAACCGTTATCAATAGAGAAACTTAAAAATACAAATTAATCTTAAGAATCAATATCTTGGGTTAGTAAGAGTTTACGTAACAATTACAATTTATTAAAATTAATAGTGTTAGCCCCTGAACTGCGATTTGACATATTATGAGATTAATAATATACCTACGTCTGCAGTTCCAACTTGTAGTTTTTACAGATACATATTGTTCCTGTACAGCTTGATAATAATAGAATTGCCGAAACATATGTAGCGGTAAAAACTACAAGTTGGAACTGCAGACGGAGGTAAATTATTAATCTCATAATACAGGGTTAGGCAAAAGTCTGGACACCCCCAGTTAACTTTTTAACGCTTTGCAGTAGGAAAACCAAACTCGGTACATGTTAACAACATGAAAAACTGCACTTTTTCATCAACTACACAACTTTGCCCCTGCCCCCAAAATGGGGTATTTCGGGGGCAGCCCCAAATTTTCAAATGTAAACCCCTATTGAGTGACCCCTCATTTTAAACGGTTTATCAAGAGAAATTGAATGGCACAAACCGGATGTGGATATCTTATCTCTAACCAAAATGGCAGCCATTTTAAAATTCGAGAAAGGGTAAATTGACATTTGTTAAAATTAAATCGGAAAATAGCTTTTTAGAATTTATAATTTCTGGAATTATTTTAGAATTGAACCTAGTAGCAGAAATGAACTAGTAAGTTCAATTCTAAAATAATTCCAGATATTCTAAATTTAAAAAAAAAAGCTATTTTTATTCAATTTCAACAAATGTCAATTTACCCTGTCTCGAATTTTAAAATGGCTGCCATTTTGGTTAGAGATGAGATATCGACATCCAGTTTGTGCCATTCAATTTTTCTTGATAGACCGTTTAAAATGAGGGGTCACTCAATAGGGGTTTACTTTTGAAAATTTGGGGCTGCCCCCAAAATACCCCATTTTGGGGGTCGGGGCAAAGTTGTGTAGTTGATGAAAAAATGCAGTTTTTCAAGTTGTTAACATGTGCCGAGTTTGGTTTTCCTACTGCAACGCGTCAAAAAGTTAACTGGGGGTGTCCAGACTTTTGCCTAACCCTGTATAACAATTAACACTTATTTTTATCCAGCAGTACTTTTAAAATTATATTTTGTCTAAAAAACTTTATATATAATTTAAAAACTGGCCATATACATTGACATATATCTTATACAGCTGGTGAATCATTCTGCTCGGTTTTAAAAACTTACACCTTACACCTACGCATAGAAAAAATGTGACAGCAAAAAAATCACGTAATAAGAACTGGGTGAAGCCACCAATGTATACAGAACCGAATAAGTAGGGACATCCTTATGGGGAAGTGAGAACGCCGCCCCCGAAACACAGATAGCACCACAAAGACATAATTTTTATTCAAGGATCATGCTGATTGGTTGAATGAAAACAGATGGCTAGAATAATTTTACAGACGTTTGTTATTGTTTTGATTTTTTGTAAACAAATACGCTCATTTTGACATTTAAGAGGTAGAAAGAGCGCTTCCTGTGACAATAAGGAGAAGTAATCCTATCATCAGAGCTTTATTTTACTCTAATTTTCGGGGACTAATATTTTCTTAACATGGGATGTCCCTACTTATTCGGTTCTGTATACATTGGAAGCCACCGAGCTAGTCCGTGGAAAAACAAAGACGTCTGACATCGTCGAAGGAGCGAAGAAAAGCGTGAAGGTTGGATATCTAGTATGTATGATGCCTGGTATCATATGTAGCTTTTCCACAGTGAAGACTACCACACATAGTTCACGGTGAGTCATGGTATTTCTACTATGCATTGGAAAAGTCATAAACTTACCAAGTTCCAACGAGGATTACATACTCTACCGAGTCTGTAAGCCAGTGCACCAAAATGCCATTATACTTCAGCAGATTAAAGCAGAAAAAGGATATTTTGATTATACAGGGTGTTCGGAAAAAACGTTTCAGGAATTCAGGAGTTTATTGCCCACATCAAAATAAGCAAAAAAGTTCCCATAAACATATGTCCTGAAATGCTTTGTTAACCCGCTAGCCGCCATTTTGTTTTTTACACTAAATAATTTTTATTTCCGTAATGGATCATTGTATTAAGTTGATATTTGGCATGCACCTTTATCATAGCAATACCCATTTTCAAGAAAAAAGTTATTTTTTTTCCAATGTGTATTTTCAAAATGGCGGCCATATAAAAATTTTAAACTAAAATATCTCAAAACCGGTAAATTTTATAAAAATTTTACTCAAAACAAAAAAGTTGACAAATTTAATTATCTAACCAATGGTACCAAGTTTGTAAGGATCTGACAACAAATAACTGAGTTATTGGGATTTTTTCAATTAAAATTACCTTAATTTGCATTAATTACAATGCAAAATCAATGTTTTTATGCATAAAAATCTCAATAACTCAGTTATTTGTAGTCAGATCCTTACAAACTTGGTACCATTGGTTAGATAATTAAATTTGTCAACTTTTTTGTGACTGCTAAAATTTTTATAAAATTTACCGATTTTGAGATATTTTAGTTTAAAATTTTTAAATGACCGCCATTTTGAAAATACAAATTGGAAAAAAATAAATCTTTTCTTGAAAATGGGTATTGCTATGATAAAGGTGCATGCAAAATATCAACTTAATACAATGATCCATTACGGAAATAAAAATTATTTAGTGTAAAAAACAAAATGGCGGCTAGCGGGTTAACAAAGCATTTTAGGACATATGTTTATGGGAACTTTTTTGCTTATTTTGATGTGGGCAATAAACTCCTGAATTCCTGAAACGTTTTTTCCGAACACCATAATAACGAATAGAACACGATTTAATTTTGCTTACACTGTTGTCTTATTCGCACCATTCTTTAACAATTATTTTTTTGTTTACCGGTAAATTTACCTACTTATGTATTTTAGAAGCGCAGAACAATTTAATCTGGGAGATTTTGTTTTGTAATGTTTGAACTGTAAAATTCAAATTTTTATTTTTACTGAGCAAACATTGTTTGAGTTACTTGAAAGAGTGAAAAATTATGGTTTATAAGATTTGAAATTTCAAGAAAATATTCAAAATACCAATGAAATTAAGAAACTTTTTACTAAGTTTGGACATAACTAAATTAAAGATCATATATAATGTGCCAAGTGAATAAATAAAATTTTGCATAAAAATCTGTTAGTAAAATATGAATAATAAACATCATAAACCTCATCATAAGCACTGCAAATTTTCAAGGGAAGTTCAATATAAGAATGATGCAATATGTTGTTAAGAAGCAAGGAAGCGAAGAAAATTTTGCATCAAACTTTACTCTTTCAATCTCATTTCTGATTTCACCTAGTCAAGAAAGTATTTGTGACCGTGTTACTATTACGAGTAACACGGTAATATTGAAACATACTCGTATTATTGAAACATATTCAAATATTTGAATAGTACACATTCTTTTAACAAACCCTTCAATACTTAAATTTTTAACTTGGAGTAAAATGTAAATATGGCTTTGGAAATGTTTTTTTTAATAAAATATTGAAAGGACTGGCATATAAATATTTGACCGGAAATTCCATGATAACACTGCAGTGCCGATAAAGTTTGTATGAAGACATTGTTGTTGCGTAGAGAATAACGATTCTGCGACAGCATTGGCGTGATCGTATAAATTCCACCTCTTTGTATTATAATACTAACGTAACTACCCTTATTTATACGAGTAGTCCCGACATTCTAGGCTTCAGCTAAACTGATATTTGTTCTTATTTTTTCTCTTTTTTTCCAAATCTAACCTTACTATAATTTTATTTTTTATTTTGTTATTTATCAGTAACTAGGCATGTTACGTATAGGAGGCATTGACGTATAGGAGGATAGTATAAAATGTAATTATGGTGCAAGGGAATTTTCCAACTTTTACTCTCATTTGTGCTCATAAAATCAGTTTTGAGCTCTGATTCACACCACATGAATGTTTTTAAGTGTCATCTTTTAAGTTAGTTTATAAAATATACTTTGAAACTTTTTTCTTGGAAGGATACATTATTTTAACAAACACATACAGAAACATTTAATTCCATTCTTCATTAAATAAGAAATTGTTTACAGGTTAGATCTAAATCAAAGCTTTTTTTCAAAATTCAGTTTTTTAGAATTCAATTTCTTTCTTCATTGAAATCTGTAAATCATTGTCAGTAACCCTACACCTTGCCAAAACAAATGTAAAAAAGTATTTCAGACAAATAACAGTTGAAAAACAGACTTTTATATGCCTATTTCTATCACGTAATTAAAGTTATGAATTGAAACGTGTTAGAAATATATATATATAAGATATTAAACATACAACTTATAAATGGTAATTTAGTAAGTAATCCTTTCATAGTTCTAGGTGTAAGTAACATTTTATTGTATTTTAAATTATAATAGATAAAAAATATCAAGTTATATATAAAAAATGAGTAGAGTACGTAGAAAATAAATATTAGTAACAATTTTACTTTCAATAAACTCAGCCCCCTAACCATGGTGAGGTTCAAAGTTTTATTTCATAATGTTTCGCTCAGGAGTGAAGTTTGCGAGACCTTCCATCCAATATGCAGTTACAAACTTCTCGACAACATTCCTTTGTATTCAAGAACTTGTTTCATGTGTTACAAGAACGATGTTACTGTCATGGGCGAACTAAAAATAAGAAACGCTTCTAACCTTATGAAATATTGTTTTGCATTAACCGCAACAATATGATAAAGACCTTTTGTCAAGTTATTTAACCAACTGGTAATTTGTCAAATATACTTTGATAAACTATATGTTTGTGTAAAATTGACATTTAGTTTTGAGTTTACTCTTTGCCTGGTGGTATTAAAAGTAATAATAAAAAAGAAAACATCTAATAGAGCTTTTTTCTATTTCAGCTTTTTAAATTAAGGGACATATTATAACTTCAGTAATAGATTTTAAAACAGAAAATTTGTAAACTGACTGGTTAGACGAGTGAAATAAGTGACCATCACAATCTTAAGTTTGCCAGTTCAATCCTATAGAGGGGTTGGTTAATTAACCCATTTGATATCCGTTATTTATCATTTATATTGAATCCATATTAACACACATTTGAAGTAAGGTTATAAGTTTATCTAACTCCGCAAATTGAGAATATTTCATTCCAAAGATGAAAAATATCTCTGTTGGTTTGGAGAGAAAACAAATGAAAATAAATAGTTAAATTATATGTTTAAAATGCTGTTATTAAACGATAATAACTGACCGAGCTGGACTTAATTTGTCTTTAGTCCCATTTATTCAAATTTAATGAGGGCTTATAAGGGTAACGTGATATTATGGCCGTTAATATGAAAAATGCTGCGTAATAAGCTTACCCTTGTGACACATTCGTAATTTATTCCTTACGTCAGGTCGTTACTTTTACAAATACTCTGAGAGTTACTCGAATAGAATTATAAATGATTGTAAAATTCTTATTGCCTGTTATTAAAAATAATTAAAATCTATTAAATTACCTTCATACTTTTTAATGCATTGATTTTATTTTAAACATATTTAACTCAGATAAGTTATGGTAAATTTTGTATCTTCCATAGTTGAACTAAAATTTTGTAAGCTTTTTGTGTTTGTCAGTGTTTACTTTTGCTATTCATTCTTTATTCCAACTTTTATTTTCATTGTATCGATTAGTACAAAATGATCTTGCAATTTGAGTTTTATATTATTAAGTTATTAAAAATGTAAGAATATACTTTTCATAAATTTAGAGTTGAATTTTAAATAACATACTGTTATTTTTTTAATGTTGCATCTTTGAAGTAGATCAGAAAAGCCTTTTTAGGAGGCAATCACAAGTGTTTCTAACACTTATATTAACCTCATACTTATTTTGTAAAAATCGGAAAATGTATAGTATTAAAAATGTTTCTTCTCATTCTCGCAGTATAAAGTGCTCCAACAGGCCACCGGAGACCTCTCAAGTCATGGCACTTGACTTTTTATCAAGCTGTTACTTGGTAACTAACTTGGCTTGACTTTATTTAATGGATCATTTAACTTCAAGGGTCCTTACTCTTTTCTTCATACAATATTTGTTTTTATTATTATTACTAAGTTCTTCAAATAAAGAAACATTCAATCACTAAAAATAAGAGCAAGAAATTTGTGCATACTATGCCAAAGAGATTAACAAATGTAACAACTCTTCAGATATCAGTTCAACGTTTTATTTGGTTTTCACAGATAGCCTGTTTACGAGACTTAAATTTGTCCTTTACACAAAATGTTAAAACTTCACAAATAAACATCACAAATACTATTACATCTTTACTAAAAATAAAAAAATAAAAATAAATAAAAAATAAAACATAAAGCCTTTGACAAAACAAAATATAAATAGAGTACCGCAAAACTGATAAATGAATGAAACAATGAGTGTTTATTTTACAATAAATGGTTTTTACGTAATATCAAATTTATTTCAAACGTCAGGCGTAAACATTTTACAACCTTTTAAGATTTTGAATACAGTAAAGGCTGGTCGGTCTTTACTCAATAAATTTTACAATCTTTTAAGATTTTGAGTACAGTTAAGGCTCTTCGGTCTTTACTCAATACCAACAATCCTCATCGGGAATGTTATTACTGGTGCTATCAGTTGAATGTTGTTCCTAATGGCTGCTGTTACATTCCTCAGCAAGAACTTTGGAAATAGTTTGTCTGCTAACTGTATGTTGGTGTTCGCTATATTTGAGTAAGATTCCATCGATTTAACTTATCTTTATTATCAACTATATTATGTGATTAGTGTTAAAAATTAAGAGGCTAAATAGAAGAAATGATCCTGAGCTTAAAACATTTAAAACTAATATTTTAAAACATATTTCAAACATTCTATATCAAACATATTTTTTATAAATGGTAAGCCTACTTTTTTGGGGTTTAAAGTAAAAGTGGTCAAAATTAATTAGTTCAGTGTACTGATACTAGAGCGAATAAAGCCGTGTTGACAATTAAATATTTAATACAGTTTTTAAGAAACAAAAAAAAACCTTAAAACCAGTTAAGTATATAAATTGATATATTTGACATTATACAACATTCCCAACTATCATAAAAATGAAGTTTACAATACCTTAAAAATAATTTTAAAACAAAAGAGTCAACTTATATTAAAATAAATGTAAAATTATTACAAACTTATTTTAAAATAATTTTTAAATTATTTTAATTTAAGTCTTTGAAAATGATATTAAAATTATGTTAATATAAATTTATAATAATTTTCAAATAATTAAAAAAAAACTGATATTGAAATAATTTTAAAATTATTATAATCTTTTTTAACAGAAGTTAAAAACTATTATAAGTGTATAAAAATCCCAAACTATTTTAATATAAGTTTATTATAAGTTTCAAACAATTTTAAAGCAAAAGTAGTTATAAGTAATTCATTAATTAAACTTCTAATTATAAAAAAAAGATTATTATTTTGAATCATGATTAAACTGGTTACAGAGAAAATTGAAATAAAGTGAGCTATGTTATTTATTTAGAAATCAATAGAATCTTGCAGTAGTGGGGTTTTGCCGGTTCTGGCACAGGTCAAGGCCAAGTGGTTCGAACCGGCAGGTGTGGGTGACAGTGACGGATGTGTTTTGTAAGTGGGTCAAGGCCATCCGGAGGGAGTTTTAAAAAAGCGGAGCCCCGAGGGGCTCAGTCGGGGCGGGGATTCGGGACGGGTCGGATCGGAGCGGGCGGGCCGAGGGAGGGTTGTTTTTTTGTTTATTTATTTTAATGAATTTAAATTAAAATCGTGTCGTTGTTGTTGTGCAGAGAGGCGTTGGAGCGTCGTGCACCGGTGACGCAGTGGTAGACGCCGAAGGTGATGGCGAAAAGGAGGTAGACGCACAGCATGCACAGTACGCATTTGAACAGTTGCAGCAGGCGCACCATCCCTTGTTGGTTTGCCGCCTCCAATTGCAGCCTGTTGATCTCCAGTCTGAGTCTGTCCTCTTCCAATCGTGATTTGAGCGAAACGTCGTCCATCATGTCTGTGTGTGTGTGATTTCAGTTTGTGGTGGGGGGAAAAAACGGGAGCCGCTTAAACTCTAACCGCTACTTCTCGGTCATAATAATGTAGTTAGTGCTACACTACAGGATTTGACCGTGCAGTAGTGCACGCAATCTTTCCTGCACGTCTGCTATTATACTTATTGCTACATTACACGGGATATTTCTTGCACACCTGCGGGTCATACACTTTACAACCGGCTACTATTATAGTTATCACTACAGCATAAGATTCACCTGTACAATTGACTATTGTAATCCTACCTGATCGTGCACGGGGCATTTCTTGCACACTTGCAGCTTATACGCTTTACAACCGTTTAATATTACAATTATTGCTATACCACAATAGTTACCTGTTCAATCACAGTTGTGGTCCCCCACTTGATTGTCCACAGAGCGATACCTGCAATCCTACAACTGAATAATTAATTAATTAACTTCCGCCATTACCGGTACTTTTCTTAAACTATCCGTCTCTTCCTCCGAATCTTGTGACCGTAGCCGCAGCCGACTGACAAATAACCGAGCTCTCCCGAACCTCGCTCTTTTATGCGGTTTTCTCGGGGAGGGGGTTGGAGGGGCGTCGCACGTGACTCATCGATCGCATAAAAAGGGGGGGTTGCCGCCGCGCGCGTGCCATTTCGGTGGCGGCATCGGTCGGGTGAAGTACTATCCGTAAGTCTCTGGCGCTTTTATAACTAACGCTTGTTACTCTAAAATGTATTTCCACTTAATATGCTAATTAGTGTCTATATGTTCAGACACAATCGCGGCCACTAACCATTTACCGGCTTGTTCTGAAGCGGTGCACATGTAAAATCATGGCTTCCCACACTTTACAGCTGATACTTTTACGCACAAAACACATTTTACAACAGCATTCTACACCTGCAGTTTCAAAACCGCGTAGTACGGTGGCTAGACTTAAAAAACAGTTCAGGTTTCACCCGTTGTATTTTGCACCACCTCGCCTTGGTAACGCTTGTACTATTGATACTATTCTACAGACAGTTTTGACTGACATATTGAAGTACCAACATTTCCTTCTTGTCACGCCTATTGACGGTCCCGTCCAGTTCTTCTTGTTCACCATCTTACCGGGTCTATATCATCGGACATCCTCCGACTCGTGTCTCATTGCTCTCTATCGCCTCACACGGTAAACACCTAAGAGCTCTCGTCTCTCTCTCTCTCTCTCTCTCTTGCAACCATGGACACACAACAGGGTTCACCGGTGCAGTCCCCTGAAGTGACTTCCACTACGGATACTACTGCTAACACTGCACATCCGACAGACAATTCCGCCACGCCTACAACGAACGCCGGCTCCCGCCCGGTACAGAGCGATGCGGTGACCACTACTGCTGCAAACGACGTGGAGGCTATTCTACGATCACTGATGGGGTTTGATTAAAATAAATAAACGAAAAAAAACAACCCTCCCTCGGCCCGCCCGCTCCGATCCGACCCGTCCCGAATCCCCGCCCCGACTGAGCCCCTCGGGGCTCCGCTTTTTTAAAACTCCCTCCGGATGGCCTTGACCCACTTACAAAACACATCCGTCACTGTCACCCACACCTGCCGGTTCGAACCACTTGGCCTTGACCTGTGCCAGAACCGGCAAAACCCCACTACCTCTTGCTTTTCTACCAACTCTTTTTGAAAAAAAAGTTTTCTATACATTTATACTTACACTCTAACCCATGTGACTATTAATATTTGTTTACATCAAATAAACAGTAAAGGTGGCAAATGACGTCAAACTAGTATTCCAATAGAAAATTGAAGATTTATTTATAGATACAAAGTCACAAGAATCTATTAACCACTTTAGGGGAATCTTATAATAATTAAATTAACTAACTAAATAAATTAAATAATTAATTAATTAAAATTAAATTGATATATTAACCCACTTAACCCACTAACTCGTAATACCTTTACGATTGGGTATATTAATTTGATCATTTAACTAAATGTTATAATACAAACGAAATATTATAAGAGTGTGATATGGGATGCTAAAAGATTTTTCCACTTATTATGTTACATAGTATAAGAATTTCTGGTTTAACTAGCAGATGTAAAAGTTGTTATTTCTTTCATTCTCTTACTTTGGTATTAAATAATTGCTGCTGGATGAATCATGGAAGGCCCGTATTGTAGTATCATAAGCTCTTTAACCCATGACATGGTCGCATTCAATTACAACCTTGACAGTAGAAAATTGGTTATCATTCCAACCCTTCCCTCTTTACAACCCCTTCTCGTCTGTCTTTCCTGACCCGCACTTAATGCACCATCGTTTTCTTTGTCAGGATATGATCTATGATGATATTGTTTCAAACTTAACTACAATACTTATTTATTATTCATATAATATTATAAGTATTTTTATTAACTAATAAAATATTTCAGTGGCTTGTAGCTTAAACTGATAAAAAATAATCTGAAATACCATCTTATACTGTAAAACAAACAATACTTTATTAGAGTTTTTTTGGGTGCTAGGATTTTCAATTTCCGTTTTTCTAACCATTTTTCGGTCACAAGGAGTGGATTGCAGCTGACTCTGTGACTAAGAATATTCCGGTTTTGGTCTTCACATCCCTCCAAGGTCCCATTTTATCCTTATGGATATTTTTGGTAGCTATTAAATTGAACAAAACTCAGCTATCAATTGCAGAACGAGGTATTAAATTTTTACGTTAAACCAGTGTGCAGCACCCTTTGGTCTGGTGATTGAGTGAAGCGAACATGTTGTCTTACAAGTTTACTGAGCAAATGATCAGACCCCCGGGACTGATAATAAATTATGTATTATATATTTATAATATAACAATTATTTTAGTAGTTTTAGACAGAATTCACGAATAAGATCTAAATGTAATAATATGGATTATCTATTTGTAGTATCCAAAGGTATTTTATTAATTGGTAAGTTTAAATGCCTAGTTAAACAAAACAAAAATTAATAATGTTTTGAGCATGTTATGAGGTTTGAGTACCGAAAAATCTATGGTTGATATTAGTTTAACATTTTTAAATGATGATACAAACTCAAACTTTTTTAGATGTTTCATAAAAGAATATGTATACTATAATTGTTGGACAGCAAATGACCCACAGTCACTTTGAATTAGAAATAAAATAAGCTAAGATCAGAATAAGAATAATTTACTTTTTCGGGCGATAATTTTTGCTATGGGTAATTGGTCATAATAACATATTTTAATTTAAAAATCTAAAACTTTATCTAACCGATATATAAAATTGAATAGATTATTTCTGAATATATTTCTTTAAGAATCATATTATCGCCTTTAACATGCAAAGAGGGGAAAATTGCAATTGTTAACCAATGATACACAGAGTTGTTAAAATTATTATTATTATTATTATCATTTTTATTTGTAGTATGCTGCAATTCCCTCAGGGGCAGTGGGCTTTCCACTGTACGGGTGTTTCTTGGCGACCCCGGGGTACCTAAGCCAAGCTGTGAGACCCTCCTCACAGTTCTTCCCGAGCTAGGGCCTTTCTTCTCATCTTTCAGGTCTTAGCTCACCGTCTTTATTCTTTCCTGAGCTAACCTTGCTCACCTTCTTGTTTTCGACCCCGAATCAAGGGTGTCTTTCCATCTTCTTTCGACCGGCGCATGCTGGGGGGGTCCTGGGAGTGTCCCTGTTGTGTTGCAGGGACTGATGTGTGCCTCGCACTGCCGATGGTCTCCTCCAGTGTGTTGTCAGAAGCCAGCCGCTTCGGACCTTAGTCAGGGAGTGCGGCATGGATGCAGGGATCGGACTCTGCATTGCCACGGTGCGACCCCCAGCACGTCCGGCACATTTTGTGTATCGGTGCTGGGCAAACGGAGGTTCGGGCCCCGGAGTACCGGGGTAGGGGTGTCTTATATCCTACGGGGGGGTAGACCTCCGAGGGTGTACCCGCTCTCGGCCGATGAAGGGCCGCCTCTTGCCGCACGATGCGCTGGTGATAAAATAGCATGGATTTTAAAATGCAAAACACGAAGTTAAAGGAGAATGAGCAGGCCGCCTTTAAGCGCAGCTCAAAACTGCAGAGGTCCCCGACCTCGAAGACTGGGATGCCGACAGGGGGAATTAAAACCTCCCCTCCGCCGAACCCGTTCAAGGCTACTGGTGTCGCCGGGTCATCGGCCGTAACCGGAAAGGAGAAAGATGAGGTCGAGCTGGGTATTGGGGTGACTGAGCCGGTAACACCTCTAGCCGGAATGCAAGGAATTCCTCCCAGGAAGAGTCCTCTTCGTCCGGCATTCGAGATGCAAATGCTTAGGCAGCAGCAGGACGATGCCAACGAGGAGGAAGACTCATGTCTGAAGAAAATTAACGATCTTTTGAAGGAGATGGCCAAGGCTCTCCTTATTCAGAAGAACGTCAACAAGGCGATTAAGGACGGAATTCCAAAACTCGAGGATTTCCTTGGCGAAATCGAGGAATGCCGGAAGATCAGGCTGAAGGCAGTGAAGCAGGAGCGCGACGTTATGAACCGAGTTATGTCTGCTTCGCTTCAAGCTCATCTGGCTGAGTCCCAGACTCAAGCCAGAAAGCGAAAGAAGAGGCAGAGCGGTTCTTCGCCGGGAAGCCCTGAGCTTGTTGAGGTGGACTCAGTGCCGAGACCGGTTTTTGTCACTGCGGCATCGCAGACATCTCCTGTCCAGGCTACTCAATCCACCCCGGGCGCTGTCGTGATTCCAGTGGCTACTCCTGCAGAGGTTCCTGCTCCGGCGGCTAATCCTGCCTTGGCAGCAAACTCTGCCTCAACACCTTTGGGGGGGCTGGAAGACGCGCCTGTCTAAGAAACAAAGGAGGAGGCAGAAGCAAGCGGAGGCAGCTTCGAAAAGTGCGTCGAGGGTGGAGCGGACGCAAGTCTCAGACCCGGTTGGGGAGGCCTCTGGCAAGTCTGTCAGAAAGCCTAAACAACCCAGGCCTAAGAAGCCCAGGACGGAGGCAATCTTGATCAAGCCCTTAGGGGGGCGATCTTTTGCCGATGTTCTGGGTCAGATTAGATCGCAGGCCAAACCGGAAGAGACCGACACCGTTATCAAGTCTATTCGGTGAACCCAGAATGGGGATGTCCTCCTCGAACTGGGGAAGTCGAGTGACAAGATCGGTTTTGCCGCTTCCCTCAAGACTACAAAGGGGGACAAAGGCTCCATCAAGGCCCTAGAACCGAAGTGTTCGGTCGAGATTCGGGACCTTGATGCCCTCTCCACCGAAGATGAGGTGACCCGTGCGATCCAGGTGGCACTCCCGGAGATACCGGCTGATGGAGTGAGGGTATGGCTGACAAAGCCTAACCGAAGTCAACTCCGGATGGCTGTTGCTGAGATGGGCGAAAAGCACGCCAATAAGCTGCTTAGCCTTCAGCAACTCAGAGTTGGTTGGGTCAGTTGCAGGCTCAAACGGAGGGTGATAGTTTCGAGATGCTTCCGCTGTCTCGGTTTCGGCCACTCCTCCCGAAACTGTAAAGGGCCCGACAGGAGTGCCAACTGCTTCCAGTGTGGAGGCCAGGGCCACAAACGCAAGGAATGTTCCTCGAGCCCATCCTGCTTCCTCTGCAAGGATTCAGGCTCCAGTGCCCTCGGTCACTTACCCGGGTCTGGTCAGTGCGGTGCCTTCAGAGCCGCACTTGAACAGGCAAAAGGCAACTGCCGGTAATTCGCATCCTCCAGGCCAATCTTCATAGATCCTGGGGAGCTGATAACCTCCTAGATCAGCTCGCCCGAGAACTTGGCGCTGACGCGCTCCTTATCAGCGAACAGTATCGGGACAGAGACCCAAACATTTGGATCTCCGACAGCCTCGGTACTGCTGCATTTTGGGCGCGTAATACACAGGATGTCTTGGTGCGGAGTCACGGGCGCGGCCGAGGATTCGTCTGGGTTCGGTGTAGGGATGTGACTATCTTCAGTTGCTACCCCACACCCAACGAGGCCGTCCAGGACTTTCGCGACAAGATGGATAGCCTAGAGGAGTGCGTTCTCGGCACCACCGGGCATCGTCGTTGGTGGCGATTTCAACGCCAGGGCCGTCGAGTGGGGAATGCCCTCTACCAGCTCCCGGGGGAAATACATCCTGGATTTCATCACCAGGGCCGGTCTTGTCGTCCTCAACCAGGGCGACACACCTACTTTTCGGCGCCCCGGGCAGAGAGGCACGATCCCCGACGTCACCTTTGCGTCCGAGTCGCTCCTTCCGAGGATCTCTGGCTGGAGGGTTGTGGAGGACTACAAGGGTAGCGACCACCAATACATCGTGTTTGACTTGCATGATCAGGCAAATCGTCGAGTTTCCGCATCTCGGGAAGGGCCACGCCGGTGGAACACCAACAAACTGGACGTAGTCAAGTTCACCGAAGTCATCTCTCGGGGAGCTCAGCCCGCTGGTGAGGCTGGGGCCGAGGCACTAGTAACATCCACGATGGAACTGATCGTCTCGGCCTGCGACCAGTCTATGCCGCGAAGGAAACCCCGACGCGACAAACAACCCGTTTACTGGTGGACTGAAGAGATTGCGGAACTCAGAAGAAAATGTTTAAGAACTAGACGAGCCGCCACAAGAGCAAGAATTCCCGCAGACAGAGTTCGTAAGTCGGAGGCCTATAAAGCTGCGAGAAAATCTCTCCGCCAGGCGATCAACAGGAGCAAGGCGAATAGCTGGAGGAGACTTCGTGACGACGTTGACTCCGACCCGTGGGGCCTGGGTTACAAACTTGTAACACAGAAACTTGGCGCCCGCTCTCCACCTTCCATCATGGAGGGCGCCACCATTGGGAGGATCGTCGCTGCGTTGTTTCCTGAACATCCACAGCGACCACCGGTTGACTTCGGACGGGTAGAGGACGTGCCACTCTTCACCTTCGAGGAGCTGGAAACCTCTGTTCTCTCCCTGAAGAGCAACAAGGCTCCTGGCCCGGACGGGATTCCCAGTGAGGCTTTAAAGAAAGTATTTTCAATCAACGCTGACTTGTTGTTGAGAATGTACAATGCCTGTTTAGTAGAAGGGGTGTTTCCGGCTCCCTGGAAAACAGCCAGGCTTGTACTGATCAGCAAGGGCAAAGGTGATCCTGAGCTGCCGTCGTCCCACAGACCTCTCTGCATGTTGGACACGGCTGGGAAGCTGTTTGAGAAGCTGATCCGTTCCCGCCTGACTTCTGCCGTGGAAGCTGCCGGGGACTTATGCCCCCGTCAGTACGGCTTCAGAAAGGGACGGTCAACGATCGACGCTGTCACCGAAGTTCAGAGAGCTGTGGAGAGAGCCGAGAGCCACAACCATTTCTCCCGCCGAGTAGTGCTTCTTGTTACGCTTGATGTCAAGAATGCCTTCAACTCGGCGAGGTGGGTCGATATGTTGGATGCGCTTCGCAACACCTTTCGTATTCCTGCATATCTGTTGCGGCTCATCGAGGATTATCTACGCTCTAGAAGCCTGATTTATGACACGAGGGACGGAACGCGGACGATGGAAGTCACTTCTGGTGCCGCACAAGGTTCAATACTCGGCCCGGATCTCTGGAACGTTGCCTATGACAGCCTCCTGAGGTCCGAGATGCCTGAGGAAACCACTTTGGTTGGGTACGCCGATGACGTCGCAGCTCTTATTGCTGCACGCAACGTTGAGCTGGCCCAACTAAAGTTGAACCGAGTCGTGCGTGTGGTCAACACCTGGATGTCAGATCACGGTCTCTCGCTTGCTCTCAGTAAGACGGAGATTGTGATCCTCACGAAGAAGAGGATCGACACCGTCGTCCCACTCCGAGTGGGAAGGGAGATGGTCACATCAACTCGTGCCGCCAAATACCTTGGGGTTATGGTGGACACCAAGTTAAGCTGGAGGGATCAGATCTTCCGTACGGCGGACAAGGCCGCTAAGGTAGTCACTTACCTTAGTAGGCTGATGGCCAATCTCGGGGGTCCCCGATCCAGCAGAAGACGTCTGTTGATGTCCGCGGTCCAGTCCGTGCTCCTTTACGGGGCAGAGGTGTGGGCAGGCGCTCTAGATAAAGAGTGCTACAGGTTGCGACTCGCCCGGGTTCAGCGTCAAGCTGCGCTTCGGGTGTGTTCCGCCTACCGGACAGTGTCTGAGCCTGCCGTCCTGGTGGTCGCCGGAGTCATCCCTGTCAAGCTCTTGGCAGGGGAGAGGAAAGCGATTTATCAGAGACAAGGCGAGATAGGCAAGGACACGGCAAGGACAGAAGAGCGCTCCCGAACCTTCCAGCAGTGGCAACACAGCTGGGAGCACGACACCCGAGGACGATGGACTGCGCGACTTATCAAGCAAGTCCAACCATGGGTGGAACGGCGGCATGGGGAGGTGGACTACTACCTGACCCAATTTTTGACATGTCACGGCTATTTTCGGTTGTACCTGAACCGGATGGGAAAGACCGGTTCACCGGACTGCATTTATTGCCCGGGTGTTCCCGACGACGCGGAACACACATTCTTCCGCTGTCCCCGTTGGGAAGGGCCCCGCCTGGAGGCCACACAAATATTTGGTGCATTTTCGGTGGACTCGGTCTGCCAAAAGATTTTTGAGGATGAGGGCAACTGGGATTGTTTGTCACAGTTCGTCCGGGGCATCCTCCTGGAAAAGAAAACCGATCTGGACAGCGAAGTGGCCCAGACCCCTTGATCGATCGGCTGGATAAGGAGCGAGCCCCACGGGCGTAAGCCAAATTTAGGCCTAGCCTGACGTAATGTGATAAACAATTCCAGGTTAGATTCCTAAAGAGTAGAGGAGGTTTTTTAGTGGGTAAACCCGTTTTTTAGGGGAGCCCCACACTACAGGCTGGCCACCTGTGTGCGTAATGCATTTTTCCGCCTATCCCTCAAAAAAAAAAAAAAAAAAAAAAAAAAAAAAAAAAAAAAAGCTGCAAAAATTTAATAATTTGAAATACTAATATATAGTTTATTAGCAAATTTTAAAACAAATTACTGTGATATTAAAGTTTGGAACCATTCTAGAACAACTCTTTGCCAACATGAAATAAAAATTTATCAACTTATAACTTTATTGCGTTATTAAACGTTTATAAGCATACATTTTGTACATTATATTCTTTGTCAATAAAACGAAAAAAGTTGTAATAGTAAAACAGGATGTATTAACATTATTTATAATTTATAATACATTAATAGGAGTATGAAACGCCTAACTGGCTGGATAGCTGTGTAGTTATAGTGTACGCCTTTGAATCCAAATTGATATTGCTTGTTCGATACTCAAAAAAATTAGTAGTTTTTTAAAGATTCGATTCCGACCTCAGTCACCATTTCTCATGGCTATTTATTAATTATGCTTTCTAACAATTGGTCGATTTTAGATGGTAACAAGACCATGGTTTGGACTGTACCCCGTCAAAACGAAAAAAATACCGGTGTCTTTCAATATACACAAAGTAAAATAAAAACAAATATTTTTTTTAATATTTCGTGGGCCTCTTTTTTCTTTATTTTCCCCCGTCTACATAGACTATTGATCGTATCATAGTATAGTCATCACATAGACTATTGATCTGTGCATGGATCGTATTAGACAAAGTAAGGGGGTGAGCCGCTACAGTACAAGGAGAATGGTACCGCGAAATCACAGACAGAACGCGGAATCGAACCCACATCATCGCTGCCATTGTCGTGAAGTCCGGCGTGCTAAATACTACGCCATTGAACTGCCCAAGTTTAGAGATCCTACTTAATCAAAATATTCTCCGTTGTTCTTCTGATATTCAGGTCTGAATGATATTTGTAAGTTTTTGTTTATCTGGTGTAGTGAATACACTGCAAATTTACTTTTGGTGTCCCTTTGGAACACAATATTATACAGCTAAATACTTATATAAGATCAACTGTCCGGCACTTCATGTTGATTTGTGGTAGATAAAATAATAAAAATATATACTAAATACAATTAACATCATGTTAGTGTACTTTTTTTTAAATTATGTCACAATTCTATATTGGCACTTAAATGCGTCACTTAAAGACCTTTAAAAGCAATAATAAAAATAAACACAGGTTAAAGAAAAGTTAAAAAAAATGTTATATAAATCCTGTAAATACCTCGATGATCATCTATCGGAGTCTTTCTTTCATCCTCGAACGCTCCATCAACATCAATCTTTGTTACTTTCATGTCTCGAGAAACATTCTTTGTACATTAACGTGATTTTATAAAACCACTAATAAAAATTAACCATAACTGCATTTTAATCGTTTTTTACTGTATTATCTTTTATTCTTTTTAGCTACACAATATTTTTTATTAAATAATTGCAATGAAATATTTAATAAAGATTATGATGATAAAATATAATTAGAGGGTTAAAAATAATTTTCTCATTGAAAGATACATCGAATTACTACTCTAGTTACTTTCCTTTTTTAAGACAAAACTGATTCGGTCCTCTTATTCACTGTTTTCCTTTTTTGAAGACGTGCTTGTTCGCTTCGCTCACTCGCTAGATTGAAGTGTGCTGCACTTTGATATAAATTTTATGTAATACATTACAGGTTAAAGATGTAATACATTGGTTTATATCTACGATTATAAACTGACTTTTGTTCAATTCAGTTGATAACAAATTTCTATTTGGTCAATATTGAAACTTTGAAGCGCTCTAGGACGAAAACTAGATTTTTAACAAGCTTTTGACCAACTTCATTGATTTATCGTGACCCAGAAAAATCATATAATAAAAAAATCCTTGTTTAGAATAAAACATTTTGCACGTACACACAGTTACATGATTTAACGGATTGTTACTCATGGGCAATAATAATTTATTATTCTGTACAATTAAATTAATAGATGAAACAAAATGTTGGGTCTGAAGTAGCACCTGATCATCTGGATTAATGTTTGGTGCAAACGATTCGTCTTGATTGCGGTCCAATGAAACGCCAGAGATACCGTAACTCTTCATTACACCTCCCTCGTATCATTGTAATGACTGCGCTTCATTACTCATCAATTAGTACGATTTGTCAACGATCAAATCGTACGTGTTGTGTAGTTCTAAATAAAGTAATTGACTTACCATATTTATATTAACTTTAAAGGGATAGTTGTACCTATAATTACTTTTTTTCTAGAGAAGGAAAAACTAAAATTGACAGTTAGTAACTTTAATGCAGTTATCTTTTGAAGCAATTATTAACATCTTAAAGTCTTTTTCTGAAATTTTATTTTAAACATGTTAGTTAAAATTATAAACTGTTGTTAATAAGCATATACAAAGTGTATAGAAGTCTCTCATATACTTTAATAAACAGTAATAGATATTAGTGAGTCACTTAAAATTGTTTCAAGCAAGGTAACTACTTTTACTTAACAACGAAATTCATTTTATTTTTATAACTTCTATAATCTGATAAAAATACATAGTATACTCCGTAGAGTATTATATTCTGCAACTCTTGAGTTATTGAGATGACAATTGCAAGAGTATATAGTTAAAATGTTAAATGTAAGGTAAAAAATAATATAGTGATAATAATAATAAATTAAAGTTTTAAACAAGGCGGGTAACAAAGCAGACCATTATTAACACCAATATTAATTTTAAATTGTGATTTATATCACCATAGAGCTTTTAAACTAAATCAGACTAATATTATTATAATCATTATTAACAATTTTCTCATTATTCTATCTTATAGACAATTTTTATTACTTACTCAATTTACTGGATCAAATGGAAAACAGCAACGTTGATGAATATTACATGATTGGTTAATCAGAGAAATGCTTTTTAGTTAACACTATCTCTTTAGTGCGGCTTCGCTTGCGTTATTCGCTATCAGTTGTAGCTTGTTTGCTACGCTCACTTTGTGTCACGCTCAACAGCAGTCGAGTCCAGCTCGTTCGCTACGCTCACGCTCATCCACTATATAAGAAATTAGATGGAATACCTAAAATTGGAATTTTCATTGAGTTTGTTTCTTAGCAACCAATAAATAAATAATGAAACAGGTTTTTGAGATTTTATAACAAACAATTTTACGGGCATTCACATTTATAATATTAGGCCTATAGTAGAGAATTTTTTCGTAAAACGTAGGTGCAAAGAAAGTCGTTTGAATCTATTCTAATTAGATTTGCTGTATGTCTACCCTTCACTTAAAAGCCTTGATTAAAAATGCATGAAATGACATAAACGCTTGGTTTTATTTCATATATTGCTTATAGTATACTCTACCGTATACGATGCTCCGTATCACAGCTCAATATATATTCTATGGGCTCCATGCCACCTG
Source organism: Neoaliturus tenellus (assembly GCA_030545055.2). NCBI lineage: Eukaryota > Metazoa > Arthropoda > Insecta > Hemiptera > Cicadellidae > Neoaliturus > Neoaliturus tenellus. The sequence goes on along the minus strand of CM061531.1, from coordinate 343,711,406 downwards.
GGCCGCTCATTGCTTGTTGTACCACTTTGGGTTTCATGGCTAATAACTGGGGCAACCGTTACAGCACATATAAGATGGACCATTATAAATGGAGCATGTACAATAATTACTTTCATAATTATTTAATTTTCATCAATTACACAAAAAAATGCTAATCTATTAGGAACGCAATATCTCAGTGTTATTAATAACTATGCAGTATTACTTCAGCATTTTAACTACTTTGAAAGTCTTATAAATATGTATCTAAAAGTGACTAGATCAGTTAGTAAACAACAGTAGTGCAATGCTACTCCAAAGATAACTATGCAGGTGAACATTCCAAAATGTTTATATCTATGAGTTTTTGTTGATTTAATGAAGTATTAATCTATCGTCTTCATGTAAAGGAGGATAGTTAGATTGATGTTGAAGATTCACATGTTTTGTAAATTAACATGATAAATATTTCCATTAAAAGTGTGGGAAGTACACTTTAATAAAGTTTAAGGTTATAAATTTAAATTTAAATCATTTTCGACTGGAATGCTCCAGGACATCAATGGGGTGTTTAAGCTGACGATCAGTTCAAAGATCAACAAAACGACAAACTGTGCGACTAAGTAACTTCATGACAAAGTTCTGTCAATCCTTCACCAATTTCCGTTTGGTAACTATCCATAATTCTTCTTCAGATATTTTAGAGCTGATATTCGTTTGCATTTTGAACATTTATCTACCAGTATCGTTCCCTTTTTATATGCTTAATAAGATAAATCAATGAGCAATAATTTTAGTAAATGAGTAGCTATATTTCCCTTTATACAGTAGTTATTTCGAATTGCAGTCAATGGCTCGTTATATTGAAAATCCCAAAAACTTTGATCGGTAATAAATTCAAGCAGGACATCTGTCTTCAACTATCTATGGATATAATTCTGCATTGGATTTTGCAATTAATGATACATAAATTCTTGTTAGTAATTATAGAAAATAAATAGATTGGAGTGAAGTATCCAACAATGTAACAACAACTTTACATCGATAATGTTTGCTCTCAGACAATTGGCTAAATTTTGTGTCTTTGAATCATCCAAAATTAAATAGTTATCCATAGTATATTCTAAGATTAGTTGCAGAATTGAATTTTATAAGGAAAAACTTCAAAAATATTTAGATTTATCAAAATATTTATCTGCCAGTATCATTCCATTTTTATATGCTTATTAAAATACATCAATGAGCAATTCTAATAAATGAGTAGCTATATTTCGCTTTATAGTTATTTCGAATTGCAGTCAAGGGCTCGTTATATTGAAAATCCCAAAAAACTTTGATTGGTATATTCAAGCAGGTTAGAGTAGCAAACAAATTACTCAGAATAATGCTTGGCCTGGAAAGAAGTGGCTCAGGGAGAGAATCATTTCAATTTTAGGAATACTCACAGACTATGGACAACAGTCATTCGGAACCATACTGAATGTTAAATCAAATCTTTTTTTTAATTCTGCACGAAATCAGCCTGTTTTCTGTTCTCTCAATAGTACCAACGTTTCTTTTTTGTCCTAGGACTGAAAAGTCAGCTAGAAATTTTTTAGGTCCTAGGAATGAAACGTCAGCTATTTCTATATGTTATTCATTAATTATATGCAGAATAGAGAAGTTCAAACGTTTTAAAAAACATTGTTTGTAAATAACACAAATGTAAACACTGTATATTACTTACTTTGAAAATATAACCTCGAAAATACAACTTTTAAGTTAACATTTTAAATTATTAAAAGTGGTAATTCTGCATTATGATAAAAATTTTGTTCATTATTCGGAGCAAAAGTGTAATTTTAGTGCATAGTCGTTTTTAAAAACTCGGCTATACACTAAAAACAGCCACCTTTGCTCCTAGTGATGAAAACCACAATAAATAATAAAATAAGCCACAGCATCAATATTTGACCATGTATATTTAGTATCTTCAAACAAAAACTCAAAGCTTGGAGTAAAAAATGTTATACACTGGTAGATAATCCATGAGAAAACTTTCCATATAATGTTACAGAAGATCAAAATAATATTACTTTTTAAAAGTAAAAAAGACCTGTAAAATGCCTTTAGTCAGAGGAAGAGCTGGAAAGGTTGCGAGCAACCTTTCCAATACAGTACCTTTCCTTTACAGTACTTTTCAAGTATGGTATGATTTGGCCTTAATGAAACTGTTCAGTGTATATCTTTTACACATTATTCTTCAACTGATCTCTCCCAAAAGTAAAAAAATAAAAGTGTTATATGTGTCTTGAAAAACAATTATAAATTACCTAAGGTCCCAAACCAAAGCTAAGCCAGTTTCTCACGTAAGATTATCGGGTCCTCTCACCGAAACGTAAGACAGCCCTTACGTAAGCTGGTAACCCGCAGCTGCTATCGGAGAGGCGTGATAAGACACGTTCCCTCTAAACTGCCTTCCCTCCCTCGACCCCATACGTGGCGATAACAACTCTGTCATACACCTTAGGGCTTCCTTATTTAATTAATAAAAACTCACTATTTGTTTTACGTATTATAAGAACTAAACTTCAAAACAGCTAAATAATAGTGTCAAATAAATTTTAATAGATTTCTTGAAACACCAGCACAATCTATGGTGCTAATTTTAAGATTATCTAAGGGGTAAGTTTGATGAGTGTGTTGGATCTTATAAGATGGAGCTTTGTTACTGACAAATAACAGCTGAATTATTCAGGATTATTCATTAATAGCCAAATGAAAAAAGGACAGCTGGGACCAGTTTCGATCCATAAAAAGCTTCAACCATTTTATATAAAATCATAAAAACCTTTTTTTATCCATACATCAATATGCAAGCTACGCAGCTTTGTCCAAAAAACAATTTTTGGGGAAAAAGTAAACCACTGAAGTCTTTAATGGATTTGTAAATTTTCTATTCCTTAACGTCATATTTATACTAATGTACAGTGTCTTATCAACTTCATTCTTAAAATACCGTAATATCACTACATATTAAGCTTAACCTTCCAGTATAGTGTTTCAGGAAATTAAAGCCAAGCTAATGATCAAGGTTTGGATGGTTGGGATCAAATTAGACTTACGCTGCACTATTAGACACAACCTGCCACGTCGCGTAGCAATATTGGTAGATGTGATTCGAACTTAGTTGCATATCCTATTGTTTAACAAATATTGAAAAATAAATTAGAGTTAGAATAACGATTAGTGCGTTATAAAAATGGTCTTCTAATTATTTTCCTTTTATTTTAAAGTTTATATTGATTTTCACAATTGATTGTATTCTGACGGTATAGTAAAATATGAATTTTTTAAATTATTTTTCATTTATACATTTACAACTCTAATTACAGTCTGGTAAAACCACTTAGCGATATAGGCCTAACTGTGTGATTTTTGTGAAAGATCATCTACAAAAGTTGCTTACCAATTAACTTCTTTAACATCCCCCATTCCAGGCATAAAATTTGACTATAATTAATTAACTATTGTTTTTGGTTTACAGTTTTATTATGTAATTTCACGTTAATTTTAATGTTGTTTTTTATAGTAAAAATAAACATTTATGTTTGATGAAATAAAACAGCTAAATTGCTTATAATATTCCAGATATCCAAATAAATTTATTATTCACTAAATCTACTTTTCTGTTTGTTTACATATAGCAAAATGATTAAAGAAATCCAGATTATAAACCTCTTAATAACATGTTTACAGTTGGGACTAGTGGAAGAGTGTTTATGCACGGTTCATGAACTATGTCAGCCTTTGAAGACCTACTCTTTGTCACGGGGTGTCGTTTTATCCTGAACTTTTATACTGTACGGTGTTTGTTAATGAAATCTTGCAACAACACCTGAATGGGTTCAGCCTTGTTTTATACTGTATCAAAAGACATCTCGCCGATAATATTGTAACATGCATTTATAACACCTACTTACTTTTACATGCTTATTCATTCATACATTGGTATGATATTATAAAAAGATTTGAAATTTAATTTTCAGAACAATACAATTATTTTTTTTTTTTCATAGGTAAAACATGTTTGTAATGTTTATTTAAACGTGTATAGTTCATTTTGAACTGTCCTGTATTACTAAAAAATACATAAGAACAACTAACTTGATCTAAAATAATGCATTTTTAACTTATTACAGTAGTGATGCTTCCGTGATTTAATGAATATTATTTTTAAAGCACTTTCATTATTTTATTTTAAAGACTTTTCATTATTTTTAAAGACTTTTATGCAGAGCCATAAAATCTATTTAAATAACTTGCCAGCTGTGACAATGAGTCCTACGAAGTGTTTTGGAGGGAGCGACACATATATTGGAGAAGGACAGTAATTGGTGATGATAAACTTTGGTCCTGTGTGACAGGAAACAATATTTCTTGGAGACGGGGAAATTGGTTCCTTCCGGTCATGTGGCTTTCTCCCACGGCCTCGCTGTCTATTTGTCTTTTTCGTTTAAATCCTGTAAAATAATTGCAATGTAAGACTTAGCACCTTTGGAGGATTAAAGCAACGGTGTATAGCGTAAGAATTAAAGACAGTTGATTCATTGTTTTTCCAAGGAGTTAGTTAGATATGTTGTTTTCATCAGTAGGATAAAAAAGGTCTTTTTTCCATGCGCAATCGTGTTTGGGAAATGGTGACTAAGAAAAAAAAACTTTACGTAATACTGATAAACAACGTTCTTCATCATACCGCAAATATATAAAATGAATACCGTAACAAAAGTAAATTGAGTCAAATTTTATTATCTGTTTACGTTTAGAATTTACTTCCATGTTATTTCTTATTTAAACGTTGCAGCTGATATTTACTTGGAATTAAAGAAGTGTCAAAAGTAGTGGAAAAGTAAGGCTGCTGAGCCAGTTCAAGGTCACCCGAGCGATGACGTCATCGAGGTCAATGACCTCACCGATGACGTCATCGATGACGTCATCACCAATGACGTCACTTCCATGACGTCATCACCAATGACGTCACTTCCATGACGTCACAGAAATGACGTGCTGATGACGTCATCACCCCTTACACGCTGAAACCTAAAATTTTTTGGCACTTTTGCTGTTTCTCGCACTACGCTCCGAGTTTCAGTCAGGTTACCGTGACCTTGACGACTTGGAGCGAATTTGCGATGAGAAACAGTAAAGGTGATGAGTAAACTTGAAGTTTGCAACGTGACTCTGCCTAAACCGTCATGTGACACCGCTCGGGTGACCTTGAACTGTTCCAGCTGCCTTACTTTAACCATTACTGCAACCGCGATGCGCACCCTACGACAGACACCGAGCGACTGACTGTCCGGCCCCGCGCACTCTAGGTATATGGGAAGTGGTGGGGGGAATTGCGATGACCTTGGGAAACTTGAAAATGTCGACCCGGGTAGCGCCGTTTTGGTGCTACCTTAAAAAAGGCAGCTGGGCTAGTTCAAGGTCACCCGAGTGGTGTCACATGACGGTTTAGGCAGAGTCACGTTGCAAACTTCAAGTTTCCTTAGCACTTTTGCTATTTCTCGTCTAATTTTGCTCCAAGTCGTCAGGGTCATGGGAACCGGACTGAAACTCGGAGCGTAGTGCGAGAAACAGCAAAATACCAAAAAATTTTAGGTTTCAGCGTGACCTTGACCTTTGTGACATCGATGACGTCATCTTGGTGACGTAAGGGGTGATGACGTCATCAGCACGTCATTTCTGTGACGTCATGGGTGTGACGTCATGGAAGTGACGTCATTGGTGATGACGTCATCGATTGTGTCATCGATGACGTCATCGGTGAGGTGATTGACCTCGATGACGTCATCGCTCGGGTGACCTTGAACTGGCTCAGCAGCCTTACTTTTCCACTACTGCCAAAATATTGCATTAAAATTGTAGTCTGCAAGTCGTTTTTTGTTTACATTGATCATATTTTTTTTGTTGATTACAATTTTCCTTGAGAAAAAACCACTTTTGAGGTATGTGCATGAAAAAAATGTACAGATGTTTTTCGTTGCACTTTTCAAAGGCTTCAGAAAAAGCCAAATTTATGGAGTAAATACAGCCAGAAAACGGAGGTTCTGCGTGCAGTATGATGCAAAGTTCATTACTAACCAAGGCATTAAAATTTTTATATTTATTTATTTATTTAAAGTAACATACTTGTGACATTAACAGACTTGTTGACTTCAAAAATGTTTTAAAGTACTAGGTTATGTTTCCAATTAACTTTTAGTGCAGAGCAAAAATATTTCAGTACTGATCTACTAATCCAAATAATTATTTATTTTAGGCACAAGCTAGTATACCATATAATGTTAATTTAAAGGAACCTTTTACCATATTTTATGGCATTATTCATGAGCTAAATAATCACCCCGGATGACTTAATAATACAAAAATGTAAATAAAACAACAAAAGACTACAGTATTCTTACAGTCATACAATCTTAATTAATACCAACTTCAAAACTTTCAATTTGAATTAAAATAATACAGAAAGTAGTGTGTTTTGGTTACTTCTGCGCCGGAAGTCGTGCCATCTGCCCGAGCAGCTGCTCGAGCAGATGGCGTCAGATGCTGGGGTGCAGATGGCGAGAGCATATGCCTTGTATTTGAAGTAGAATTGGGCATGAATTAAGAGTTAATTTAAAACTGAAATTTAACAGTTATAACTGGGGCTTGGAAAGTATGTCAAGGTCATCCAGAGTAAGTTTTAAAAAAGCCTATCCAACTACCACCAGAAATAGTTGAAAGTTGAACTAGTTGGTGATAGTGGGATAGGTTGAAGTAACTTTTGAATTTTATTTGTGAACATACAATTAATGTGCAACAGCAGAGTTTAAACAAGTTGAACTTTTGTGATGAACTACAGAGTTGTAAATGCAAACACCAACGACGATGAGAAGGTAAACGCAGAGTCCCCAGATGATGTATTTGAAAAGCTTGAACAAACGTAACATTTCGAATTGGTTTTCCCGTTCCATTTCCAATCGTTTAATTTCCAATTTCAATTTATCCTCTTCCATTCTAGTTATGAAGGGTTCATCCATCATATCCATCATGATTGTGTTAGTGTTTGAAATTTTAAAACAAGTGATGTTGATAGTTCAGAAGTCGAAGACGGAATGAGAAGTGAAAGGGAGAAATGTTAGTTAAATAAAGAAGTGGTGGGGGGAAGGATGAATTACAAAGAAGTGGTGGGGGAAAGACGTTGCTCTTCATTATTACCATCAGTAGTGTCAGATGGTGCAGGAGTTAGATTTAGTAAACTGTCTTCGTCCAAACTTTCAACCTTATCACAAATAGGACAATCGTATGTTATTTCCAAATTCATTTTGATGGTTGTAAAATTATCTACAAGTTCTTGTAAAATATTAAAAATGTCTTGTAACTCTTCTTTAGAGTTTATTTCAAAACTAGAATTCATTCGGGCCAAAGGAGAGTTGTTCATCGTTGAAGAGTCGGGGATGGAATGAGGATCGGCACATAGGGAGGGGGCTTATATAATGGCGACCTTGAGCAGGCGTCTAGGGAGGGGGGCTGTCTAGGGAGGGGGCTTTTATATGGGGAACCTTGAGCTTATGATTGAATAAAATGTTTAGTTCTTCTTCTTTGTCTTTTAATTCAATTATTTGAACCGAAGTAGTTGTTTCATCCTCTTCACTCGATGAAGAAAACAATTCACCAGGATTTAAATATTGAACTACAATTCTGAACCATCTTATAGGATATTCGTCAATGATAGAAAGTAAGTTTTGAAACAATTCTTCCATCTCCTCCCTGTCAGTTATTATATGTTTAAACTTGATAAATTTGTTTTCCATGTTGTTAGTTAGAGTGTTGGAAGTGGAATGATTTAATATTATATAAAAATTAGAACTAGTGGTGGGGGAAATCTCAAGGTCATCCAAATGAAGTTTTAAAAAAGAGTGTAAAACTGAAATTACACATTTGATGGTTCTACAGGATCGGAATACCAATCTGATCTGTATTTACATCTTTTTATCATATGTGTACAAAAATCATCTTGATGAGAATTGGTGCGTTGACAATGAGCAAGATCTAGAGGGTGAAATTTGAAACATCTTTGAGGACAACATGTATGAAAATATCTTGATTTGTAAAATTTGAAAGTTCGCAATTCCGGTGGTGGTAGTTGTTTTGTTTTGCATTTGCAATAACAAGATCCGAAGAATTCACATTTAGTACAAGCTAACCCATCCACCATCATTGGTCCTAAATCTGTACACTGTTGTTCACAACAGTAACGAGGTTTGTACTTGTATTTTTGCTCTTCCATGTTGACGCTGCGGAGTCCAGTGAAAGAATAAGAGTGTATAGTGTTGAATAGTGAGTTTTATGTACTGTGAAAAGTGGTGGGGGTAATTTCAAGGTCATCCAAATGGAGTTTTAAAAAATTATACCTTACAAGTGTAAGGATTATTAAAATTTAGGAAGTTTGTTTCTCTTTGTTTTCTTCAGACTTTTTCTCTCTCTCCGCCTTAGCCATAGCAACAAGTTCTTCTGTTGATAATGGATGTACTTCAGGAAATTTTAAAATTAATTTAGCTTGATATCCTTCTTTAGTTAATACATCTAAATCTTGGGTCATTTGTTCAACGGTGTTGTAGTCTTTTCCATAGATTTTTCCATCAAGTTGAATCATCATTCTGTACAACATTTTCTTAAATAGGTCTTGTCGTGGTGAGAGCTGAGAAGCAAATGATTATTTATACAAGTATCACATCCTTTTTATTAACTCATATTGATCATGTGATTCTTTAGTTGTAGTTTTGTCTGTCAAAAGTTATTCAACATTGGTAATACTTTTGGAACTTGATGTTATGTTGACCAGTTGGCGATGAAGAAGTTGTAGGTTGTGTAGAAATAAATATTTCATCATCGCAATATTTTGTTTTAGTGAACATCCTTGTATTAGTAGCACTAACATCAACAGTTAAGTGATAACCACCGGTAAGTAAAACTCGCATTTCGTTGGTTAAATCTTCGAGTTGTTCAAAAGTTGTAATGGTGTTGGTATCATAAGATGCACACTTGACTTTGAGAGACATCTTTTAGTTTTTATATTAAGCGATAGAGTGAGCGAGATGTGTACGGTACGAAAGGTAGTCGTAGACTGATGAATTTTACAAGTAGATTTTCGCTTTTATAATTACACAAAAGTGGGTCAAGGTCATCCAGTGGAATTTTTAAAAAAAGCAACATATTGTAATGTACAAAGACATCACAATATGTTGCTTCTTTTAATTTTTTTTTGTTTTTTCTTTATATCATATTTATTGAAAAACAATTACAAACAAATAGTTACAATGTTATGTACAAACTAATCAGTAGTAGGTGTTACATGAATAGTTAGTTCAGTTGAGTTGTTTCCACTTGGTCCGTGCGAAACCAAATAGAGTGCGCCGGGTTGAACTACACGAAGATCTTCATTTTGAAGAAGTTGTACAAAGCGTCTTGGTAGGAAGATCTGAAATTTTGGTTCATCACCAACTGTATATGGAGCCTCGCTCAATGTGCAATTAATAGCATCACCTACTGAAGTTTCCATTTTCTTAATCGTATGAATGATGTAGTGTTTTTCTTCTTTTAGTTCAGAACATTTCTTTGTAGGTAGAATTGATGATTTAGAATGAGCGTTGAACTGATCAACTAAACTTTGAAGTAAGTTCTGTGATGCCATCTTGATGTTGTTGTTAATCTTCTTGTTAATAAGAATGTCCGTCGGAGATGTTGTCTCTTCGGAGGTTAGAGTAATACTCATGCTGCGTCATGGTAGCGCTCTCGCTTTTATAATCGACACTACCCCCACTACTGACACTACACCCACCACTTTGTTGAAGGAAATTGTTCAAGCGGTAGGCATTCTTTAAAGCGCACTGCGACCTTCGATGTTTAAAACTTTTTGATGAAATACAAAGTTCGTTGAAGTAGCATTGGAAATCTTTATCAATTATTGCATTAATCACTTCGTTGCTTGTAAATGATTGTATCCAATTTGCTTTTTCCAATCCCCTTGTGTAGATAATTTTAAACTCTTTGCAATAATGATTCATAATGTGCGGCATCATGTTATAATTAATGAAACCTTCATCCCATCTTAAGTTGTGAAAATGTTTCTTCAACCATTTGTTTGTAACTTTCGCTTTAGTTGTTAGTCTATTAAATGGTACTGGAGGTTTGAACAAATAATGATAAACTACTGATGTGTTCATGTCCAAGATTACTAATTCTTTAATAATAAAATTACCATCATTTCCTCGGAAAGCTTGAAATTCAATTATACCTCTTTTAACTTCCATTATATGTGGCGCATTAGAAAACGAAACCCGTTTATTCATGATGAAGTCTTACTAACAACTGACTTAAAAATTGAATGAGCCGATGTTTATAACAGACAGGATTGTTCTTCTTCTTTCACTTCTTGTGCCACTTCATCAATATTAAAATTGGTGTGATAGTTGTTTAATTGTCTCCACATTTCAACTTCTTGAGGTATTCTATTAAAGATTGAAGTATCCACGGGACCGTATAAAATTGGAACAAAAGGTTTTTTGTCCAATGTATCAATTAGATAGTCTTTAATTATTGCACTTGAAAATATTAGTTGTTTCAAATATCTGGTGACGGGACCGGTAGTACAACTTAAAGTGTAAAATTCTTCTTTAGTGAAATATAATTTAACATTATGTGTAGTTAAATCTCTGAAGCGAACAATTTGTCCTCCACGATGTTTTACTATATCAACTTCAATATTTGATTCCAATAAACTTAATCTTGTTCTTCTTCCAAATGTGTTGTTACTTAAATAGCACTCCAAAAGATGTAAATGTTTCATGAGAGATTCCCAAGTTTCACTGAAAGTAACCATTTTGTTTCCATGATTTAAAATAACAATTGGTGAATAATCCATTGATTTTAAAATTCCAACTGATATACTTTTTGTCATGCATGAAGAAATTGGGTAGATAATCCGAAGAAATACTTCTGTTAAAATATTGGTTGTAATGTTAACTTCAACCTTCTTCCTTTTTACTTCTTTTTCAGCTTTTTCTTCTTCTCTCTTCTTATGTTTGTTGAATTTTAGGAACTCGTCCATTTCTCGTTCAACTTGTTTTTCTATATCTGAACTATTATCATCCATTAGAGGTGTATTTTCTTCTCCGTTAGTAGAATTCATCTTGCGAATGATGTTTCCCATACGACGGTTGAAGATAGAATGAAGTTTCTACTAATTATTTTCTCGCTTTTATATTTTTCGTAAAATCCTTGAAATTTATACAATTACATAATTGTTTGTTTTCAACTTGTCTTTCACAAATGAAATTCTAACCTCAAAAATTAAAGCAGATAATTCTAACCTCAAAAATTTGCAGTTGTTATACAATTCTTCTTAAAGTACATTCTTCACAATTCCGGTCAGCGGTGTGTAAGTAACTATTTTATCATGTAGAATTAGACAGTATGCCGAAGTTCCATCCGCTACTGGTTCTTCAAATTCCATTTCAATTTTTATATCCACACTTGATGATTTTACCGATTCATTTTGTTTTGAACAATCGATTACAATTATTGGAGCCTTGGAATAATACTGGTCAGGTGATAATAGTGGTGTATTAGTCTTTCCATAATATGACGATTGAAATCTTGCATACATATCGTATAAAATAGAAAAACGTTTTTTGCTGAACATGACATTCAAATTGTCATAGGGAAAGAATTGAGAGTTTAGGAAAACTTTACAATTCTTTATTTTACAGTGATCAAATTGACCAGCATTTGCAGTGATAACATCTTTTCGCTTAGTTTGAAAACCGAGTATTATGTACCTTGCTCGTTCCAAGTAAGTTGATGTCTTGACGGTCCATGTTTGTCGTTCTGTCTGAGGTAGTGTAGGGTATTCATGAAATTCCCAACTTCGGAATGGCATCACAATATCACGGTCAGATTTCAACTTTCTCAATAATAGGATTCTATGTTCATCAGCCAATCTTACATGAGGTACTCTCCAAACAACTTTATCCAACTGTAGTTGCCATTCCAGTTTATCTTCCGTAGTTGCAGGGTCTGCAAGTATCAAGTCCTTATTAGTTGAAGATCTGAGTAATACTAATTCTTGTTTGACATTTATTATTACCCGTTTGTAATCTTCAGCGAATCCCAAAAGCAATCGTAAAGGTACATGAAAATCAAAGTGACCTTTGGAAGCTGGTGTTATAGTGTCTTTATCGGGGGCAACCCATCCGGCAGTGACTATTGAATTCTTCTCATGCGGTGTTAATGATGTTAATCCTTTCAATGTCGTTGTTAAACCAACCTTTTTTGTTGAATCAACCGTCACCCCTGATATTTCATATCTTATTTCATCAAAAAGATATGCCATCGGGTTATTTATAAAAGGAACTGTTGAAGCAGTTTTTCCATCCAATTTTAATACCCGTCCTTCAATGTACAAGTAACTTTCACACGGTAAAGTGTAAATATCTTGTTGTTGAATGGGGATCCTTATTTCATCGTTATTGTTTAATTTTGATGAAGTGTAAGGGTTGTGCGTGTGATATTCCTTCTCCCATAGTGTTTCGTCGAACGTTGGTCCTTGAGATATATCCAGGATATCCATCGCTGTTAAGTTTCAATCCAATCTTCTGTAGAAAACGAATGTTTTCCGATGTTAACTCTTCCAATGTCGAGGAGCTACTGAGCTCCCGACTCTTCCGTTGCGGTTTAAATGATAATCCCATGTTGACTTTTATGTTGCTGCTCTGATGTGTATCCGTATAGTAATTGTTTCTCCTCTAAAGTCAACACTATGACCGTCTTGATCCAATATGTTCAGTACGATGTCTGAAATGAAACTGGTGTTTAACGGTAGGTATATCAAGTTTTGTGGCTTCTCAACAATTTTAAAACCGGGAGCCACTGTTGGATAAAATGTATGTAAAATATGTTGATTAACTCCATCTCTATACGATCCGTGTATAATGTTGCACGTGACATCAATACTATTTACTTTCAATATTGTTACAGTTGAATCACCTGAATGAGTAGTTCCAGGAGTTAAGATTTTCTTTTTTGTATCTGTAAATCCAAGTAAACTGCCAATCGACTGTTCCAAGCTGACATCAATATAATATTTTGAAGTTATTTCTGCTTTTAAAGTATTATTGTTTCCTTTAACGGTGATATTGTCTTCTCCGAGTTGTTTCTGTAATAATTGGTTTATATCATCAATTTCATAAGCTCCAGTAGGAAATGTAATTATTTTCAATTCTGAGTATTTTCCTGCAGCATCCTTAGTTTCATAATAATGTAGTAAATTGTTCTTCCCTTCCGTAACATTGGGAATTGAGTTGTAGGTAGTCAAATCAAGTAATGCCGCTTCCCATAATCGTTCCTTGGATAGACGCAATGCTGGGAACAGCGTACTTTTTAATGTGGATGAATTTCCACTCAATGACACTGTATACGATGACATCTTAAAGCTGACTGACACTTTTCGCTAGAAACTCCAAACATAAATGCCCACATATTTCAGTATTGTTAGGTTGTTCTCTTTTGTAATTGTAAAAAATGTTTTTTGAGTTTCGAAAATAATGTTGAAGTTCTTTTGGCGGTGGTAGATTGCCAAAACTGTCAAAGTAGTAAATGGTTTGTCCGAGCTTTTTATAGCATACCCAATGAGTACCTGGACCATAGGTGGAATCCAAATTTACTATTCCAGTTTCATTTTTCCATATTTTAGTTGGTAATGCATCTTTCATAAAAACTCCTCGAAAGAATGGTATTTTCAAACATTTTACATAATCATTTAACTGATGATTTGTTAAGGCTTTATTTGGAATTATTAATTGATTCTTCTTATTTAGTACACACGGTATGGTCTTAGGTATAAACCTGCTCCGTTTTTTACCATTTGCCAAACAGAAGTCTTCTTTATACTTGCTTTATGAGTTCTACGACGTCCTTTTTTAATGTTTCCACCTCTTTTGGGTGTGCCTCTCTTTGCAGGTCTTCCTCTGCGACGTTTTCCACCACCTAACTTTGCTTTCGTCTTCATGGTTGTAGTTACTGCCCAAGCCGCTGCTTTTTCTGCAATACTTGCGTCACTTGATTTTACTCTTTGCCAAGCTTTTTCTGCTAGAATTTTATCTGCTATTGATCTATTTGTTGAATCTTTATACTTTGAATATGCTATATCGTGTTCTTTGCAAGCTTGATCTAATTTATTAATTCCAGGATCTCCTCTTGCTAAACGTTTTGCCAACTTAGTTCCAGGTCCACAATATTGATAACCTCCGGGCAGATGTAATTCGTATGGTAAAGCGTCTATCGCTCGATTCACAACAGCACCAATTGGAATCCGTCTGAGCAGGGATAATGCAGCTGATGTTAAACCACGTCCTCTCTCGCCGCTGTCTTGACGACGACTGAGCGATACGGTCTTCATTATGCTGTTTTATGTAACCAACGTCTTCACTCTATGAAATACTTTATGATAATGAATCCTTTTTTGTATATTCCATACTTAAATATTCATAAGTTTTACTAGTATCTATCAATGATTTCATCTTTAATCCATTGGTTTCTCTGAGAATCTTCGATTTTATTGTGTTTCATCGATGCATTAATCAAATGATTATGCATATCAATAACTACATTACCTACAAGATTCATTACATACTCTACATTAGTAGCATCTTTGTTACGTGTAGGATTATCAAGATATGTGATACGTTTACCATTACATGTATACGCAGATGGATCGTTTGTAGAGGTTGCTATAACTTGATTAATAGTAGCAACATCATTCGGAGCTATTCCTGCTGATATGTTAGATATTCTTTTATTTTTTCCATCATATACGTTATTTATTTTATCTAAAACTATAGTTTGTTTTACAACAACACAATCCTGATCATCTTTACCAGATTTAACTTGGGTTAATCGTCTACCTTTACATATAAAATTAACACCAGTAGCTGATAGTTGTGGTACTTGTGTTAAAATAACAGCATCATGTTCTTCCGTGCCTAAACTTATATTTGACAATCTTTTATTTTTTCCATCCCACTTGTCATTTTTTAGTTGTAGTAAGGTAAACTTTTCACTGCCTTGCATAAACTCATCACCTTTCTTTGACACCACCTGATTCTGTTTAACAAAAGCGGATGTTCCTTTTTTCAAGCTTTCATTCATTTGTCTCACGGTAGCAGCATCAGATGGAGTTGAACCATCTTCCAGATTGGACAACACTTTTCCATGACAATCAATAACAGCACTATTATATAAAATACAATTATCTTTAATGTATTTTATATTAACACCATCACTTTCTTCTTTAGGATATCCAATATCGTTTATAGTATATTTATAGAAGGAAAATCCATCTTTTTTCTTTTCTGGTATTACAGAGTGCAAATAACGCTTATTAATTGTATCTCTATCCTCGGTTGGATCTGCCACATTAGTTATTTTATAATTTAAAGCATTGTACTTTTTTCCACTTTTAGTCTTTTCCAACAGTAAAGCATATTCCATCGCAGATAGAAAATAGCCTTTATTAACAACATCTCCATTGTTGACTGGTTTTGCAACGTTAATAACCCTGTGAGATTTTGCATCATACAGTTGGTTGTTGTCGAGTTTTAAACTTGTAGATGTTTCCTCCTTTACTGTCTTTAAATTTGTTGCATCTCCATCTTCTTCTGGATCTTTAACAAACTTTAAACGTTTATTATTTATGTTATAGTCACCTTCGGGTGTTTGCGGTAATCCACTTCTTTTTCTGTTTTCTCCAACTTGCACTCCTAACGCGGAGTAGCGTCCGAACTTGTCGACGCTCATGTTAGAACTGACACATTATACACCTGCAACTCTTATATATCCGCGGACAATTATACAATTATGTCGCGATTCCTGAGTTCATCAATCAGAGCTACCCATTCATTATTTAAACCTGTATGACCAGCTTCCATGGCTTCATGCAATAGTCTCATTCTATCAACCAATTTATTGATGTCATTGTAGTAAATCACATTTGTATTGTATAGATTTTTCATCAATCCTTTACCAGATGTTGAAGTATCTCCTTTACTCTTTTTACCATGTTGTTCAAGAAGTGATAAATCCATAAGTGATAAAGATTTTCTTTTCAGTGGTTGTCTTACCGCTGGTGCAGTACGTAATGTTGGCAATTTTCGTGGAGGAAACAACTTTTTTATAACGATGTTATATTTTGTTGCACGTGAACGATTAATCATTCCATCCTTTAAGTAGTTTCTTTTATGAGCGCTAGTATTTTGTAGAATCTCCTTAAAAACACTTAAATCTTTGGATGAATATCTTAGTGGTATGTTTTTAAAAATTAATTCATATAATCCTTTTGTTCCTTTATATCTATGCTCACCAATAATGATGTAATTGTTAGAAAATCTAGTCTAAATAAAATAATAAACACTTGAGCTTCTGTACATGAAAACGAAATTCACTTTTAATTCTTACAAAAAAGAAAACAAAATTATTTCATTTTACAAAAATCAAAGCAAAGAAGCACAACTCAATATCTCCAAGGTAAACAAAACAATAAATAAACAAATGTATACAAAGTTTTTAAAGAACAGCTGATTCAGCAACTTATTTAATATGCAGTCCATGATTTAACATTCTCCCACCTTGAGGCACGAATGGGTACAGTGCCTCAACATAATTTTTCATAGGCTCTAAAATTTAAGTGAATCTTGATGGTTTTTTTATCAAGCGCCCACTTCTTGAGACACATGGCCTTTTATTATTACATGTCACACTTTTTTCTTTGGGTTTTCTTAACTCCTCTGTTTTGCGTTGGAGAGCTTCTTTTTCATTACAACTTCTTATTTCAAGAGGGTATATTTTTTGAACAGGCCTCAATATCATCCCAGAATTGGTTCTGAACTTAGCAAGACGAACTTTGCCATCTTTACCTGGAATAAGTTCTTCTACTATTGCCAATGGCCAATTTACACGTCTCTTGTCATCCAGTCCAATAATAACTACTTCTCCAACGTCCAAACTTCTAGTTGAGTCTTTTGATTTCAAAACTAGATGTCCCAAATACTCACTGCGAAACCTCTTTCTAAGATCTTCTCTTAGTTTTTGGCGATAACGTACTCTGCGGTCTAGTTCACATTGATCAATCTTGTCTAAATCAGGTGTTTTAGTTTCTGTTCTATACGTTAAAAACATAGCAGGTGTCAAAGGTATTAAGTCATTTGCATCATTTGAAATATATGTAATTGGTCGTGAATTTAAAACTGATTCACAGTCACATAAAACAGTGTATAATTCTTCATATGTTAGACTTGCATTACCAAGACATCTCCGAAGAAGTTGCTTCATCATACCTATCAATCTTTCCCACCAACCGCCCCACCATGGTGCAGCCGGAGGGTTGAACTTCCATTTAATTCTTTGGACGGTACTGTACTCATCGATTTCTTTCCAGTCAAG
Source organism: Neoaliturus tenellus (assembly GCA_030545055.2). Classification (NCBI taxonomy): domain Eukaryota; kingdom Metazoa; phylum Arthropoda; class Insecta; order Hemiptera; family Cicadellidae; genus Neoaliturus; species Neoaliturus tenellus. The sequence continues at coordinate 343,693,907 of CM061531.1, read as the reverse complement.
TTGTTGTAAAGAATTATTTGTGCCAACAAAATTAGTACCGTTATCACTGTATATGATTGAGGGTCTACCTCTTCTTGCAATAAAGCGCCTGAGAGCTTGTATGAATTCGTTTGTCGATAAACTTGAAACTAATTCAAGATGAACTGCTCGATACACGGCACAAGTGAACAAACAGATCCAAGCTTTCCGTCCATCTTGTAAATAAACAGGTCCAGCAAAATCTACACCACTAATTTGGAACACTGCAGTGTCTGCCACTCTGTCTTCTGGTAGACCTACAGGTCCAGTCTTAAAATGATTCTTTTGGTATCTTTTGCATTTAACACATGTCGAGATCACAGATTTCAAAGTTTTTCTTCCATTCAAAATCCAAAAATTTTCACGAATAATACTTAACAAACATTGAACTCCAACGTGACAAGCCTTGACATGTTTTGAGTAGACCAACATTTTTACCACAGGATGTTTAGAGGGGAGTACAATTGGCGTTTTGAAATTTTCATGATCTGTCTTATTCATTAACTTTGTCTTGATTCGTATCAATCCATTTTGGTCTTCGAAAGGACATAACGTGGCAAGTTTGTGATCTTTAGTTCCACAAAAACTCTCTCGCTGAACAAGTTTCAAAACATTGATCTCCGCCTTTTCGATTTCTTCCACTGTAAGAGGACCACTAATCTTTTCTTTTGTTCGGCAATTATTAGAAAATCGGTTAATCCATCCAATCATTCTTACAATCTTCTCAAAACTACTGAAGTATTTATAATACCAGTTCGAGTCATCTTCCACATTTGTACATACTGCTACTATTCCTTTCCTCCTTTCCTTCTGAATGTCCTCTTCGTTGCAAATAAAGTTACCTTTTGGCCATTCTTCAGGGGACAACTTTAACCAATGAGGACCCTTCCACCATTTACAATCAACTAGTTCCTTAGCTGAACATCCCCTACTGGCTAAATCAGCTGGGTTGAGAGGTCCAGGTACGTATCTCCAGGAGTCTTTGCAAGTTAATGTTCGAATTTCTTGGCATCTGTTCCAAACAAACGTAGCCCAATTATCTTCTCTTTTAATCCAAGATATAACGGTCGTCGAGTCACTCCAAAAATGTGTCTCCGTATCAGGGATGTTAAGGTTATCTTTAACAGATTTTCCAAGTCTGGCTCCAATGGTTGCTGCCAGCAGTTCTAAACGAGGGATTGATAAATCTTTGACCGGTGCCACTCGTGATTTAGCTGCTATAAAATGCAGATTGATTGAGTCTCCCGTTCCAGCCCTCAAAAACACTACAGAAGCATAGGCATGTTTACTAGCATCGCTAAATATGTGTAAACTCCAAGTACTCTTATCTCCAAACAAAAATCGAGGAACACGGATTTCGGATAAATAGATCAGTTCCCTGGCCCATTTGAGAAAATTACATTTGATGTCATCTGTAACTTCTTGATCCCAGTTTAGTTTCATAGACCAAGTTTTTTGTAACAGAATTTTGGGGAAAAGGGTTACAGGTGAAGAAATTCCAAGTACATCATAAACTTTGTGAGTAACGGAAAGTATTTTACGCTTAGTTACTACTTTTAAATCAACAGATTTAAGGGTTTCGACATTGAGTTTAAGCATGTCTTCTCTTTTGTCCCATAACATACCTAATACTGTGACCGGTGGAGTAGATGAAGGGAGGTTTTTGTCTGTAAACTCCCACCCTCGAAGTTCAAATTTTCCATCAAGAAATATCCTAGAAGATTGGTCAATAAAGTTATTCAGCTCACATTCTGAAGTTACACTGGTTACACAGTTATCTACATAAAAACTCTGCATAAGTTGTTCAACATATGGCTTAAAATAGTTTGTTCCATTCATTGCTGACTTTAAATGATAGTTAATTGTGGCTGCTAACAGAAAAGGACTACAGGTTACACCAAACACTACTCTTTTGTGACGATAAATTTTCATGTTTCCATCCTTATCAAACCACAAAAATCTTAGGAAGTCCCTATCTGATTCACACAAACTGATTTGCAAAAAAGCCTTTTTAATATCAGAAATAACACCTATCTCATTTAATCTAAAACGTAACAAAATAGAAGGGATTAAGTCGATTAAGTTTGCACCTTTGCTCAAACAATCATTTAAAGATGGTTGATTATATTCTCTAGCTGAAGCATCAAAAACAGGCCTTACCTTTGTGGTGCTATTTTCCTTGTAAACTGGCCGATGAGGTAAATAGTGTCCACACTTACCAAAATCAGAAGTATATGGGACTTCTTCTATGATTTCTTCATGCTCCCATTCCTTGAATACCCTGTCATAAACATCAAAAGTGTTCTTTTCCTGTAACTTCTTTTTAGTTGATTCCAGCCTCTTAGTTGCGATGTTAACATTTGATGGTAAAGGTGGATGACCTTCTTTCCAAAGTAGTGGTACTTCATAACGACCATCACTGTTAATGTGGACAGATTTGTTGAAAAAATCAGTTGCTTCTGATTCCTCTTCCACTCTGCTCTTCTGCATATTTGGATCCTCAATTCCAATTATGTCTAGTTCCCACAACTGTGTAATTGGCTTATCCTTCAGTAACATTGTTTGTGTGGTCACAATGTTTGAAAGATCATTGTCTTGGGTAGCAGTTTCTTTAGTTGGAGTCTTCCCCAAAATGGTCCAACCAAGTAAGGTTTGTACCGCAACAAGTCCAGAACTTAGCACAATTCGATGGTCCATTAACAATTTTCCAGCGACGTCGGCTCCTATCAGGATGTCAATAGGACCTGTTACAGTGTCAGATATTTTAACTCCTAACTGCTTTAATTCTTTTATCCATTCTCCTACTCCTGAAACAGGTAAGGAATTACAAATCTTTTCTTTGTCCAAAACTTCAAAATTACAGGCGTAGTTCGTATCTGGGTTTAGTAGTCTGACACGATAACACTTGTGCTCTTCTACCTCACAACTAACTCCACCAAATAGACAGTGCTGCAATTTCTCTTTTCGCAAAAGTTCGTAATTCATCTCATGTGCAAGACTTTTTGTAATGTACGACCTCTGCGATCCTGTGTCAATCAGCGCTCGGACATTCTTTGTTTTATGACCACAAGCACTTCTTATAACAACATTTAAGGTCTGTAACAAAACCTCTGACCTTGTATTAGCTGACAAGGAGTTTTCAATCTGGGGTTCAGAAGTTTGGTTATGACTCTCATTTGATTTAGTGGACGAAATTTTATCGCACATTAAAGGAACATGTCGTCTACCACAAATTATACAGTTCAACTTCGACTTGCAATTTTTTGCTACATGTTTAGGTTTTAAACACAAATAACAAAATCCCTTGCTCTTAAGTACATTTACCTTCTCGTCATAAGAAAACTTTCTGGCTTTAAAACAATTCTCACTATTGTGAGATCCATCACAAAATACACAATTTTGAGATGTTTTTGACTCTACATCTACTAAGTCAGTTGCTGATGGAACTCTGGTATCATGATTTTTGATCGTTAAACTATTTTGTTTTCTACCATTACTTTGACCGATATTCTTACCTGATTTAACCTGGTTTTTGTTTCCAAAGTTGCTAGAATCAAATCCACTTACTGCTAATTTGATTCGTTCTTCTGAATCAACTTCATCTTTCAGGAACAAAACTAGGGAATCTAACTTAGTTTTAAGATCAAGTGGTTTATCCTCAGAACGATTAAGAGATCTTTGCCATGCCCTAAGGAGCTCCTCAGAGAGGCATGACTCAACTAAAGGGTACAGTAAAGCTGCACACTTGTCTGTTGTTACTCCAAGAGTATCTAGAGCCCTAAGTTGTGTTTCGATCTTGTCATAGAGTTTAGAGATTGGGAGTTTCTCAGAAAAATTTTGAAGAGTAATTTTCAAAAGTTCCCTTACATAAATTTCTGTTTGTAAATCATCCCTACCAAATCTAGATTTTAGGCATTCAATGACTTTTGGATAGTTTTCGCCTATTGGTGGGAAACTCTCAACAATATCTCTAGCCCTAGATTTAGGTTCTGTAGCTTGTATTAGAAATTGAAACTTATCCTCATTACTTAGGTTAGTATCTTCATGAATTTTCTTAAATTGACTCCAAAAATGCAACCAACGTTTCAAATCACCGTCAAATTTTACAAATTCAATTTTAGGTAGTTTAATATTAGCTTTACAAGGATTCACTAAGGTACATTTGGAACTTTTACTACTACGGCTACAAAGTTCTTCATTTAATTTTATCAGATTGTCAAATTTAGCCTTAATTGTAAAGAACTTGTTAAGATACTCATCACATCCCAAGAGGTCTTCACTGAGCTGGTCTTCTGGACAATCCGCTTCAAGTAGCTTCTCCATTACTTTTTCATTTAGTACAGCTAATTGATCAATTTTCATCTGTAAAAGTTTCATATTTCCCTCTATTTCACTCAAGTCCCTGGCTTCACAATCTATTTTCTCTTTAACCTTATTATAGAGAAGTGAAAATGCAGTTCTTTGGGCAGATCTCTGTTTCTTTGCTTTAATTAGCTCAAGGTTTTCTTATCCTGTCACGGTCTCCATGTTAGAAAATCTAGTCTAAATAAAATAATAAACACTTGAGCTTCTGTACATGAAAACGAAATTCACTTTTAATTCTTACAAAAAAGAAAACAAAATTATTTCATTTTACAAAAATCAAAGCAAAGAAGCACAACTCAATATCTCCAAGGTAAACAAAACAATAAATAAACAAATGTATACAAAGTTTTTAAAGAACAGCTGATTCAGCAACTTATTTAATATGCAGTCCATGATTTAACATTCTCCCACCTTGAGGCACGAATGGGTACAGTGCCTCAACATAATTTTTCATAGGCTCTAAAATTTAAGTGAATCTTGATGGTTTTTTTATCAAGCGCCCACTTCTTGAGACACATGGCCTGAAAAAGAAGCTCTCCAACGCAAAACAGAGGAGTTAAGAAAACCCAAAGAAAAAAGTGTGACATGTAATAATAAAAGGCCATGTGTCTCAAGAAGTGGGCGCTTGATAAAAAAACCATCAAGATTCACTTAAATTTTAGAGCCTATGAAAAATTATGTTGAGGCACTGTACCCATTCGTGCCTCAAGGTGGGAGAATGTTAAATCATGGACTGCATATTAAATAAGTTGCTGAATCAGCTGTTCTTTAAAAACTTTGTATACATTTGTTTATTTATTGTTTTTTTTACCTTGGAGATATTGAGTTGTGCTTCTTTGCTTTGATTTTTGTAAAATGAAATAATTTTGTTTTCTTTTTTGTAAGAATTAAAAGTGAATTTCGTTTTCATGTACAGAAGCTCAAGTGTTTATTATTTTATTTAGACTAGATTTTCTAACAGTAATCGTCTTGTGTTATTTCAAGCTTTGAATCGCCAATATTCAATTCATTCCCATCAATTCTTGCTCCGTATACGTGTGATCTACTCAAATTCGGGTTTGATTTCATGTCATGTAGCATTTTCATTATATATTTTCTTCCAAGAGGTCCATGTTGTAATATATCGCTACTCAATTGAGTTAAATTTGGAATAGATTGTTCAGCTTCAGGTATTGGCTGTTCTTCTTCCTTTTCAACAATTGGTTCTTCTTCTTTTGTTTCTTCTTGCTCACTAGCACTTGTATATGAATCATCATCTTCTTCTTTTTTTAATGCTTGTACTTCTTGTTTAGAAACTGGTAGTAAAACATCTCCTTCATAACGAGGTTTACCAATAGTTTCCGATATCTGTTTTAAAGGTTCCGTAATAGGTTTAAATGTAGTCTCTAGAAATTCTTCTCTTTCACTTAAACCCATCCTCAATGCACGATTCTTCATCCTAATAGAATCACTGAGTGATTTTATTTCTTTCAATAGTTTTTCTTGATTCACCATGTTTACACTGTGAAGTTCAACGTGTAACTAGATGTAGCATCGGTAGTTCAACGCATAAATACAAATTTATCCAACCCTATACGATATCTACCATTTTTAATATCTTCTTCCTTCATAATAACGAGAAAGCTATATTTCTCATTCCATGCTTTGCCACACATCTCTTTAAATTTTTCAAATGGCATATCCGCATTTACATGATCATTATATATATGCTTTAAATTTGTTTCAACTTGCTTGAAGATGATCAACATATTTGCATTGTCTCTTATAAGTTGTTTTGGAATTTTACTGTATGTTTGACCAATATAAATGCTATCAATATTATGATGTCTTCCCATAGCAAAATAATTCCTTATTGTGTCATGATTTTCACAAGAAACATCGTCAAATATAAAAATAGAAAATGGTTTTGCTTCATTTGGTTGCATAATTGTTTCACTGGCATTAAACTTGTAAAAATTCACTTCAGGTACACTTGCAAGTACTTTATCCAATAATTGATATTTTGGTTGTTGCAATGATTTTGAAAAAATGTATATATTATTAAAACGCAATCCTTTAGGATTAGTTATAAGGTTAAAAACAACATTAGTTTTTCCACAATGTGAAGGACCAGTTATTAGACATCTTATCGTATTTGGTAGTAATTCACCATGTTTTCCATGATTTAACTTATCATTGTCAACTGTCAATTCATCAATGTTATTGATATTAAATCGGTCTTTTTGTTGTACAATCTCCATCTTGTATAAAGGTTAAACACACAATGAGCTATTAAACAACTATACTAAGTCTTTTGAAGGAATCCAAGAGTCTTCACTTTTATCAAACCCTAACCACCGGACTTTAACCATATCCTTTTTCCTTTGTAAAATCTTCTCGACAAGATATACATCACCGACTGTTGATTTCAACAATTCATGTCCGTAAAATCCACCTTGAAGTAATTCACCCTTGTTATCCTTTAATAAATAGGTTTCAGGTATAGTTGGTTGCACTTTATAAATTGTAAATACTTCATTAGTCCAATTTGGTAGATATCTTTTACTAAATACACCTTTGTATTTGCTTATACGAACTTTATCGTTGACCTTGAACTTCTTTGGTTGCAATTTTTCCAATTTCGCTGTTGTATTATTTTTAATGCGTTGTAATACAATTTTGGCATTAGCACTATTTACCTGGATAGGTTTCATTCCAATGGTACGATGATATTTGTTGTTATACTCTTTTATAAGTTGTGGTAATATGTCATACCACACGTATGATCCTCTTTTTGAAAATTGTTTATACATCGCACCTTTTAATGTTCTATTGAATCTTTCAATTATTGAAGCTTTAACTTCAGAATTTGTAGAATAATGATTTATTTGATATTTCTTCATCAAAGCTCCAAAGTCTTTATTAAAATATTCTTTTCCATCATCGGTCTGTAGATGTTTAATTTTAAATTTATTTCTTTGTATTGTGGTTTCCATAGCTTTTGTAACACTTTTACCAGTCTTATCCTTCATTGGTAAAGCGTCAGCTATTTTAGTAAAACAGTCTATAATTGTTAAAATATATTTAAATCCTTTATTTAATTTACTGTGCGGTATCATTTCAATGAGATCAGCTTGATAAAGATCATTCATTCCTTTAATGATTGTACTTCTTCTTGGAAATCTTCTTCTTGCTGGTTTATGTAGTTCATTTACAATCTTGTCCTTCACACTTTCCATCTTCAGATGTTGCTTGTACACTGCATGTAAAAATACTGATCCATAGAATAGTTTATTCTCATTTATATAGTTTGAATATAGGTCAAGGCCATTTCATATTAGTGTAAAAAAGAGGGAACATGGCATTGGGCTTGCCATGTCCCCTCTTCTTTACGGAAAGGAAAAAGGAAGAAGGTAGAGGACGAAGAATAGGTTTACTGGTCGATAGGGTTTAGAGAGTAGTGGCCGAATGGTAAAGTATTAATTTTATCTTCTAAAATATGACGCTTGTCATCTTTGTAGCTTAATGCCCACTTTGTTTGTTTGACACTAAAAAGTTGATGATTATAACTTCTAATAGTGTTGAACGTTGCAGTTGTTTCAACATTTTCAAACAAACATCTTTTATAATGTTCAAACTGTACGTTCTTCTTCAGGAAAGAAGTTTTTATTCCTTTGGCCTTTTTCGTGACTTGATGTTCGTTCCTCTCGTTTATGTACAGTTGAAATGAATACAGTTTGGACATTAATGCTACAATTTCCATCATCGGCACACCATTTGTTTCATCTTTAAATTTTCCCAATACTTTCTTATTTCTGTCATAGTCGTAATTTGGATGATCCTTAGGATAATCGGAAAAGTCGAAATCATCTTTATATATAAAGGTGCGTAGATCTTCATACATATCATTTGTTTTAATCCAGTAAATTAGTGCATCCGTGTCCATATATGCAATACCAATGTTCTCTCTTCCATAATAGTTAACCATCTTCTTATAATGAAACTCGTACATATGTGTTTTTGAAATATCCAAGATTGACATTCCAAGATACAAAGGACGATCCATTGTAACTGACTTCTTGTTCATGGAAATAACAACTAGATTTTCATTAATAATTATAGATGAACCAAAGTTTGGTTGTTGCACCAATTTCTGTAATTTTACTGGATCAGTTACCAATTTGATATCCTTATGTTTCCTTTTGTTTTCCAAAGTCTTGCCAAATATTGCGTTATTCATTAATTTGAAAAAATCTTTTTGAAAACTTGATGTAGCGGTGGCTCTTCTTCTTGTGTTGTTGTCGATGTAAGGTTTTAACCAACAAGATTGAGAAAATTGTAGTACTCGATTAATTTTTGTAATTCTCAATCCTAAGTCTAAAGCTTGTTGTATCATCCAGTAGTGTCCAACATATCGAGACTTGTCGGTTAAAGTCATCATTAATTTTGGCCATCTTCCAGTAGGGGAAATTTCAGTCTTCGGAAGAAGTGGTAAATCATAATGTTGATCATGAAGATGTTCAGGATATTCAAAATTAACATCAAAAATGTAACCAGTTTCACCATGCTTCGGTATATCCATTATGTTTCCAATCGATTCTGGATCTATCCATTTAAAATTATCATATGGAAGGGGATTCGACATTGCCCATCCGTATAAGTTATTTGCATCAAAATAACCCAGGAATGTTGTTGGTTTTGATACATCATAATCGGGCAGATACTTGTTGTTCGCCTTGAAATGTCGTGTAACGCTTTGCGTCAATCCCCCTCGAACTCCTGACTCTAACATCATAACCATATCTATATCAGTAAGAAGTTGTATTTTACAATTTGTTTCTTTCAACATAGCTTGCCATGCTAATCCAGGTGAAGTGTACGAATGAAGAGGGTCCAATCCATATGCCGCAAAACATGTATTTCTAAATTCTTCCATTATATCACATAGTAAAGTTACATCCAATTTAACATAAAAATCTGAATATTCTCCCAATGTTCTAAATCCTAAATCGTTCCATACTTTACATGCATGATCATAGTCCTCTTGAGATATGTCCATGTCATAAAGTTTACTTTTGAATTCTTCTTTAGCCGGAAGTGATGTTTCATTAAATCTTTCTAAACTGTCTATGTAATCATATGGAAACACACCTTTCCGAAGTACCAAATCCAGTTTGTCGTTATTTACAATCTTCTTTGTTTCGATGAAATCTTGTTTCCTTAAATTTTCTGAAAGTTTGGACAAACTCGACGGCATAAATCTGTAGGAGTCCAAGAATCTTAGTTTTATGTTTCCAACTTCTTTGGAAAAACTTATAAACTTCTCTGAAGTTTCAGCTAACACATCGATTTTACCATCGTCTCTTCCTAGTTCAGGTATTATAAAATGAGCATCGTACCCACTGAGGTTATGCAGAACCACAGGAATATATAGTGGTAAACGATAGCTCAAGTTGCATTTATTACAAGCAGCACCCCTGTAATAACCTGTGAGGTGATCGTGATCTTTAACTTTATAATTCTCAATAGTAAAATCATTTTTGCATAAGAAACATAGAGTTGCATTTTCATGTTGAATTTCTTCTTCTTCCTCCATCGGTTTCATTGGTACAATATTTGTATATAATCTTTGTGCATTTCCAGCTATTGAATATAAGTGATCAAGAAATATTTTTTCTACATTTTTACCACGATATACTAGAGGTTCTGAAGTTAATCCATATCTGTTTAAATGTTCTTCTGATAATGTTGATTTAACCATTAAACAAAAACTATTTGGTTTGTGCATTTGATATTTGACACTTTTTCTAGCTTCACAATTTTCATCTTCTATAGGAATTAGTGTTGATTCAAAGTCCGCATATACAACTATAGGGATACGGTATTGATGATGAACCTTTTCAAATTTAACGAATGCTCTGTTTTCCGCAGGTAAATTAATCTTTGCTTCATAATTATTGTTACATAGTCTTTTGTGCTCTTGTAACCATTCTCTTCCTTCTCTTCCTTCTCGTTGAAAATTAAAACATCTCTTGCAAATTATCTTTTTGTTTCTATTTTTTGAAAGTTGCTTGTTAACAAGACGATCAAATTGCTTTATGTACACATAGTGAGACACATCTCCTCGCGTTAGTAGTAGTAAATCCGTAGGATCTGGTAGCTCTTCTTTTGCAATATGTAAAGGATACACTTTGTTTGAACTATCTAATGCAAAAACATTGATAGACGTACCGGGATTTTTCTTCTCAAATTTTGATATATCTTTCAGTGATACAGGATAAGTGATTCCTTGAAAATTGTATCTAAATCTTTGATTTTCATATTCTTGGTCAGGTCTATTCACATGATGTGGTACAAATTTAGTTGTCATTGCATAACGAAAACATTCATTGTCTTCATTTTTAACATTAATACAAGATTTTGTATCTTCAATTCTTTTTGGCAGAGGAATGTAACTTGATCCCATTAGTCCATATCCATGTTTGTGAACTCTTATATCTAATACTTCAATACTTGTAAGACTCCATCCGGATCCTCTTCCTTCGTGTTCCTGAATTTTTGTTAATATTTCTTCTATACAGTTCTCTACTATTGAATCAATGTTTGAACTTTCCATAATGGTTCGGTTTTTTGTTATGAATCCTCTTGGTGATAATTCTTCTTGTACATTTATAAACATAGCTTCTAGTAGTAAACCAAATTTAAGAAAGTTCTATCTTTTTAATTCTTCTTTTAAAGTTTTACTTACAATTGGTTTTGCTTCTCTAATAAATTCTTCTAGCTTCAAGTTTTCATTTTGAATCTTATGATGCATTACTACTTTACCAGGTAATGCAAATACTTGTAGATTTGGTAAAGTAGTTGAAGATGTTGCTGTTATTTCATATTGTTCTTCTTGTTCTTCTTGTTGTTCTTGTTCTTCTTGTTGTTCTTGTTTTTCTTCTGGGTTGTTGTGAATTAGTTCTTTATGACAGTCTAATAGAATTTCATCGTGAAACGATTCCGAACATTTATCGCAACGATACATGTTGAGATGTTTACTCTTCGAAATTTCACCAAGAAATGAAGTGGGCTCTCACGTTCCTCCTATTATAATGGTTCCCCCACCACTATTTCATCCTCTTCACTATCCTAGGAAATCAAACATTTTCAACAAAATATTAACCTTCTACAAACTAATTGTTCATTCTTGTTCTTTATTCCCATTGGAGTTTTAGTATATACTTCTTTATATTCAAACTTTAACAAACTTTCTTTTAACATCTGTTAGGACAGATGTTAAAAGAACAAATGTTGGAGTGGAAATGGCTAGAGCACAGGCACTTGGTTGAACTAAATTTGTGCATAAATTAACTAAAGTTGAACTGAAAATTCGCATAAATTAAAAGTTAGTTCAAAACTAAAATTCGACAGTGTTAAAAAACTCTAACAGTTGAATAAAAATAAACATTAGTTCAAAACTGAAATTCAACAGTGTTAACCAAATTCTAACAGTCAAACAAATAGGTCAAGGTAATCCAATTTAACGCGAGAACGAGGAATAGAGCACTAAGTGGCATGTTAGTCCATTACCACAAAGTGATCTATTCCTCGCTCTCTATTCTACATCTACTTTTTTCAGTTTACTTATTTATATTAAAATGTTCAAATTTTACTATGTAGAATGTCCATTCTTTCTCTTCAACTCTTCGATTGTTTTTAGCAATTGTAACAAATATTCGTTAGTTTTCACCAAAGTCTTTAGTTTGCTACATCCAATTTCAATGGAAGGTATTATAAGTTGTAATTTTATAAGTTCAATCTTTTCTTTCTTGCGAATTTCTTTCTTTATTATATTATTCCTTATTTTTGCTGAAGATTTAAACTCCATGTTGTTTCTGCTAAAGCCACAATAATAATAAAAGTCTCTTGAAACAACCTGCATTTATACACATTCCCCCACCACTTTATAATCCCCACTCCTTTCCCCTTCTTCTTTATATGTGGAAGGAAGTATTATAATTAGATTCCTAATATTTCTTTTCCTTCTTCACTACGTGGGGGAAGGGTAATTTGTTATTACACTAGTTGTGCAAGAAAATAGCCGCCAGTGTCCACACCTTGTTCGTAGCACTCCATCATAGATTGTGCCCACTGCAACATGCGGTCTCTGTCATTTGGTGTGACAAGGAAAGAATGACTATCACCATACAATATAAAAGAGTCAATTCGTACATAACATCCTGAGTCCAACCATTTATTAGCTTCAGCCATAAACTTTTTTATTGTATCAAATGGAAATTGTGGATCAATTGCTATGACTTTACGTTCTTCACTAAGTTCAACAGTATAATCATCATCGTCCTCATCATCTTCACTTTCACTGTCGTTACTTAAAGTGTCTTCAGATTGTTCAAAAACATCAGAAATTTCAGAAAAATTAAAATTTTCATTCAGATGAGGAGGCATTTTAAAGCAAGAAATATTGTAAACAGCAGAGACGAAACGACAAGAGCGGCGTGTAGAAGAAAAATGAAGGGGTGACCAACGCTCGCTCCGCTTTTATAATAGTATGCAAATGAGGGGTAGGTGCTGACCATGACCAGTCATCGACCCAAAGGAGTGGGGGAAGTACTTTTCTTACTACTTGGATGAAAGTAGGTTAGTAGGTCACGAGACTTAGAGTGTTAAAAAATAATGGGGGAGAAACACAACGCGTTGTGTTTCTCCCCCAGTATTTTTTTAAGCAATAATTTGGAAAAAGATATGTGAATTTACTTGCTACGCCCCCACCTTGTAATACCATCCAGTTTGTGTCTGAGGAGATAGTCTTTAGAGTCTAACTCATAAACGGATTTCTCTTTGCGCAAGGATTCAATCACTTTAATATTATATCTTACGCCGTTACAAGTTGCCAAAATGTGTTCGTTGTCAATAACACTTTCAAAAAAATAGACACAACCTCTCTTAAGCCTATTTCCTTTCACACCAATAATTTTGGATTGGTATTCAACAGTGGGGGTTTCTGTCACTTGTAGTTCAGAAATGTGTTTTACGACATGTACACGGCAAAAACTTTCGTTTTTTACACATTTCCTCCCACAAGGTGATCCTTTCTTAATTCCCCTAGTAAGCATTTCAGGGCAAGTAGTGGGACGGCTAAATGCCCTACGACGCTGTTCTTGTAATAATTGAAATTGCTCTGAAGGAGCGGGTTTAGGAGTAGGTTTAGGAGTAAGTTTAGGAGCTGGTTTAGAAGCTGGTTTAGGAGCTGATTTAGGAGATGATTTAGTAGCAGGTTGAGAGGATTCAGTTTTGTGATAGGTATGATCTTCAGGTGTACTAAGTGGTGGGGTAGGAGGCAATGGTGATAGTGGGATAATGGGTGTGCTAAGACGATGAACAATGGTTTCAACGGAAGGGGTATTAGGATGGTGGTGAACTGGCTTCTGCGGTGGCGGCATAGTAGTTGATGGTGGTGCGGAGTCCTTTGAAGGCGAAGGCGGTGAAAAAATACTACGAAGTCTAGAAGTGTTAGTTGGCGGAAGAATAGCTCCAGAAGTTGAAGGTTGAGATGCAAGTCGATTCTTGTAGCAATCAGGAAGGTTTTTGAGGCGAAGAGTTTTCTTAGGTGCAGGAACAGCCGTAGTAGAAATAGAAGTCGAAGTAGAAGTTAAAGTAGAAGTTGTAGTTGGCAGAGATAACATGGTTGTGGCTCCAAGTTCGCAGCGTAACGTCTGGAATCAGAATGAAATGTTAGCCGCAGTCGGTGCGTCTTTTATAACAATATGCAAATGAGAGGGGTAGCAGCTGGCCGAGACTGATTATTGACCTGGGAGGTGGGGGAAAAGGGGAAAGAGAAGGTATTTATTTAAAATAATTCGCATAACTTTTGACTAAAATAAGATAACCAAATTCTTCTTTTACCAAAATGTTTGTCTTACATAGACCTTTTCAATGATGTATCGCTTGTCCAAATCCGTCAATCCGTTATCAAGTTATAGCCATTTTAATTTTTCAGGTCATGACCGGTCGTTCACCCGTAGTGGGGGAAGGAGTGGGGGTAGGAGTGGGAGAAGGGGAGGGGGGGGGGGAATCGACTCCATTTTTTCGGGGGGGGGAATCGACTCCATTTTTTCGGGGGGGGGGAGGGGGGGGGTCATTGACCCTTCCGAAAGTGGGTCAAGGTCATTCAAGATTTATAATGATCCAAGGTGATGGGAACAGTAATACTGTTCCCACCACCCTGTTTGCCTAGCGGTTCCCACTCCCAACCCACTAGTTACGTTCTGCAAGGGAGGTCCCTGGGCCGTCCGCATCAAAGCGTAACGTCCCGTCCGCATCAAAGCGTAACCATTGATTTCAGGGAAACTGGAACAGCAGGGAGGCCCTGGTCCGTCCGCATCAAAGCGTAACGTCCCGTCCGCATCAAAGCGTAACCATTAATTTCAGGGAAACTGGAACAGCTAATGCAGAAACGCAACTCTAACACCCACCCAAACTAATCCCACCCATCATATTCCTAAACAAAATGCAAAAATCCTAGTCCGCAATTTGCGGATGTCCCACCCCTTCTAAGTGAAGTTCAACTGAACTTCTGAATTTACAGTTAATCTACCCCCTAACATCTAGCTGAAAGGCAAAACAACAACATAAATTATTAATATCAACACTTAAAACTAACAACACATCATTATTAAAAACCAAATAATTCAACACAACCAAATACCATCATTATTCTTAAAATTAATACACCTTAATGCTAAACACCTCTTAAAATTAATACACCTTAATGCTAAACCCAACTTATAACTAACATCGCAATGCGCAAATTATTTCTTGAATTAAATACAACTTACAACTAAACACACACATACCACATTGCATTAAAAAACGCAACATAGTATAAGAAGTTCAAATATATATAGGCCTACTATATATTTGAAACCTCTTGCTGAGTCGCCAACAACCTTTCGCTATGAAAGTTTGTTGGCGACTGAAGCAAAGATATAGCTCCTATCGCTCCTCGGGTTTTCAAGGAGTGGGGGAAGTTGTTTCACTCCAGTACAGTGTTCAATCCAGTCCAATTCACAGCGGTGTAAAAGGAAGGTAAAGGAGTGGGAAGCGGCGCATGCGCAACAACACAAAACCAAGGTTTGAGGTTAGAATTATCCATGTGCAGTAGCGCTAAAGTGAGTAATACAGGACTAGGCGCATGCGCATAGCATAGACTCATTCCTATCCGGAGAACTCGTTGCATGCGCAGCATGTTTGAGGTTAGAATTATCCATGGCAGCTGCCATATTTAGTCTGGTTTCACCACATAAAGTCAACAACCGGTGGTGACCGGCCATTGACCTGGAGGAGTGGGGGAAGGAGTGGGGGAAGGGGGGGGGAGAGGGGGGAGGGGGGAGGGGGGGGAGGGGGGAGGGGGGGAGGGGGGAGGGGGGCTCCATTTTTTCGGGGGGGGGAGGGAGGGGGGAGGGGGGAGGGGGGGGGGGAGGTCATTGACCTTTCCGGTCGGTCATTAACCCCAAGGAGTAGGGATAGACACAGAACCCTACTTCTCTTACTACTCAGGTGAAAGTCGGTCAACCAGTCATTTGCTTGCCATCTGCCGCCATCTGGCTGGAGTTATTGCCTCTATAAAGGTGGGTAGTTTATCGCGCTACAAACATTCATTGCCTCGCATCCGCTCGGTCATCATCTCTCGTTAGTTTTATGTTATGACTACTTCACTTACTAGGTTTGAGGTTTGAATTATCCATGGAATAGCCTTCGTAAATTCTAACCTATAAAATTACTACTCTGGCTTTCTGTTTCAATTTCTTTTACACTTCATTTTATATCTCAGTCTTCTTTTAACTTCTGAACTTAACACATCGGTTATGATGACTGCACAATGTTTAAAATTAAAGCTTTTGCGAACACAACACATATTACAAAGTACTTCTAAACCTTCAATTTCAAAGTGTAGAACTAATTTAAATAGAGTTAGGAAGAAGTACAGTTTTAACCCATTATACTCTTCAAAGACTTCGCAGGTTAATGTTGATGATAGTGTTATTTACAACATTTTGCATTCTATGTTACAATTCAACAACTTTGAACTTGTTACACCTATCGACTGTGTTCAACAAGTTTTTTTATTTTACCCCTACTATTCCTCATATAAGCGCTGTCACCACAATTCCTACTTCATGCTCCTCTATTCTCTTCAGCTGAGCTAAGGTTTGAGGTTAGAATTATCCATGGCGGCCGCCATGTTTAATTCAGTTTCACCACATAGAGTCTGCAACCGGTTATTGGTCTAAAGAAGTGGGGGAAGGGGTGGTGGGGGAAGGTTGCCGTTTTATAAGCCCTCCCCCTAGGCGGCGCTTCTCATTCGATCGCCAACTTTCAAACAATAAACACCTCTCCCATGGCACGAATGAATTATCCCACTATCACCAACTAGTTCAACTTTAAACTATTTCTGGTGGTAGTTGGGTAGGCTTTTTTAAAACTTACTCTGGATGACCTTGACATACTTTCCAGGCCCCCAGTTATAACTGTTGAATTTCAGTTTTCATCTTACTCTTAATTTTTGTTCAACTTTTAGAGTTTAGTTAACACAGTTGAATTTCAGTTTTCAACTAACTCTTCATTCATGCCCAATTCTACTTCAAATTCAGGGCATATGCTCTCGCCATCTGCACCCCAGCATCTGACGCCATCTGCTCGAGCAGCTGCTCGGGCAGATGGCACGACTTCCGGCGCAGAAGTAACCAAAACACACTACTACAGAACATGTGCAGATGTAAAACATTTATCAGATCTACATTGTACTTATATCTAATAATATACCAAATAAATGGGACAATTTATTTCAAATTATTTCTTTATTTTATTATGCGATGTTTCTGTATACTTCATACACTGTGAAGTAATCTTTTTAAAATATTTAAATAATATCTCAGTAATCATTTGTTAAATTATTGATATTCTAGATGATGCTTATTATTCCTGTAAATGTACTTGGATATTTGTTAATATATAAATATTAAATTAAGGTTAATGAAAGAATTATTATCACCTTGTATGGGGGCCCAGGGAGGTTAAGGCAGTTTAGAGAGAACGTGTCTTATCGTTCCCACCCCCCCCCCCCCACCCCACCACCGATAACTGCGGGTTACCAGCTTACGTAAGGACTGTCTTACGTTTTGGTAGAAATGTTCTTTAATCTTAAGTGAGAAGCTGGTTAGTATATTTGTTACTTTACGTAATTGATTTGGTTAGAAAATCTATTCAAAAGACTTGTGGTTTAACCCAAACATTTGTTTTACCCCTTTAAAAACAATTCAGTCAAAAATATTTGCAATATAGTAGCTGAACAGGTCTAGTTATTTTAGGTAGATAGGCCTAAAATATTTATTAAGGCTATGTCATTTTTATTAAAAATATGTTGTTGAGATGTATCAAATAATATTAAGTAAGTATTTATTTATGTGTTTTTTTTGTTTTTTTTTTCTAAAAAGCTTATACAATTTTACAGTGAAAATATTTATGAAGTGAATCCTAGTGTAAAATCCTGTCGTGTAATTCAAGTTTATCAAATTTATGATTATGAATGAAACTAATCAAATTTTGTTTAGAATTAAATTGTATTAGCCTTACATGAAACGAGTAGCATCAGTATTAACTTTTACAAAAAGCTAAAAAGTGAACTTAATTATTTTACAATTTACAATGGTTGATAAAAGCGTTTTCCTTTTATATACCCACTCATTTATTTGTATATAAATATGTTGCTTTATAATATCAGAAACCCAAACCCTATGCAACATGTAATATTATAACATCATAAACAGAAATTAAAATATATATCGTGACACGTAACTACACATTTTTTTGTATTCGGCAGTTAGAAAATTAGTTTGTAAATCTTAATATATTGGCACCTAATAATTTACCACTAAAACTTAAGTCCCCTCTTTGATCCTCTGCCTCTAACCTGTAAACCACTAAGTGATCACACACTGTAATTAAGTTCAAGTAACGCAAGGCAATCGTCAATCAAGAGCAAGTTGGAGCCGAGCAACCGCCTGTGATGTGGTCCGACCACCACGGGGAGCCCAAGTGGGACCTCAGGTATTGTGGCAATTTGGCAACTATTGAACAAGAACACGACACTGCGTCTGAAAACCACTCAACATTTACTTGGTAAGGTTTTAATATGTAATCCAATTTTTTTAATTGAACAAACTAATTTTTTTTTATAAGTTAAACGAATATAGCTAAAAAGGTTACTCTTGTCCCAGGTAGCATGGCATCCTTTTTTCAATAGGTAAGCTGTGTTTTGAAAACGATTTGTTGAACATTTTGTTGTCCAACAAACATTGATCGTTATGTTCCGTGTAAATATTTTTTCTTTTCTCTCTAATGGATAAAACTTGACACATAACATACAGTTTTACAAACGAAAACCAAACAATTATTTTGATTGTTTCCAGTGAAAAGGGAAACATTTGTAAATACATATAACATTCTCTACATTTAAAATTATACCGCACATGCAACTAGACAACAAAAAAACTATTGTTTTTACAACAAGCAAATGGGCTTAGAGCGCTCTTTAATGCACATGGACTATGGTTACTAGTTTTTTTTTTTTTTTTTTTTTTTTAAGTTTTCCATGTATAAAGTTATTCATTATGGTTTAATTAAAATATTTAATATAATATATATTGTTATTTTCTTTTTTATTTAAAGAAAGCTTTTGTTGATAGCATGGGAATTTTCGTAATTTTTAAAAGGCTTTTGAAAGAATTTCCTTCGGACCCTAATGTATAAGGGATGTTTGCCAAGGCCTGACAGACCACAGAGATTGATGTTGATGAAAAGGGTGTCTGATAAGTGTGTTTTTTCAAGCCAAGAAGCTAATTACTCTGCCTTACGCTTTATATAGGAACGGTTTTTAGATATTGGAATAACAACGGAAGTAATTTTGGAATATTAAAAGTGATGAACAACGTTTAGCGTCAATGTATTTACAGTAACAAACCTTATTTATAGATAATGTATTATGTGTAATATAAGAACATTTTTTGATAAAGCAAGTATGCAGAAGAAAAATTATGCCAAATAAGTGTTTGCAATAAAAAGTGATTTTTATTTATTTTATAATTAATTTTCCAAAACAATAATAAATAGTTCCTTAATAAATAGTTAATTAATTCCTAAAGCTTATATATTTTAACAAATATTGCAAAATATACCGTGTTATAATAATAGGCGTACCTTGTTGTAAGGGAATAAATCGTTACCATCCATGTTAGTATATGCATCTTGAAGTTACGATTCCACTCCAAAAAATAATCTATTTTTGATGGTCACATGAACTTGAATTACAAAAACATTACGTTTCCAACTCTTCTGAAACTACGTATATCGTACGATTACTACTGACGCTTATTATTAACAAGAAAGAAACTCAATATTAAAAAAAGTGTTGATAAAGTTTGTGCTTAATTTCTTTCCAAAATAAGTGTTACAGTAACTTTTTACTAGTAATTTACCTTAATCATTTTTAACCTTAATCGATAGACAATATGCATTTATGCTAAATAATTTTAAGCTATTTTAAAAGTGAGACTCATTGGGGTGTTGTACCATTCATCCAAAACAATCTCTATTTAGAAAACTAAATGATAGTTATAAAATTAATTAATTATAAATGATTTTATTGCTATTTCACATGCTTCTTATAATTTTATTTTTAATCTTATAAAATTCAAAGGTTTGATTAGTAGATATTGCAGTGTAATTTCCACCTATTAATGTTTTTACAACACACACATTATTATTAGCTGAATTTCAGAAGACATTTACTATATTGTATGAATGAAACATCTAAGAATTTATCACAACTTTTATTGTGAGGCGGATATATTTATTAGTAAGACACTAATGTTGATAAAGTTGGGTCCATCTGACAGGAAGTGATATTTCTCGGAGAAAAGAAAATTGGTTCCGGATGAGAAGTGTTCAGGTCACGTGACACTCTCCCTCGACTTCCGGCGTCTGTGGCCAGCAACTGACTATCTGTTTATCAGCTCAAAGTGAGGAACTAAATTATTATGACGTTAAAAAATAAGAAAATATTTCTGATTGAAATTACGAAACTAACTATATTCACATACACTTTACGTTAAATACCTTATATGGAATTGACTTAAATCATTTTTCAAATTAAAACGTTTGCATACAAATTTTTTGTTTTGAACTGTAAACCATTGTAACTTCCTTGTTGGCTGTTGGTAGAAAAACAACAATAAAGGTCCAAAACTTACTGTAAACTATTATTGTGAAAATTATATTGAAGAAGATTATCAAGAAGTATTTGACAAAAATATTTAAAAACTGTAGTCTTTTACTTTGACAATTTCAACAACCACATTAGTTATAAATATTTTTTTCGAAGTAATAGACTATATTATTTATTAGTATGCTATGACAGTTAATGATATGAAATTACATACTAACTACTTTACTTAATACTCTTATTGTGTAAGGTTATTGCTAATGGTCTACCATTAACAGTACCCAAAAAAATAAAATGAGAGTTAATAGGATGTACTTGTTTTAGTAAAATAAACACAAAAACATTTACAAAGATACGAAAAAGAGTTTAAAAAATTCAACCATCTTTGACATAACGGGATCAAATTAAAATAAATATAAATTTATGAATCACTTCTATCAATATCGGATTATTAAAAATTCGAATGATGTTTTGATTGCCCAAGGAACAAGCAATTTATTCATGGTTGGAAATCGAATAATGTTATTAATAGCTTAAGCTAAGAGTATGATATTTATTAATTCCATTTTTTTCGTGATTTGTAATTTAAAAATATATGTTATCCCTTTTTATAAAAAAAATGCAGTCTTAACCAAAGTAAACATAAAACCAACGCTGGTGTTATTTGTAGTTACATTACTTAAAATTAGTATCTATTGACTAGTTTTAAATATTTTTACAACTGACAGTACTTTGTTTTGATAAACCATAGTGCAAGCATAAAAATGTATAATGAATAGTTTGAGAGTTTATATATAAATCAGAGCCAGACGAATGCGGTGAAACCATTCATTACTTGACCAAACATTAACTTTGCAACACTGGAAACTGATGCTTTATACTGATTTTCAACTTCCCATTGTGATAATTTACCCTTGCTAATAGTTGCAATAAAATGATTAATAAGTTATACAGGCAGCCTCTATGCATTAAAATATGTAAGTGACCGTTACAAATGTAAGACTAACTGTAAATACATAAATAATAACTCGCTCATCACCTATTGGTATGGTAACATATTCAATATAATTAAATTGAGGACATCCTTTGTCGGTTACACCTTACACCACTGACCACTCCTACTAAAAACTTTAAGAAAACAAATAAAATAATAA
Source organism: Neoaliturus tenellus (assembly GCA_030545055.2). NCBI lineage: Eukaryota > Metazoa > Arthropoda > Insecta > Hemiptera > Cicadellidae > Neoaliturus > Neoaliturus tenellus. The sequence continues at coordinate 343,672,109 of CM061531.1, read as the reverse complement.
AAATAATAAATCTTAGATTATTCGGGTGATGAATGTCAAATTCCATTTAGTACCATAGTTTTGGAAACCTGAGTTAAATTATTTAAAGTGGCTTTGGTTTATTTTTGAAATTTAATATTTATTACATTATCATACTCCTCCTATTTCTATTATGTTAGTGCTTACTAAAACGGCAAACTTTTAGAGGAACAAGTTAAGTCTAAGGACAACTCCATTTTTAGTTAGTGCAACGCAGGACACGGCTTGAGTGTTAGGACACAGTCCCCGCCCTAACGGCAGCCTATATGGAGCATTTCACGATGCAGCTTCCTTCCTCCATAGTCTACCACATTGCGTCCTTCTGTGTCCATTATAGTTATACCGATACACTTCATTCGATTTTGTGTCCCAAAAAAATTGCTGTAATAAAAAAATCATCGTAAAAATTAAGAGTATAAAATATAAAAATGTCTATTTATATGTTTTTGTAGAACGAAAACTACTAAAAAGGAACTCTAACTCTAATATCACTTGTAGTTTGACATTAGGATATTATGAGAACTTCGTCTTATATCTGTCATTAATATTTTTTTCCATTAGTGTTAATTAAGTGGTAATTAATAACACGATAATATTTGTAAGAGTAAACACTAAATTTTAGACAGTTGAGAATAAGAGCTATTTAGAATTATCATGATTTCGTTTAGAAAATTTTCATTACTAGGTTATTTGTTGCCCAACATTTCTAACTATGGTAGTGTTGTTTAAATAATTAAATATTCCATTTTTTTAACTTTGTAAAATTGAAAATCTTTTTGATATTTATTTTTTTTATATTTTTAATGACTGCAGTTTTGAAACATAAGTGATTTATACAGTATAATTTAGAAATCTTTGGTTCAAATGTAACTAACTAGCTTACGCTACCAAGCCAAGTTTCAATTCATTATCTTGCAAAATAACAAAGATAATAACTATTTAAAAACACATTCAGACAAACAGACTGAGAACTAAGCAGGATAGGACTGTAAATTACACAATAATTTATTTTTGGTTTCAACCTGGCAAGTTGGGTCAATATATTTGGGACACCCTTATGTACATTAATAAGAAAAATTACGAGTGATGGTGTTAAAATAATTTACATCTAACAGTGAATTGGATAATTTGTATTAGTTACTTGTGTAATTTTCAATTGATATAAGCTGTTAACTTATTGAAGGCTGTCGCTGTCAGGCTTGCATATAAATATGGTTGGCATTGAAATGTATTAACTAGATCTCACTTTAACTTCATTGATTTTACGGAATAGGTTATTTTAATGACTTAGCCAATTAAATAGTTATTCCAAAATGTGTTAAAAATCTTTTTATTATTCTGAACGAAATCTGCCTGTTTTTGTTCTCTCAATAGTACAAAAATATTTATTTTTGAGTCCTATGACTAAAAATATCAGATGGAATATATTTTAGGTCCTAGGACCGAAAAGCCAGGTGTTGGCTAGATATGTTATTATTCATTTATTATTTTTGAGATGAAGAATTTTAAAACTCAAACATTATAAATAGCATTGTTTGTAAATAACAGAAATGTAAACACTGCACATTACTTACTTTGTTAATATAAATTCGAAAATACAACTTTATAGTTAATATTTTTTACTATTAAAAATATAATTCCACATGATGATGAAAAATATTGTTCATCACTAGGAGCAAAAGTGTCTTTGATGCTAAGATTTTTTTTTAACTCGATTGCGCACCGAAAAGACTTACTTTTGCTCCCATTGATGAAAACTTCTATTACTCCTCCAAACTGTTGTGTATTCATTTTTAATTATTCTGTAAAATCCAATGGGTTCTTCAAAGTTGATCCCTTTTAATAGATTATTCCAATATTTAGTTTTTGAATGAATATAATCAATATAATTGTTTTAAAACAAACGAAAGAGATAATTTTAAGTTCCAAAATACTCCAGTTATCAACAATCAATAACAAATTTAAATGTTAATTTGTGTAATGTATATTATAAATTTAAATTTGTAAAATGTTAGTATTTATAAGAACATAATTTGAACGGTAATCTTAAAATTCGGCTAAAGTTGGATACTTGCTACAGGCGGATATGTAGTGGTTGGCTGGGTCGTTGCATGCCTTGGCCGTCGCATTCTTTAGTACGAGTATTTTGTAGTGCTTTCTACACCGAATGAAATATGTTTGTACGGTTTGCATGGTTTTTGTACGAGTATAATTAGAACCCTTAAATAACCTCAAAAGTCAATATTATATATAAAAACCCAATGTAAAATATATAAAATGACAACATACTTAAAAATATTTACCTTTATTTACTAACATATCATTATTTGGAAAAAATGCTATGGTCAACTTTCCAATAAAGGTTTTAAGACTGAGTTATGCAAAAAAGTTTCACTTCATGCAGAGAATCAACGAAAGGAGAGAGCCAGTATCAGTAAAATATTCCGAAAGGAAAATAAAATTGGAGAATTATTCAAACAAACCCTCTCCGAGGTGATGTATGTTTAAAAAGCTGAAATTCCTCCTAAAGTAAAAGGCTTTCTATTTTGAGTTATTCATGACCCTTAAACACAAAGGCCTTACACTTAGACCACTCACAAGACATAAAACTATTTTGAAGTCCAAAATTGCATATTACACTACTTTCGAAACAATTAAATATTTAACTAGTCTACTTACTTTGACCATAAAACATCTTAAATATTTGTATTTGAATCATTTTTCAAAGCAAAATTTTTTATCCGAGAGTAAAAAAAGAAAAACTTGTCTTTTGCTCTTTACTAAACAAGAAGTTTTCAAATTTATTAATTTGTGTGTGGTTACCTTAAAACCAACCATATACTCTCTTTGCCAGCCTTTCGTCGTTCCAATATTCTGAGCGAATGTAATCCTCTAAACATTAATTTTCATTCAATGTTCCCCAAGGCGTAGTCTGTCACGGAACCTATATCTGTAGCCCATCGAGATCCAAGCTGACTTCATACAAGCTAATTTACTCTTGTTCCCATTTTTCCCCCTATTAAGATTAAGAGATTTTTTCTAGAGGATTACATAAGTAATTAAAACGTTGATAAAGTTTATTCGCATTATTGTAGTAATTTTTTTAACAATAATTAAACCATTTTTTGATTACAACAACCACATTTTTTCAAACAAAAGGTAATTAAAATTACTTTATGACCGTCTTTTGAGGCTACAAAAAAGACAAATTCCCCAGTTCAACGGTTCCCACAGTAGTTCTAAAGGGAAGCCTTGCTATTTGAGTGCTTCTTTGAGTAAGAAAATGCAAAAATATCTTCTTTTCCTATATTCATTTTTTCGTATTAATTTTATTTTGAAAATTTTAGGATGAAAAAACTATTTGTTAGTAAAATAATTCAAGTTGCGTGCTTTTAGTTATGAAAAAATATTACAAAAAATGATTGTAATAACTATTGATTTCAATTGCTTACGAATTTTGGCTGTAGTAAGAAATGAAGACGAAAAGACGCCATAGCAGTTTGGATAAGAGTAAAAAACTCTCTTTCCATGTTAATTAAATAAATGCATAACGGCTGGCAAAATCCTTTTATTTCCCACTATCTAAAACCCTATGGAAACTTGATTAAAACGAAATTGAAATAGACTAGATAATTGATTAAAATGGAACGCAACATGAAGGAACCGACTAAACCTATTGAAATTTTTATGAATAACTTTGAAGGTAAATGGGCTTGGAAGTATTTTGATGGTGTGACTAAATTTAAATCGAGAGTTAAAATTCGCGTCCGCTTTATAAAATATAACCATCTATTATGGGCGTCACGGCACTCACAGCAGCTGTTTAGATAGACAACATTGTGTTGGACGACAAATATGCGGGCATGCAAGGGTAAATTTGCATCCATTCTCCAAATGTACATTGACGTGCCCGTATTTGACTTTATTTGTAACTAAGCTGTTGTTCTGCATAGTTTAATAGGGAGAAATTACATTATTTTTTATATTCTTGTACTAGTTTCTTGCCACTAGAACAAGTAGAATCTACTATTGTTTGATTTGCATGGAAATTCAAACAATACATAAGGTTAAACATCAAGAAAAATATTTAAGATTATTTTATCAATTTTAAAGTAAGTACCAATCAAAGCTTTTGATAAATAATTTTATTTCAAGTTTAAGACATAGTACTCAAACAATGACAGCTTACATCAAAGAATTATTATTAACAAATAGACCAAAGTAGAAATAAAATTTCTTTTAAACAATAAACAATGTGAAAATTATACAGGTACATGTGAATTACATGTTCAATAAAGTCATACCGAAATCTATTAAGTCCTTTAGTTTTATTCTAAATGATTATACTCCGCCAAAACTTTAAGCAAAATAAAAAGTCGAAAAAATTTACTCTATGTTGTTAAGTTCACATGTAAAGGATTATCATTCCATAAACATGACAATGGATATACTTTACACAGTTCAGTTTGATCATTTGATCACAGATGATGATGAAATGGTGTATACCAAACTGATTAATAAGGTAATATGATTAATGAACTGTGGAATCGACCAACTGATATTTGTTTTGAGCCTGGAATGCAACCCAGTATAACCTAGCTACCTCTTAAATATCATTTACTGGCATCCGCTGCATTGTTTTAGTTGTGCTTCATTGAACTTTTTGTACACTGAAAAAACTGTTTTGTTGGGGTAACAAAAAAATTGTTGTCCCAACAAAAAAATTTGGTTGAAATAGGGACAACTATATTTTTTGTTGGACTAACAAAATAATTTTGTTAAAATTTTTTGGTTAAAGCAACAAACATTTTTTGTAATTGCAACAAAAATTTATATTGTTATTTCAACAAAATCCTGATACATTTTGTTGAATTAACAAAACCATTTTGTTGGCCTGAGTTATTGAAAAGTATTATTTTTACATAAAAATTCATGAATAATGCATTTATGCCAACCAACAGATAAAAAAAAGTAAATCAAAAAGTGACCTGTGACGGGACTCGAACCCTCAACCTCATATTCAATGACCTGACGCTCTAACCACCTGAGCCACGGGAGCTGTGAAAATGGCGGTTCTAATTTACTTCTTAGCCATTTTTTACTCGGCCTCCGTTCAGAGCTTGGTTAAAACTCAAAAAGTTAGCCCAAATGTGAAATAACTTACTGATTCACGTTGAACGTTTATTTGACGTGAAATAAATATTCAGTGCAATGTGGGTAAACAAAATATTTGGTTGGGAATACCAAATTTTATAACCAAACCCATTTTGTTGATCCAAACCATTGGTATTGTTGGTTTGACCAATTTATTTGGTTCCCTCAACAAAACGAGGGCAACAAAATAAGTTTTGTTGCCACAACAAAACATTTTTTGTTGGGAATACCAAATTTTATAACCAAATCCCTTTTGTTGATCCAAACCATTGGTTTTGTTGGTTTGACCAATTTATTTGGTTACCTCAACAAAACGACGGCAACAAAATAAATTTTGTTGCGCCAACAAAACAGTTTTTCTGTGTAATTAATTTTATTGAAGTCCATATTTATTTTTTCCTGTTTTGATTTGATGGTTATAAATAAAGAGTAATGTAAGGTTAAATTGATTTTAAAATAAAGCTTACTATTTTAAAGAACGTTACTATCATTTTAACATGAGCAATCTGTAAAAGAATTTCATTATATTTGACTACATTCAAGTGAAATTAAACAGTATAGGTAATTTAATTAAATTAGGTTACCTTGAAATTACAATACACGTAGCTCTGAAGAGTTTCCAGGTGAGAGATTATCTCTGAATCTGTAACACATTCTATACTAATGATCAAAGTGATTTAATTACAGTTAGTTAATGACTCACACGAATCCGCGTTCCTCATTGACGAGATTGACGTTCAATTTCACTACTTGATTTATCAGTACGTCAAACTTTGAATTCTCTAATTGTTTCTTAAATATTCTTTCATTTACAATTCAAACCATGTCTAACATTTAAATGTAACACCAAACCTCGTATTTAAATTAATATTCTTGATCCAAAAAACCTATAATCCAAAGCTTCCAAGGTCTTTATTTTCATTTATACTCTAGATGATGAAATTTTGCATATCTATCCACGGGAAAGTCTGTTATAGTCATAGTCATATATTTTCTGAATAGATACAATTTACAATTTAGTTTTAGTCGGAATTTATTTATTAAAAAAAGTTTTCATATTTATATATAATATTTTGTTTAAAGTTATAGAATTCTTTTATATATTTTATTGGAATTAATTTTTTTACTAACAATTTTTCGTCTAAGCCCTCCAAAGACGTACTGAAATTGGTCATCCCAATTGGCTGGCAAGACACCCTTGGTTGTTTTTTTAATTTCTTAATTTACTTTTTTATTACATAATTTAAGGATAGGCTACTAGATCAACGTAAATTTAGTACTTTTTATTCATAAATTTACAGTCAAAAATATTATAAACTAAATAATAAATACATAATTACAACAATTTGATCTTCGAGAATATTATTATATATTTTAACAGTTAATAAAAATAGAAAAACATAAACAAATTTATAACACCATAAAAATAGTCAATATGTAATATTTTTTATCAGTAATAATATGAGAATACTCATTGATATCATTTCATACAACTTCTACCGTTAAGTTACGACATACTAGAGTATATGTAAAAGCCTCAGTATCTATTACTTTTCCGCAACGGTAATACCCTGAACGTGCTATATTGGCTCCGCATTGAAGACAAAATAAGTGATTTTGTCTTGATAACTCAACATTCTATTTCTTAATATGATGAAATTATTTCTATATTGATATTTCACTACGCAAGGTTAAATAAAAGAAACGGCTAATGAATCCAAATAATTTTTCAATAAGATTCATTTGATTATTTAAATTGTTTTTACTGCGAATTTCCATCCAAATTTTTTTATGAAATAGAAGCCAAGTCTTTTCGCCCCAGATTATAATTCCAGTTTAACAGGTCCATGGGGAGGATGTCATGGTACTTAAATCTCCCTACAAGTCAAGAGCTAACTTGACTTCATTAAATGGACTTTTAACTCATTGTTCAGATAATTTGAAATATTTTTGTATATCAAATTAAATTAGTGCAATTTTTTAATTAAACATTTTATTTTCACGCTAAAATTAAATCAAATAGTATTTCTAGTTTGAAGTTCTTTTCTAGTGTACTTAATTCTAACGTAAAAAATATTGCGTTTTTTACTTTGTAGGGAGATATTTATAATAAAATCTTAGAATTATTGTTGCATTTAGGGCATGACTATTAATAGATATTTCGGTTGCCAATTTAAGGTTGTTGTTAATTCCTTTTATATTAAATAAAGTGTACCAGGCATCCACAAAGTAAATCTACTTTTTAATTCAAAATATTGTGTTAGTGGACGCATCTTAATTGTATTCTATTTTATAAAATTAAATAAATTGCATAGCTATACACAGTGCAAACTGGTGAAATGTATTGCTTGGATACAATATGACTTTGCAGTTTTTGGTCTATAAATTACGTCATTTTAATTTAAATCTACGTGTTCTGAAACAACAAAAAGATTTAATAATGTGAGGATAGGGTCAACAAGAGTTGAAAAAATACTGCAAATATATATAATAACACACTGTAATTAAATTTTAAATTACACACTCAAACTCATCAGTTAGTTATTCTATTTGTTCCACTCATCAGGGTGATCATAAAACAGCTCAACAGCCATAAAGACTGCTAATGTCCCGATGACTCTGGAGATATATAAAAAGTTGCAGGTCGTTTCTGGAAAGACTTGCTCTACTTGTATTATTGCCAAGGGGCCAGTTGGGTGTCCAGTTTCTATGCTCTGTTCCAAGGAAAACTTTCAAACCCCACCTGATAAAAGTTTTTTACTTATTTTCCAATTAGAGTGGTTTTATATTATTGGTAAAGAATAATTGGATAATGATTTTCACCTAGTTTTTATAGTATCAAAAATAAATAAAATCATAAAGAAATTCTAATACATTATATTACTACTCGTATTTTAACCATGCAATTAAAAATAATCATTTTATATATCCTGCCAAGCTGTTTTTAGCTCAGATTTCTCTACCAGCCAAGCCCATTCAATAAAGTTAATTAAAAAATATTCGCAGTATGGCGAAAACGTTATAGCCACTTTCGGTCGTAGTAACAAAAATATCATAAAAATATAACACTACAGTACTCTATATTATTTCAAAAAATCTAAATTTAATAGATTATGGCCTTCCATTTGGAGATTTACCAAAAAAAAGGAAGATTTTAAGGGAAACATTTTGTTCCCCAATTAGAAGACAAAATGCCTCAAAATCCACCTTAGGCCCTCCCTCCCTCCCCAACCCCGCCAGGTGTGTCTGACTGATATTTATTGAGAACAAAATCCCCCGTTTTCCCATCAGGGTTAATACGTTGTGGATCGGGAATTGTACTGTCTAAAGGCGACTGGTTCTATATGTTAAAAGTTAAACGGACAAAGGGAATCGCAATCTGTTCTGATAACATTGATGTTCAATTTTATAAAACCACAAGACTTCCTTCCGGTCAGCGTTAGATGTTTATTACAATGGACGACAATAAATATTTTTGGTAAAACGGACTGATTTTTTATATAAAGAAATGAACCAATTAACAATTGAAGAAAGTTGATATGTAAACTATTAGATTATTTGAGGTTATGTTCGTGTGACCATTAATAAATCAATATTAGTATTTGGTCGTCATTAACATCGAGGAGTTAAAATTATATTTAAATTTGATCCATTTAACAATATTTGCATGTATATTATTTTTTTCCAAACGGCCTGAATGTATATTATAACAAAGGAAATGTTTTAAAAGTATACGTAAAATTAGATTATGATAATTGTTTACACTTGAAACACTTTGTCATGTATATAACAGTTATATATTCATTTGCTGAAACAAAAATAAATAGATACTGGCACTATACAGTAGGGTACCTTAGTTAAATCCAAACTCTGATGCCTAGGTAACATATTAATTAAATCTAAATTTATATGGCTTTGCCATGGTAAAACAATTAATTCACTTGGCGTAAAAACATGCTTTTTTACCAATATTCTCCTTCTATTTCGTACACTGTTCAATTTTTACGCTAAGTATGACATTACAGTAAGTTGTTAATGTGCTCATGTACTCTACTGTATTTTATCAATTGTTTAAATATAATATAAAACCAACAAATTAATCAAACCAATTATGATGTCAGTTTATAAAAATGCCTCCTAGATTTTTAATGCGACAAGTTAAAATCGTCTATATTATTTTGCTATATTTAATAAAAGATTGAAACTAAATTCAGCTTTAATTATAGTGTCTAATGATGGCATTGTAACGCCGAAACGGCCGTAACACATTAGTTACACCATTTGGAGCTGATTTGACTAAATTCTTGTTTAGTTATACTACGGCTCTGGGGCTACACAAAATGTATTTTAAAAATTTAAAGATTTTGTGATAGAAAAATACATAATGTTTCAAACTATTAATCATTGACACACTCCTCGTCCATGAATTTAAGACACTGACTCACTCTAGTGCACATTCTTAGGTGAATATAACTGATGTTGATTGTGATGGGGCATATTATATGTAGCTATACTATAAAAGACCTGATCAGATTATTTGTCATGCTCATAAATTAATAGCCCAATGAACAAGGCCTAATGTATCAGTTTCGAACATTTTAAAATCCACGTATAACACTTTTTTCAGGATAGAACCGGGAACAAAGCAGAATAATATAGTAAGAGGGAGAGTGAGTACGTGCCTTATCTGCTGGGGGTTTGGGGTGACTTGGAAGGGTGTAATGCTAATACACTAGCTATCATACGTTTTCTTTTTACGATTTTTTAATGAGCAGCAGGTTAAGTAATAAGAGTGGCGAATTGATTATGTTAATTAGTAAGTTAGTTAAATAGTGTTACTATGGGTCTAGGTCGTAATTAAATGTCCGATGTAATTACATTTATTTAGGTAGAAGTGGAAAGAAAGAGCATATAACTAAAAAATATTATATTTTTTCTCAGTAAAGAGGAATTTACTTTACGAATGCTAAGTTTTTATATGAACATATTCAACAAGAAATATAAATACTGCATTTGAGTTTCTGATAAATTCTTTCGGAAAAGTTATACCGGAACGAGTATCTCCTTTGTTATATAGTACAACAACAACATATAAAAAGTATAAGCTACTATAAGTATTATAAGTCCTTCTTGAAACTGATCGAAGTCAAAATCATGTTTTACTATCATAGTACCTTATATCTAATACTAGAAGAAACCTAAAAATTAGTAAGCATTAAATCCATCACAAACTTGCCAACATAACTGAATTGTGTTCAAAGAGAACTCGTAAAGTAACTCGTTTGGCAACAATTTAAATGTTTCATAAATGTTCCTTTAAAGGTTTCAAGTATATGTTACAAAGTGTGTAACTGAGAGGTGTGTAAATACGGGGTGGGAGAGGGCGCGTTACGTTGGGCGTCCTCGCACCGGTCGACTGAATGTTTTATAAACGCTTACGTAATCCACACAGGCTAAGCGAGAACAGTTTTTAGTCACAGTGAAATTTTTGAGAATTTTGAAAGTCTTTTTAACCAGTAATATCATTTACATAAATTATCTAAAACAAATAATTCTTGTCCCGGGACAACTTTAATACTGGTTTATACTAGTAGCGAAGTTGACATTGGGTACAGCAAACGAAGTTGTCATAACACTGTGGTAAGTCTTTTGGCAGTCCACAATGGCAATTTCCCTTCCTTCATAATCCATTCATGTTCAAGACTGGGGTGTTAATGCGAACTGCATGTAAACCCCTAGCTGGAACATATGTAGACAGCAGGGGGTGAGGAGAAATGCTATGGGCATGGAAACCCTTAGTTGGAACATATGTTCAAGACAGCAGGGGGAGAGGAATGCGACGGGCATAGAAACCCCTAACTAGAACATGAATTATAGCTTTATATTTCAAGCTTTATATTTTTACATAAACTAATTTATTAAGTAAATGAATTAACATTTTGAGCTATGAGTTCCTATCACTGGATTCATTTACGTTATAGTTCAAAATAAAAACTGTTTCGATTTAATTACATTCGAATTTCAATAATACAAGAAAACTGTTAATACTAAAGTATTGCTCAGGTTAAACCAATACAATACAATGTAAAAGGGTGAGGTTATAGGCATTGTTTTTAATAGGGCTCCCAAATGATCATGAAGTTAATACTCGTGCTAGGACTTTACTATCACATCATTCTTAAAGTCGTAAAAGATAACGATTACAAACTTAAGTAGTATGAATTTGCAGTTTACTTGGAACAGTTGGATACTTGAATTTTTAAATTCCAACGAATTTGAATAGGTCCCAAATAAACTTTTGTGCCAGCATTCATCAACTGTAATTGACTACACTTGGTTGAAGATGTAAAGCTTAGAAGCAAATTAAGGGAATAGTAATGAAGTCTGCTATGACAATGACAATGAGTCCCAACTTTTAAAAGTAGTCATTCAACTGAATTTATTCGAACCATTACTTTTAGAGGGAAATCAATGAAAACGTTTCACTCAGTTCTTTTGAGCTTTGTTATTTTAACACAGGAAAAAAGGATATACCGGAAGTTTTGTAGTATTTTATCAGTAAGAAATGTGTTTTACAGAGCAGAACAAAAAAATCGTTATAAGTAACACGATGAAATTCTAATAAGCGAAAATATTGTAACACCTTATTATTTTTCATGGACGAAGTATAATAATTGTTGAGTTAGTAAAGTGTTTTACAAAGAAAAAGTCATTACTGACTGCATTTTTTCATTATTTTACATAATTAAGATATTTAAAATGCCATTTACCCCTTGCTAAATAAATATTTAGTTCATTGCAAAGCTTTAAAGCGATGAAAAAACTACATCTTAATAGTTGTTCGGAAGTAGCGAACATTAAGATGAACATTTAATTTCTATAATATTGAGTGTTACATTAGAAAATTTAAGTGAAGTTGGTGTGTTCTTTAAGTTATGAAACGTATTTTCCTGCATTGTAAGTTTTATTTGACACTTGTATTTACCTAAAATGAGCGTGTTTTATTTATTTTAACGTAATGCAATTCAAACCTTGCATATGACATTCTAATCCAATAAAGGAACAACAGAAACAAGAGAAAAGGCTTAACCTCAAAGATCAAAACAAATTGAAGCAAATGAGGTTAGTTAGTGGTTGCTGCTGTGGAAGTTAATATACTTCGTCCGACATACTATTAAACTTCATCAAACATATGTTCGGTATTTGACTAGTTTTACCACAATGAAGAAATATAGTTAAATTAATGATTATCATATTTAATTAATGGTGGTTTGTTTGAAATGACCACTGACAACTGGCTGGGTAGCTGAGTGGTTATAGTGCTCGTCTTTGAATTCAAAGTCTACCGGTTCGATCCTGAGAAAAGTTAGTAGCTTTCTAAAGGTTCGATTCCAGACCCAGTTGCCATTCGTCATTGGGCTATTAATTATTATGCTTTCTACCAACTGGTCGATGTTAGATAGTAACAGGACTGGGGTTTGGACCGTTCCCCGTAAAAACGTAAAAAAATGCCATTAGCGTAGATACATAAAAAATAAAATAAAATAAAACAAGGTGCTTTTAGAAAATTTAAGTTAAATCTCCAACCTCTTTACTTTGATATTTTGGTCCGCAAAGAATATGCGATTTTTGTTATTACAAAACGACTATTTTTCAGTTTAGGACTTACTTCATGTAGAGTATATCAGAAGATTGAAGACATTAATACCAACAATATATTTGTTTATATAAATATTTTGTTTATGTTAGATATTTAAGTTCTGGATGAAAGTACAACATTATTAAACGTGATTAACTACACCGTTTTATTACATCCATTCAACACGAATCCATAATGCAAATTATAGCATTGTTAATAAATATTTTTATTGCATAATAATCTTTGTTCGCCATTCATCGTATATACGATATGTTGATGGTATCAATCAATAAAGCAGTATCATAATATGAAAAATTATACACTTAATGAAAAAATATAACTTCAATGATTCCAAAACTATACAGGCAAAACTTGTTCACGGGTGGTCCAAATTATTGAAAACTATCAGCTTCAGAAGGAAGTTTTATCGGCAATGGCCGGAAGTAGAATGGCCACAGTTATCAGTTTGGTTGGCGGAAATCCGCTTACTGAGATTGGTGGGAATTTTTCAATGCTCTTCAGCCACTGATAAGTTTTAATCCTGTGATATTAAAAAAAATTCTTTGATGGGTTTTTAAATGTATTAAGGTTTTGAAAAGAAGTCAAGTACAGTATTGAATGAATGAGATACCTTCATTAAAAACATGGTTCATTACAGTTTATTTTTATTTTCTATTAGTTTGTATTTTATTATGATAATTTACGTTTATATTACGTTTGAAAAGCGAGATTTTATGGGTCCTCTCTTAAAAAGAAAACAACTATTTGATTAATTTGGTTAATGGTTTTATCTGCTTGTGTATACATAATTTTTAGATGTGTTTAAAAATTATTAAAAATCAGTAAATAAATATCAAATAAAAAATGTAATGATTACCTTTACTATTTTAATACTAGTTAGGTAAGAAACTGCCCTCCAGAACTTTCCTGTTCGCTCAGGTCTAAGTCTTATCTATCTATGGTATTTTTTTTACCTCCACATCGGATGATGTACTCTCCAAACCCTTTTACAGTTGAAATAAAATTTTGTTTGTAAAATCTTATTTTTATTGAGCATTTTGTCACTACCACAAAAAAACTGTTTAACAATACAAAATTAATAAAAGTCCAATCACTTTATTATTGAATTTCGTAAATACTCCCTAATTATTTATAAGTGCTAACATTTAGAGGAGTATTATCTTTGATGTTTTGTGAAAGTTTTGAAAAAAAATTATTTTAATTCCAAATTAGTATCCTTGAATCTGTTACCAAAAGATCTTCTGGTAATCCCTACATGCATTGCTTATGGCCCTCACATTCATCAAAACTAGTTTTGCACACACACTTTGTTCAGTGAGTTATTCTATACATCTAATGACTAGTACATATTCTTTTTAAACTCTGATCTTTATTTATTTATTTACTTAAATTTGTAATACTGTACCAACATTTTAGACTTTACATTAGTATAGATCAAGATGGTCGTTTCCTTAGGATTAGGACAATTAAAAAAAGGAAATAAAAATGCAATTATTCTTCTTTATGCAAGAAGAGAGAAAGTATAAATCTTTACTTAAACATTTTAAACTCAATTGCACAATAACATTGTAAACCTCTTATATTGTTTCAATATTTTTCAGGTTAAATCTATATTGAATTTCTTTCCCTATTAAGAGTTCTATGGCTAAAATATTGCTACCGGATTGGTTTAAAAAATTTGTGAATGTTGTTTGTGAAATGTAACTGATTATCATAAATAGTTTATTTTGGATGTTTAAATATCAAAAAGTCTTACACAAATAAAAAGAAATATATATCAGTAGTACTTTACATTTCAAATAAAAATCTTCCGTGAAAAGTTCACCAGTCTGCGGTATGTCTAATACACTGTTTATACCTATAAAGATTCAAAAGCGTAATCCGCGGTTCAAAACTCTTAGAGATTTCAAAGAACAGCTTTTTAAATCCTTGCATATTAAAAATCGTCCTTGCCTTTCCAGATCGTAGTAAGCATTTTGGAAACACTAAAATCACACAGACTAAACTAAGAATAAGTATTAATCATAGTGAAAACAGAATATAGTACGTGAAAATCTGTGGGGCGGAGACCTGAAGGAACTTTGCAAAGCCGTTCCTTGATGAACATTTATGGAGAGCAAAGAGGAATGTCCATTCCAAATTAGAACACTGTTAGAACAATAGTCTTATGGCTTCATAGTTTCTTTAATTCAAATTATTATTTGTAATAGGAATAGAATTATATGACAATTTTTAAGTAAGGTGGAAACATATTTTTTTATCATGAAAAAAACACAAGAAAATATAGCTATACAACTTTATTTTCAGTGATATAAACTGATATAAAATTTTTATGTGGGAATTTTAATGTTCAACTGTGGTAAAAATAATGTCTGCAATATACATTTTCTACAGTAAATCCATTTTTAAAACTCCAATTTACAAATTGGAATTATTTTAATATTAGTAGGCGAATTTCCTAACAGTGGCTGCAAAATATTTTGGATTTTTAAGTTTTTTTGTGTGTATATTTTATGCAAAATTTCTTCATAGTGAATCTGGAATGCAAGTAAAATAACTGAAATATTTCAAAAACATCTATAAAATGTAACTCCAATATACATTCAATATTTTAAATATGTACGTTTTAAAACGTATAAAAGAAAAAGATAAATTTGGGTAAAATGAGGAATAATTATAAAATGAATATGGTCCTTAAAATATTTTAAATAAAAATAATACAATATCAATAATAGCCAAACTTTGTGAAAACACCAATATGATTCCTGCCTGAAGTAAAAAAAGCAAATGTAACTTTACATCTACAAGTTACATGTTGTATTGTTACATTGAAACTTTAAATGTCCGATGTAATAAAATTTATTTAGGTAGAAGTGGAAATAAAAGGCATATAACTAAACAATATTATATATTTTCTCAGTAAAGAGGAATTTACTTTACGAATGCTAAGTTTTTATATGAACATATTCAACAAGAAATATAAATACTGCATTTGAGTTTCTGATAAACTCTTACCTTATTTCGGAAAAGTTATACCGGAACGAGTATCTTCTTCGTTATATAATACATAACAACATATAAAAAGTATAAAGTACTATAAGTAATATAAGTCCTTCTTGAAACTGATCGAAGTCAAAATCATGTTTTACTATCATAGTACCTTATATCTAATACTAGAAGAAACCTAAAAATTAGTAAGCATTAAATCCATCACAAACTTGCCAACATAACTGAATTGTGTTCAAAGAGAACTCGTAAATGCAACGTTGGCAACAATTTAAATGTTTCATAAATGTTCCTTTAAAGGTTTCAAGTATATGTTACAAAGTGTGTAACAGAGCTGTGTGTAAATACGGGGTGGGAGAGAACGCGTTACGTTGGGCGGCCTCGCACCGGTCGACTGAATGTTTTATAAACGCCTACGTAATCCACACAGGCTAAGCACGAACAGTTTTTAATCACCGTTAAATTTTTGAGAATTTTGGAAGTCTTTTTAACCATTAATACTTTTTACTTAAATTGTGTAAAACAAATAATTCTTGTATATGTTTTTTTTTCTGATTTCGAAAATTGGCTTTATACTTATAACACAAACATTGTGATGTACAATATCGGTAACTGTTTGTAAAAAACACAACTAGACAATGTTAAAAGAAACTAAATTACATTACACCTATGATTAAAGCAAGGAATACAAAAATTTTAACTTCAACACGGCTGAAGAAAAATTAGAATATTTTAAAATCGAACAATAACCAAATACCCAATAATAAAGATTTATTTTATGTACAAATATATCAATGTCTTTTCATGCCAATTTCCTTTAACAATAATCCAATTATTCAACTGAATCATACTTTGTTGTCCAACAAAGTTAGCACCATAGGAATTAATTCAAATTTTACAATTTAATCTTTACAAAAATCTAATTTCAAAATAATTCAATTCGTATATTTTTGATAAACGAAATTATTAAGTAAATTTATAAAAATTTCAATTTCAATAATACAAGAAAAATGTTAACACTTAAGTGTTGCTCAGGTTTAACCAATACAATGCAATGTAAAAGGGTGAAGTTAAAAGTATTGTTTTTAATAGGGCTCCCAAATGATCATGAAGTTAATACTCGTGCTAGGACTTTACTATCACATCATTCTTAAAGTCGTAAAAGATAACGATTACAAACTTAAGTAGTATGAATTTGCAGTTTACTTGGAACAGTTGGATAGTTGAATCTTTTAATTTCCGACGAATTTCAATAGTTCCCAACTAAACCTTTGTGCCAGCCTTCATCAACCGTGATTGACTACACTTGGTTGAAGATGTAAAGCTTGGAAGCAAATTAACGGAATAGTAATGAAGTTCGCTGTGACAATGACAATGAGTCCCAACTTTTAAAAGTAGTCATTCAACTGAATTTATTCGAACCATTACTTTTAGAGGGAAATCAATGAAAACATTTCACTCTGTTCTGTTGGCCTTTGTTATTTTAAATCATGAAAAGAGGATATAATTTAAATGTTATATTATTTTATAAAAAAAATGCGTTTCACAGAGCATGAAAAAATGGTAATAAGTGAATTATAAAACGAAGATATTCTAGTAAACAAAAGTAAAATAACACCTTGTTATTCTTCATGGGTGAAATATACTATTTTTTTGTTTAAAAAACTTTTAACATTTAAAAAGTTATTACTGTCTGCATTTGTTCATAATTTAACATGTTAGAATTTTTATTTCTTAATTAAGACATTTATAATGCCATTTACCCCTTTCTAAACAAAATATTAAGTTCATCACAATGCTATAAAGTGATGAACCAACTATACATTGGTAGTATATCGGGGGTAAGTAGAAAAAATTAAGACAAGCAGTTTTAATTTCTATATTATTGATTATTACATTACAAAGTTTAAGTGATATTATTATGTTCTGTTAGCTATAAAATAATTAACGTTAATTTTTTTTTGCATTTTAAGCTTTACTTTATATTTGAGCTAGAATGAGCTTATTTGTTTTAACACATTTTTTAACATATTTTAACATACTGTAATTCAAAACTTGCACTTTGACATTATAATCCACTAAAGGAACAACAGAAACATTAGAAAAGGCCTAGAATCAAAGATCAAAGCAAATATTAAGCAAATGAGGTTAGTTAGTGGTTGCTGCTGTGGAAGTTAATATACTTCGTCCGACATACTATTAAACTTCATCAAACATATGTTCGGTATTTGACTAGTTTTACCACAATGAAGAAATATAGTTAAATTAATGATTATCATATTTAATTAATGGTGGTTTGTTTGAAATGACCACTGACAACTGGCTGGGTAGCTGAGTGGTTATAGTGCTCGTCTTTGAATTCAAAGTCTACCGGTTCGATCCTGAGAAAAGTTAGTAGCTTTCTAAAGGTTCGATTCCAGACCCAGTTGCCATTCGTCATTGGGCTATTAATTATTATGCTTTCTACCAACTGGTCGATGTTAGATAGTAACAGGACTGGGGTTTGGACCGTTCCCCGTCAAAACGTAAAAAAATGCCATTAGCGTAGATACATAAAAAATAAAATAAAATAAAACAAGGTGCTTTTAGAAAATTTAAGTTAAATCTCCAACCTCTTTACTTTGATATTTTGGTCCGCAAAGAATATGCGATTTTTGTTATTACAAAACGACTATTTTTCAGTTTAGGACTTACTTCATGTAGAGTATATCAGAAGATTGAAGACATTAATACCAACAATATATTTGTTTATATAAATATTTTGTTTATGTTAGATATTTAAGTTCTGGATGAAAGTACAACATTATTAAACGTGATTAACTACACCGTTTTATTACATCCATTCAACACGAATCCATAATGCAAATTATAGCATTGTTAATAAATATTTTTATTGCATAATAATCTTTGTTCGCCATTCATCGTATATACGATATGTTGATGGTATCAATCAATAAAGCAGTATCATAATATGAAAAAGTATACACATACTGAAAAAATATAACTTCAATGGTTCCGAAACTGTACTGGCAAAACTTGGCCAAGAGTGGTCCAAAGTATTGATAACTATCAGCTTCAGTCGGAAGTTTTATCGGCAATGGCTGGAAGTAGAATGGCCGCATTTATCAGTTCAGTTGGCGGAAATCCGCTTACTGAGATTAGTGGGAATTTTTCCACGCTCTTCAGCAAATGATCAGTTTTAATCCTGTGATATTAAAAAAAAAATTCTCTGATGGGGTTTTTAATGTATTAAGGGTTTGAAAAGAAGTCAAGTACGGTATTTAATGAAGGAGAGGTATAACTACATTAAAAACATGGTTCATTACAGTTTATTTTTATTGTCTATTAGCTTGTATTTTATTATGATAAATTACGTTTATGTAACGTTTGAAAAGCGAAATTTTAAAAATATATTTAAAAGAAAACAACGTTTTTAATTAATTTGGTTTATAGTTTTATCTGCTTGAGTATACATAATTTCTATGTGTCTAAAAATATTAAAAGTCAGTAAATTTGTATACAATAAAAAATATAGAGATTTACCTTCATTATTTTACTACTATTTATGTAATAAACTTAAGTTTTCCACAAAATATTTTTGTTTTAAGAAACTTAATCTAATGATTTTGTAAATTTCATCTTTGACAACGAGGAGACATGAAACAGCCATGAACCTAATCAGTAGAGTATAATAAATTGTACTTTTACGTTATTAGCTTAGAGGTGTAGATTATTATTATAATAAATTATAATAAAGAAAACTTAGTTCGTGCAGAGCGGGTTCCGTATATTTTAAAATACATTGTCAGCTGCATTTTTCTTTAATAAAGCATAAGCCTATATGTTGTACAAGAAAACTAATTATTCATCAAAACATAAGAAGGTCATAATAATAATAGAATGAATAATTGTAGAACAGTTTGCTCAAAAATACATAAAAAATAGCCTCACCATGCATACGTTTCATTGAGGAAGTTCTTAATTTTTATATCTTAATATCTTAAATATCTGAATATCTTAATCAAAATATTTATTTCTACTGCCCTCCAAAATTTTTCTGTTCGCTCAGGTCTGGGTCTTATATATTTTTGGTATCTTTTTCACCTCCAAATCTGATGCAGCACTCTCTAAACCCTTATACAGTTGAAATGTAATAAAATTTAATTTTTAATGAGAATTTTGTCACCACCACAATTAAAAAAAAATTATTAATATAAACGTGAAAAAACCCAATCACTTTTGTAGGGCATTTCGTAAATACTCCCAAATTATTTATAAGTGCTAAGTAGTGGGGTTTTGCCGGTTCTGCGCCAGGTCAAGGCCAAGCGGTTCGAACCGGCAGGTGTGGGTGACAGTGATGGATGTGATTTGTAAGTGGGTCAAGGTCATGTGGAGGGGGTTTTAAAAAAGTGGGAGACGCAGGGGCTCAGTCGGGGCGGGGATTCGGGACGGGTCGGATCGGAGCGGGCGGGCCGAGGGAGGGTTTTTTTTCGTTTATTTATTTTAATGAATTTAAATTAAAGTCGTGTCGTTGTTGTTGTGCAGAGAGGCGTTGGAGCGTCGTGCACCGGTGACGCAGTGGTAGACGCCGAAGGTGATGGCGAAAAGGAGGTAGATGCACAACATGCACAGTACGCATTTGAACAGTTGCAGCAGGCGGACCATCCCTTGTTGGTTTTCCGCTTCCAATTGCAGCCTGTTGATTTCTAGTCTGAGTCTGTCCTCTTCCAATCGTGATTTGAGTGAAACATCGTCCATCATGTCTGTGTGCATGTTTTAATTTGTGGTGGTGGTGGGGGAAAACGGGAGCGGTGTTGACGGTGGGAAAGTCGCCGATGAAATGAGAAGCGAAGATGAGTGCAGTGCATATTTATTGTAGAGTGGTGGGGGGTGAAGAAAAAAAAACAGTTGTCTCTGACTAAACGTCATCGTCAGCTGTGTCGGACGCACAGCCTCGGAAGGTGAAGGAGTGCTGTTTGCAGGCTCGATGTCCTCGCTTTCCATCTCCTCGCATTGTGGACAATTGTAGGAGATCTCCACAGTCATGGTGATGGTGTTGTTTGGAGCGCTGACTACGTCACTCAAAGTTTCGAAAATATCCCGCAAGTCTTGTTGCGACTTTACGGTAAAAGTATTTGTACTTGTTGCTAAAGGAAAGCCGCTCATCGTTCGGGAGTTGGCGAACAAATGGCGAGCGGCGGTGAGGCGGGCGCCTATACTCGGAAGGGGTACCGTGGTGGGGGGAAGAAAAGAGTGGGGAGGACAGTGGTGGGGCGAAGCCTGGTTGGGGAACGAGGGAACTTCGCTCATCGCAGTTCGCCGCCAAACGCCGTCGGGATAGGTTGAGAGAAGTATATTTTAAAAAGGGATCCCTTTAATTCCAAAATTATTACCCTTGAATTTGTCACCATAAGATCTTCTGGTATTCCCTACATGCATTGCTTTACGGCCCTCACGTTCATCAGATCTAGTTTTGCGCACATAATTTGTTAAGCGAGTTATTTTATACATGTAATGATGAGTACCTGTTCTTTTTTAAATTCTTACCTTTATTATTTTACTTTTTAATTTTCGTAAAAACTATGCCAAATTTTTTATTCTTGTAGATTAAAGGGGTAATCATATTCTTAGGATTAGGACAATTAAAAATAGCAATAAAAGTGCAATTATTCTTTTTTATATAAGAAGAGAGAAAGTGTAAATTTTATCTTAAACATTTTAAGCTCAATTCCGCTATATTATTTTTAATCTGTTATATTGGTTCAATATTTTTCGGTTTGAAACCATATGAAATTTATTTTCAATTTTTTATGTGTATAAGAAATTTTTGGAGTTCTATGGCTAAATTATTACCACAACATTGTTTTCAGAAACTTGTAAATGTTGTTTGTGAAGTGTGACTGATGATGAGAAAATGTTTATTTTGGATGTTAAAGTATCAAAACGACTTACAGAAATAAAAGAAAAATAAATAAATATCAGTACTGTTTTAGATAAAAAAAGTTTTCCGTGAAAGGTTCACCAGTCTGCCCTATGTCTAATACACTGTTTACACATAAAAACTTAAAAGCGTAATCCGCGATTGAAAACTCAGAGATTTCAAAGAACAGCTTTTTAAATCTTTGCATATTAAAACTCGTCCTTGCCTTGCCAGATCCTAGTAAGCATTTTAGAAACACTTAAATCACTACAAAAACTAAGAATATGTATTAGTCATAGTTAAAACAGAAAATATGTGAGTATAAGCTCAACCGTAATTGACTGTATATGTAAAATCCACGTAAAATATCAATCATAGGTTGGAAATTCAACAAGAACATTGTCTCAGAAGAAAAGAAAAATATCAAACAAGATGTTGTTACACCATCATCGGTATTTCAGACAAACCATTATCGGATACCAATGTTACATAGTTTGTAGATAACGAAACCCATGTGCCACATTCTTACTGAATTCATTGTAAATCGGTAGAATTCCAAAAAAAAGAAGAATTATATATTTTATACTAGCTGTTTCCCTCACGGCTTCATGTGCGATTGTAATTTTATATGATATACAATAAAATCCCTTAAAAATGCATAGAAATCCCCTTCCCTAAAAATTTTATTTAAATTTTGAAGTCCTGCGAGGCGGAAACCTGAAGGAACTTTGCAAAGCCGTTTCTTGGTGAGCACCTATGAGCAAAGAGGAACGTCCATTCCCAATTTAAACACTTTTAAAACAATAGTCTTTGGAATCCATAGTTTCCTTAATTCGAATTATAATTGTTAATAGGTAATAGGAATAACATTATATCGAAAATTTTAAGTAAGGTGTACACATATTTTTTTATCAAGGAAAAACACATGAAATATAGCTATACAACTTAATTTTAAGTGACTGATATAAAATTTTAATGTGGTAATTTTAATGTTCAGCTGTGGTCGAAACAATGTCTGCAATATTCATTTTCTGTAATAAATTCATTTTAAAGCTCCAATTTGCAAATTAGAAATATTTTAATATCAGTAGGTGAATTTCCTAACAGTGGCTGCAAAGTCTATTGCATTTGTAGGTTTATTGTGTGTTTATTTTATGAAAAATGTTACATAGTGAACCTCGAATGACATGCAAGTAAAACAACTGAAATGTTTCAAAAACATCCATAAAATTAATGTAATTCCAATGTACATTTTAAAATGTATAAAACAAGTAGTGTGTTTTTGCGGTTACTGGCTCAGTTCAATGACCTCTGAGGAATGTGATGACGTCATCGCCAAGGTCAATGACCCCGATGACGTCATCGATGACGTAATCGATGACGTCATCGATGATGACGCAATCGATGACGTCATACCCATGACGTCATCAAAATGACGTCATCGATGAAGTAATTGATGACGTCACTATCGATGACGTCATTTCCGTGACGTCACACCCATGACGTCACAGAAATGACATGCTGATGACGTCATCATCCATTACATCATCAAAATGACGTCACTGACACTGTTAAGGTCAAGGTCACGCCGAAACTCAAAATTTTTTGGCACTTTTGCCGTTTCTCGCACTACGCTCCGAGTTTCAGTCAGAGTCCACGTGACCTTGACGACTTGGAGCGAATTTGCGATGAGAAACAGCAAAAGTGCCAAGTCAAACTCGAGTTTGCGACATGACCTTGCTTAAACCGTCATCCACTAGTCCTCAGAGGCCATTGAACAAGCACAACATCCGCAATTTCATATTACTGTGACCTTGAACACTTAACAACTACAGAGCGCCGACACCGATGCGCACCCCACGACAGCCACCGAGTGACTGACTGTCAGGCTCTGTGTATGCTAGGTATATCGGCTTGAGAGACTAAGACTCTAAACTGTCAGGAATGGGAGTAACTAACTGAATTTTGCAAGGAAAAGTCAATTCATCCAATATTTTAAACAAATCCTCATCAGTAAAACTGACATTAGTCTGTTTTGTATAAAACTTAGGGTGTCCGCGCAACAGTTTGCGCCACTTAGCTAAAGTTGAAACCCTCTTAACTTTCAGTGGTGGACAGTGAGCAACTAATAAAGTCTTAACACGGCTAAGTTTCTTACCTAAAGCGTCCCGCGACATGGCTTCCCCTCACAAAAGTCCGCACAATACTGAGAGACTGCTTGTAGCGCATGAGTCAAGGGAAAAGAGGTGGGGGAAACAGCAGGAGTGGGGGAAGGTCACAGTGGCGGGGGAAGGTGAGGTGGTACGCTGGAGTTTCGCATCACTTCACCATGAGCTGTCCTACAGTCAACACACTGTTCTCTTGGCCCGAGTTGGCACTAGAAGAAACATTTCTGTACAGCTTAGGCTGTGAGAGCCGAGGAAGCAAAGTCAAAGTGGAAATTGTGTTAAACTCCAAGATGAAGAGTCTCCTAAATAAACTAATTGTATCCTTGCAATCTCCTATAACTTTAGAGAAATACCACTTTATTAAGCGACACCTTATACTTTGGCAAAACGAAGCAGAAATGGAAAAGATAACAGTAAAATTAATTTAACTTAAAACCTGGACTGGACACTCATGGCTATACCACGTGGCGTGCAAACGCCACCCTAAACATTACAAGTTAGGTTATTGAGCACCTCTGGTACGATAACCGATGTGCTAGAGTTAAAGTGTGATGACCTTGAGTCAAAACACTGAAATACTACAAGTCGATATCGTCCCAGAGTCAAAGTGTAGTGACCTAAATTCAGAACTTGTAAAATTACTTACATATAGAGAGCTAGAGAACAGCGAGGCGCACCGCATGGAAGCCGGAGACATACTGGCGAAGCGGTGTTGTGCAGCCTAGGGACCCAGTTGTGGTGGGGGTATAGCCAACACTTAGAGTACAAGTGTTGTGGGTGACCTTGACCCACTTAACTTACCTCAACCCCCCCCCCCCGACAAAAAGTGGAACCCCCCCCCCGACAAAAAGTGGAACCCCCCCCCTCCACCCCCACCCCCTCCCCCACCCCTGATATCCTGGGCGTGGCAGCCCCGGTGGGGATATAAGGGGGTCCGGCCAGAACCGGCTCGCAGTCCGCTCCCGCGCGTTGAACGTGAACGACCGGGACGGACCGCCATAGGCATCACTAAACATTGAATGGCGCCTTCAGTGTTTAGCGAAGTCTACTCTAACTTTAAGACTTGTATTAGTTGTAAGATATTGCGCTTGCGTTTGGGTATTGCGAATTGTTTTATATGAGAGTGTTTTACTTGTACCCTATGTCTCCTGTGTCTTTTATCCTTTGTGTCTTGTTTGTTATATGTGTTTAATGTGTATGTGCTTGTTCCAGCATTGACTACGTTGAGCTCAATTGTGTGTTGTAAGTGTGTTATATGTTTCTAAAGTGTATACGCTTGTTTTAGCAATCCCCCCTTGAGCTTTTTCAATGCTCAAAGTAAATTGTAAAGTCAGGGAACGGGAGTAGGCCCCCGTGTAAAGCCACTTTTAATAATTGGTAGGCTCCTTGCCAGGCATGCAAAAGGTTGCGGATGGCATTTGGGGAGCATGTCCGTTTGTAAGCTGGCAAGCAAAAGGTTGTGGCGGCCTCTGCACTCGGACCGAGGACGTAAGCCATTAGGGTGTCCTCAGTATGTTTCCCTTCTGGAAACTCAAAATTATGTAAATGAATCTTTGTTAGCTATTTGTGTTTTTAGTCCCCAAGGCCCCCGAACATTCGTGGTTCGCCATGGATGTACGGGGGCCGAAATTTTTTAATGTCCGTGTGGCCTTGACCCACAAAGACTTGTAAAAATTCAATGCATTGTAAATTAAAAATATTAAAGATAGGTTACGGGAGTAGGCCCCCGTGTAAAGCCTATTTTAATTATCGGTAGGCTCCTGCCAGGCATGCAAAAGGTTGCGGATGGCATTTGGGAGCATGTCCGTTTGTACGCTGGCATGCAAAAGGTTGCGGCGGCCTCTGCACTCGGACGAGGACGTAAGCCACTAGGGTGTCCTCAGTTTGTTTCCTTCTGGAAACACAAAATTATGTAAATGAATCTTTGTTAGCTACTGAAAAGACAATGCAGTAAATGTTTACAAGTCTTGCGTGGCGAAGGGTACACGACATTGGATGTTGCCTTGTTGTCATAGTTGGGTCTCTTCGGAGGCTACAGCGATGACAACCCAAGTGCCTCACACCCCCAAAGGGGGTGTGGGGCTTAATTTTTTTAAAGTTTTTTTTGTGACCTTGACCTAAATATGTAAAATCTTTCAAAGTGTTTAACAGTCAGGTCTTATTAACACAGGTAATACATTAATGTCTGTTAAAAAAATATAACAGTTAGGTATTTGTAACCCACAAGTTTGGAGTTGTTTATAGTTGGGTCCCTTGGGAGGCTTCAGCTATGGTAACATAAATGCCTCAAGTGGGGCTTATTTTTTAAAAAGTGCGAACCCCCCCCCCCCCGGCAAAAAGTGCGAACCCCCCCCCCTGATATCCTGGGCGTGGCAGCCCCGGTGGGGATATAAGGCGGCCGGGCTGCACGCACTTCTCATTCCGGTCCAAGCTCCCATACGGACAGGTACCCTCTCTCGCTCTTGAGACTTTTGTTTTACAAGTTCACTTCTTTCTTTACATCTATTCTTTTCATTCATTACAATGGGTAAAATGGGTCTGAAGCTGAAAAACTACCCATCAACTTCAACCTCGACCGACACGTCTCGACCCTCATCATCCTCGACTTCGATCCTGGAATACCTGATGACCGCGAACATCCTGAGCTGCCTGACGATGCCGCCACCGCCGCCGCCGCCGCCACAGCCCGCCTCAATGCACAGCCTGTCGCCATTGCCGGCGACAGTGGAAGAGGCTGGTGCACAGCCATCGTCAGGAGAACCCGTCAAGTCGTCAGGTCGAGTCCCGGTAGCCTCTCCAGCACTCTCGCTGCTATCGGACTCAGGATCGGAGTCTGCGGCTTTTGAAGAGACGTCTAGGTCGAGGATCACCCCATAAAGCAGAACCCGGAAAATCCTCTCATACACTACATCCCAATGTCCCTCACCTATATCCCCCATGCCACCTACACCAACCAAACCACCCCGTAAATCCATCTTCTCCCCTGATCTTCCCACCATAGACCTAACACGCTCTCCTACCCCGCCCAAAATTGTTTGCTCCATCCCGCTTGAACAATCTTTGCCCCTTCTACCTCCTTCCAGCCCCATCCCTTCTAGCCAGCCTAATTCAGAGAAGCTCCAAGACACTCCGCTAAAGAGTCCAACACAGAAACGTAAACGCGTTAAAGCCCCTGCTGGCAAGGGTAAGAAATGCGATTACGCTTGGATGTCTAGTAAGTTTGGGGTTTTGTGTTGCCAGAAACTTGCTTGTGCAGAAGGGGATCGCTGCCAACGACACCTCAAAAGTACAGTCAAATTTCGGCAATTCAAACCCTATACTCTGTACATTATGCCTAAAACGTTCAAGTTCAGACATCCCCACGGTCCGCAACCGCGGGATATTAGAAGGCTAAAGGTTGATGAAAAATATTATTTCATTGGTCAGACATATGGAGCAGGTAATAAGAAAGTAGAAATCGTTGTAAAAGGTGAAGGCCACCTTTGTACAATGCAAGTACCACCTCGGATGGTACAAAGAGAATTTTTCATCCCTAAAGCCTATCTAATACGAAGGAAAGGATGTGAAACCGTGTGGGAAATGGACTAGGACATGGGCCCACCAAAAAAAAAAAAAAAAAATTGTTAGGCTGTGTTGGACAATATTTAAAAAGTCTTTTTCCAAATTATGTTTCCAAATTTAGTCTTAATCCTCTTAAAGTAAAGGAGAGGGGTATTATACAAGTCAAGTTATAAAAAAAAAAGACTTGTATAATACTTTAACCTGGCGGTGATGTAAAGTCACTGGGACAATCTCAAACCGTGTCCTTGAGGGCGAAGACTAAGTTACAAAAATCTTTAACAAATAAAAACTTACCTCCAAACACTTGTAGCTTGCTACAAGTGTTTGGAGGTAAAAATTTTTCAAAGTTTGAATGACCTTGACCCATATAAATTACTGTTTAAAGTAAAGTGCTAACCTTACAACTAATGTTGTGTATCACGTGATACCCCCACTCTAACGCTCTTACTAAGCTTGTATGAGGCGTTCATTTGCTTCAGTCTGTTTCTGTGCTCCGTGGTAAACATGTCACGGTACAATTACAAAGGTGGTGACTTCTTGATAGATCAACACAATGCTTGGGAAGTGCTAAACCAGCATAGAATGGAAGTTGAGTATTGTATAAGACGAGACGGGTCTACATTTTATCTATGTATTATAAACAACCAAACTCATAAGTATGAACACTGGACAAAAATTAATTATAACAACATAGATGAGCTGTTTGCTTGGGTGTTTGAGGTGTGTAAAGTTATAGAAGAAACCAAAATAATGGGTGTGCTAAAGGTATGTAAAACTGATGACCGGGAAGACTAAGCAAAATTTCTTTAAACCCCCCCCCCCTCCCCCCCCCGTGTTATCCCCACCACTAAAAATGGGTATATATAGGAGTGGTGATCAACCGTCCTCTCATTCTGCTTTACACCGTTAAGCTGAACACCACCATGTCTGCTATGAACGTCCCAGCCTCTACCTCTGGCCCGGCTGCCTCCAACTCCAGCCCGAGCATTGGACCAATCCGATCGGGGCCTTCGTCAAGGAGTCGTGTCCGATTCTCCGGCTTTGGTCCTGTGAGGAAGGAGTTGCGGAGCAGCGGAGCTTCTCAACCAACCACGATGGACGCATCAACCCAGACTCCACCAAACATCATCGAGTGGTACGACGAAGTCATAGAGCAAAGGGACAGAATGCTAGAGAATACTCGCAGGGAGCTACTTTATATCCGGAGTAAATGGGAAAAACTAATTAAGAAGTGTGAAAGCCTGTTGGACAGTGATGATAGTGAGGATGAGAGTGGATAGGTGTGTGGGTAAAGACTTGGACTGGGACTTGTGTGTATGTATGAATGTGTGCGTGAATGTGAAATACAGAGCGGGGGATAGATCACTCTGTGGCAATGGACTAACATGCCACTTAGTGATCTATCCCCCGTTCTGGTAATGTTTTTGGATGGCCTTGACCCACTTTACAAGGTTAACTAGTACCCCCACCACTGATATGTGTATATATACTGGTATTAATGTGCAGTTTGGTTATTCTGCTTTGTACCGCTTAGCTGAATACCGCACTGTAACATGGCGTCCAACTCCAAAACTTCTCGGGCTTCCTCTTCTTCTTCAAGAAGGCGTGCTGCCAACGTGCTGCCTGCTACTCGTGGACCTGCTCGACCATTCCACAGCATAACTGTTGCTCGGGCAAACGCCTGCAAAGCTCCAATGCTACGGACCTTGCTGGAGGTGAGCCAAGACGGGCAAGGCTTGCTCAGTCCTGGTCAACGGCAGGAGCAAGAAAGGCGTATGGCGTACTTCAAGCTGCAGGCTGTAGTCCCCAGCTTGAAGTTAGGCGATCCCAGAGTGGCAAGCATCAACGAGGCAGCGGACTACATATCACACCTTCACAGTGTTTTAGAAGTAAAGGACCAACAAATTGAAAACTTAAAAGTACAATTGAAACAATTTAACTTTAATCCGGTGGAGTTTGTAGAAACGGTGATGAGTGATAGTGACGATGAAGGAACTGAATATATATTGGGTATGTAATGAAAGACTTGGACATGGACATGTGTGTGTGTGTGTGTGTGTAGAATACAGAGCGGGGGATAGACTACTTTGCGGCAATGGACTAGCATGCTGCTTAGTGGTCTATCCCCCGCTCAAAGGGTAGCATTGGATGACCTTGACCCACTTTACAGCAAGGACAACCGGTTAACTGGTATAAAAGAGGGGGTCTATACATCTCGACTTCATTCTGCTTTGGACCTTCCAGTGGAACGCTAGAAACAATGAGTGGATCGCTGCTTGGTGCTAACTTGGACAGGTATTCTGTGATGGTACACTATGAAGATTGTAGAGACATGTTGACGGCTGTGTATGATTGTTTGGTGAGAAAAATCTTTCAAGAAAACTGCCAATTTATGTTAGCGTGGAAAAGAAACTTGTTTGTTGATGGTCATGCTACAATGCAAAGCATGAACCACCTTCATGTGTTAAAAGTAGGACATCATAATTTGGACGAACTGGACGATATGTTTAGGGA
Organism: Neoaliturus tenellus; assembly: GCA_030545055.2. Lineage (NCBI taxonomy): Eukaryota > Metazoa > Arthropoda > Insecta > Hemiptera > Cicadellidae > Neoaliturus > Neoaliturus tenellus. The sequence goes on along the minus strand of CM061531.1, from coordinate 343,642,108 downwards.
GCTGGAGTGTTTGATACATCAGGAATGTAAACCATGTGAAATTGAAATTTTTAAATTGGATATGGAATTAGAATAAAATGTGTTAAACAGGACTTGGACTTGGACTTGATTGAGGTTTTGTAGAACAGAGCGGGGGATAGATCACTTTGCGGCAATGGACTAGCATGCTGCTTAGTGGTCTATCCCCCGCTCAAAGGGTATCTTTACGTGACCTTGACCCACATAAATTGTATAGTTGGTGGGGGTATAAAAAGGGTAAGCAAATTGGATGGATACAACACTTCCATACCATGGCTCCACTTGACAACACCGTGTTCCATCGCAACAGAATTGTCTCTATTCTGGAGGTATTACCTCTAGAAATTATAGAAGTAGAGGACCAACTACCTGCGGTTGATCAAGAAGAGGAGGAGGAAGAGATAATGGATATTGAAACGGACTCTGACGAAGCTGGTTCAACGGATAATGAAGTGGACTTGCACGCCTACGAAACATTAGAGTCGTCATCTGAGTCGGAAATGGAATTCCAATTAGAAATTGAAGAAGAAGAACAAGAACAAGACACTCCCCATCGTCCAATGGATAGGATGTTAGTTGCCAGAAGAATTATGTATTGTCATCGCTGCCTATTCCGTGATGAGGATGATTCCGACTCTGATGGTGATGTTTCACCCTTGTAAAAAGTTTAAACAAAAAGTTAAAAAAAGAATGTGAGCGGGGGATAGAGCACTTTGTAGTAAATGATGCTGCTTAGTGCTCTATCCCCCGCTCAAAATAATAATTCCAAATGACCTTGACCTACATAAACTTGCTCAAACAGACGTCTTTGAAAAACTTGTACAAATTATTGAATCTAGACCAAATATCATCAATTTATCAAGCCTACTGATAAATGTATTACAAACGGTTGTGTAAAGGCTAAATTTAGCACATGAGTGATAACCTGTTTCCATATGACGTCACTTTCCCCACCTATCTGCCTTGGATATAAAGGGTCCCTGTGGAGTGCGCTGCTCATTATTGCGTGGACATTCACAGAGTGTGCATTCAAAGCCAAACTGTTTGAAATGGCTCTTTGCGATATTTGTGGGGAAATCTTTCAAGACGAAGATCTTTTCACCATACATAGAGAATTACATGAAGACGAAGATAGAAAAGAAGATATTACCATGGATGAAATAGACTTAGACTCAATTGACCGGTTTTTGGAAGAGCACCAGAAGCAGACGGACTACTGGGACAGCTATCTACAGCAAATGCAAAGAAAAAGACCTAGTGTGATCCAATTTGCTGGTGCTGGACCATCCACTACTAGAAGACCTATTGAAGAAGAGGATATGCAAGAAGAGGACACGGAAGAAGAGGACACGGAAGAAGAACTGGAAGATGTGAGACAACTGCGCACCACGGCCTTACCAGGACAAGTTGTAACACATTTTAAAATTGATAATGTGCAATTGGAATTAGATAATTTTATAACCCAGGCCAGAGTACTTGTTGGAAAAACGCTAAAAGAAGAATTACAGAGATTGAACTTCATTAAATTTGGACTGGTGTTAGAATCAAAGTTTACCAATACTGATGGTGAAACGGCATTAAGAGCATTCATTACCAAAAACCGAACCCTTACAACTGAATCTGATATCAATGAAATTATTGAAGAATGTTTGCATGAACTGCTAGTTAAACTGCAAGAACATGAAGGAAGAGGATCCGGCTGGAGTCTGTCATCGATTGAAGGTATGGATGTAAGGGTTCACAAGCACGGATATGGTATAAGGGGTAGTAGTTATATACCTTTGCCAAAGAAGATACAAGCTACCAAATCTTGTATCAATGTGCAAAATGAGGACAATGAATGCTTTAAATATGCCATGCTAACAAAATATGTGCAAGAAAATCCTTGTAGAGTTAGCAGAGCGTATCAAAATGTCCAACACCGCTACAACTTTCGAGGTTTGTCATACCCTGTTAGTGCTAAAAGTATTGGTAATTTTGAGAAACAAAACCCAGGTGTTTCTGTAAATGTGTTTGGTTTAGATGATTCCAATAGTGTTTATCCTCTGAGAGTATCAAAAGTTGAGGAAAGAAACCACACGGATCTGTTATTGATAACTAAGGGTGAAATTTCACATTATGTGTGGATAAAGGACTTTGCAGCCTTGGTTAAAAATCAATTATCAAAACAGAAACGTAGGTTAACAGTGTGTAAAAGATGTTTCTGTTTCACATATAAAGAGTTGAGACGTGGAGGATCGGAGTGGTTGTCGGAACACCAGCGGCTTTGTAATGACAACTATGAAGTGAAGATTAGTCTGCCACCACCATCTAGAGCATTTGTCCAGTTCAATAAAACAGTTCACCAATACCGGATTCCACTAGTTATCTATGCTGACTTTGAATCCACGTTAGTGCCGCAGGAACTTCCGGATGGTGAAGTAACTAGAAGAACCAAATATCAATTGCATCAACCTAACAGTTTTTGCTTATTGGTGAAATCTACTTTACCTGAAGAACAATTGCAAGACTATGGCTTAACATCCACTCCGATACTCTACCGTGGGGAAGAAGCTGCTAAGTATTTTGTAGACCAGTTGTATGAGATTGCTGAAAAGGCGGAACGCTTATACGGTAATGTTTTACCCATGGAACCTTTGAACCAAAATCAACAAGAAGAATACATTTCAGCAACAAGATGTTATCTATGTAAGAAGAGCTTCAGTGAAGAAAATCCAAAAGTAAGAGATCATGATCACCTCACAGGGTTATACAGAGGACCTGCTTGTAATTCATGCAATATAAATTACAAACTGCCAAACTTTATCCCTGTAGTGTTACACAATCTTAGCGGCTACGACTCCCACTTCATTATTCCAGAATTAGAAAGAGATAATGGTAAAATCGATGTTCTTGCTACAACATTGGAAAAGTATATCAGTTTCTCAAAAACAGTAGGTAAAATTAAACTTCGCTTTGTAGACTCTTATAGATTTATGGCATCTAGTTTGAGCAGATTGTCTGAGAATCTACGAAGAGAAGACTTAAAAGAAACCAGCAAGATTGTACCTGAAGATAAATTGGACTTAGTATTACGTAAAGGAGTGTTCCCCTACGATTACATAACTTCTACAGAAAAATTTGAAGAAACCAGTCTACCACCGATTGAAGCCTTCAACAGCAAATTAAACGAAAGTGAAATCTCCGTTGAAGACTACAATCATGCTTGTAATGTTTGGAACCAACTAAACATTCAAACCTTAGGGGAATATTCTGACTTTTATATAAAATTGGACGTAACTCTGCTGTGCGATGTGATGGAAGAATTTCGAACACCTGCTTCTCCGCCTATGGACTGGACCCTCTACACTCGTACACATCTCCAGGATTAGCATGGCAAGCTATGCTAAAGTCAACCAACTGTCGACTGGAACTTCTAACGGATATTGATATGGTGCTCATGATGGAATCTGGTGTACGTGGCGGTTTGACACAAGCTGTAACACGTCATGTCAAAGCCAACAACAAGTACATCCCCGGCTTCGACGAGCAACAACCATCGGTCTACCTTGGCTACTTTGACGCAAACAACCTTTATGGTTGGGCAATGTCAAATCCGCTTCCCTACGCTGACTTCAAATGGATCGACCCGGCCACCATCGGAGACATCTCACAGATTCCAAAGGATGGTCCAAAAGGCTATATTTTGGACTGTGATTTTGAATACCCGGAGCACCTTCATGACCATCACTACGACTTGCCTCTCCTAGCCAAGACTGAAGTTTCACCGACAGGAAGATGGCCAAAATTGATGATGACCTTGGAGAATAAAGATCGCTATGTGGCTCACTACTGGGTAGTTCAACAGGCTCTCGAATTGGGTCTACGTATAGTGAGAATTCATAGAGCAATTGAATTCACCCAGTCTTGTTGGTTGAAACCATATATTGATTCCAACACTACAAGAAGAGCTGCAGCGACAACAGCATTTGAAAAGGACTTCTATAAATTAATGAACAATGCCATCTTTGGGAAGACCTTGGAGAACAAAAGAAAACACAAAAATGTAAAATTAGTGAGTGATCCTAGGAAATTGGAAAAATTAGTGCAAAAACCAAATTTCGGAACATCCATGATTATAAACGAAAATCTAGTCGCTGTCAGTATGAAGAAAACAACAATAGTCATGGACCGTCCGTTATACATAGGTATGTCGATTTTGGACATAAGTAAAACCCTGATGTATGATTTCCATTATAACAAAATGGTTAAACACTACGGAAGGGAAAACATTGGAGTCGCATACATGGATACGGACGCGTTTATCTACTGGATAAAGACTTTGGACATGTATGAAGACCTAAGGACTTTTCCATACAAAGAAGATTTCGACTTTTCTGACTATCCGAAGAACCATCCAAATTTCAATGAAAAAAATAAAAAAGTAATTGGAAAATTCAAAGATGAAGCAAATGGAATGCCTTTAGAAGAAATAGTAGCGCTGATGGCGAAATTGTATTCATTTAAGATGTACCACGAGAACAACACACCGACAGTCAAGAAAGCAAAAGGAGTGAAGACATCTTATTTGAAAAAACACGTAACATTTGACCACTACAAGACTTGTTTGTTTGAAGATACTACGATATCAGCAACATTCAACAATATCCGAAGCTTCAAGCATCAAGTCTACAGTGTCACCGAAATTAAAAAAGCACTGTCAGCTCGGGATGATAAAAGACATATTTTGCCCGACAAAATCCACACTCTTCCTTTCGGCCATTACTCCTTAAACCCTATCAACTAGTAACCTATTCTTCGTCCTTCTACAACTTCGACCTTATTCCTTTCTCCTTCCGTAAAAAAATGGGGAACACGGCAAGTCCAACGCCTTTTTCCCTTTTTTTTTACACAAGTTTGGATGACCTTGACCCATATAAATGATGTGAATATTTAAAACAACATTCATTGTGATTATACATGTGATACAACAAACATTGAAACCTGCAATATGAAGGACTTGAAGCAACAAATTGTCAACGAACTTCATAAACCTGCAAGAAGAAAGTTTCCACGAAGAAATACGGTGATAAAAGGAATTAATGATTTATATCAAGCGGATTTAATCGAAATGATTCCTTATAGCAAACAAAATAAAGGATATAAATACATATTGACTGTTATTAACTGTTTTTCAAAAATGGCAGATGCTTTACCACTAAAAGATAAAAGTGGCAAAAGTGTTACAAAAGCAATGGAAACAGCTATACAAAGAGACAAACATACTATTAAACATTTACAAACAGATGATGGAAAAGAATATTTTAATAAGGAATTTGCAAATTTAATGAAAAAACACAATATAAACCATTATTCAACCAATTCAGAAGTAAAAGCCTCAATAATCGAAAGATTCAACAGAACTTTAAAAAGTGCAATGTATAAAATGTTTCCAACAGAGGATCGCACATATGGATTGATATGTTACCAAAACTTATAAACGATTACAATAACAAATTTCATAGGACTATCGGATGAAACCAAACCAAGTAACTAGTAAAAATGAAAACCTTGTATTAAAACGTATAAAAACGAATACTAAACCAAAAGTTGAAAAACTAAAGCCTAAAAAATTTAATGTGGGTGATAAAGTGCGAATAAGTAAATATAAAGGTGTATTCAGTAAAAGATACCTGCCAAATTGGACCAATGAGGTTTTTACTGTATTCAAAGTACAACCTACAGTACCTGAGACATATATTTTAAAAGATAATAAAGGACAATTGCTTGAAGGAGGGTTTTATGGACATGAAATGTTAAAATCAACAGTAGGCGATGTATATTTAGTTGAAAAGGTGTTGCAACGGAAAAAAGATAAGGTCAAAGTACGATGGTTAGGATTTAATAAGACGGAAGATTCTTGGATACCTAAAAAGGATTTGATATAACGATAGAGAATCATTTTAGGTTGAACCATTACAAAGGATGGAGATAGTACCACAAAAAGAGAGTTTTACTATTAATAATATAGATGAACTCACAGTGGATAATTCAGAATTCAATAGTGGGAAACATGGCAATTTGTTACCAAACACCGTTCGTTGTCTGGTTACCGGACCTTCCAACTGTGGAAAAACTAATGTAGTATTCAATTTGATTACAAACCCTAAAGGATTACGATTTAACAATCTATATGTATTTTCAAAATCACTACAACAACCAAAGTATCAATTATTGGAAAAAATACTGACTAATGTGCCTGAAGTTAAATATTTAAAGTTTAATGCAAGCGAGAGTGTCATGCAGCCACAAGAAGCTAAACCATTCTCCGTGTTTATATTCGACGATGTATCTTGTGAAAACCAAAACACAATAAGGAATTACTTCGCTATGGGTCGACATAACAACATAGATAGCATTTATATTGGCCAAACCTACAGCAAAATACCTAAACAACTCATTAGAGACAATGCAAACATGTTAATTGTATTTAAACAGGACGAAACCAACCTAAAACATATATATTTTGATCATGTAAATGCGGATATGACATTTGAACGATTTAAAGAGTTGTGTTGGAAAGGCTTGGGCTGAAAAGTATGGGTTCCTAACAATTATGAAGGAACAACCGCTAAACAATGGTCGATACAGGATAGGATTTGATAAATTTATATTAATACATTAAACGCGGTATAACACATTCATTGTTGTACAACACGTCTTGCTACAAACATGGTTAACCAAGAAAAATTAGTAAAAGAAATAAAATCACTTAGTGATTCTATTCGGGCTAAAAACAGAGCATTGAAACTAGGTATTAGCGAGAGGGAGAAATTCCTTGAATCTACTTTTAAACCTATTACTGAACCCTTGAAACAATTAAACAAAAAATTTGCTAAACCTGTATTGGAAGGAGATGCGATTGCACCTATTACGAAGTTTGAAAGAGAAAATGTAAAATCAGAAGAGTTTAGTGATGAAGACCCGGAATCCTCTACGTATAGTGGTTTTACCGGTGGAGAACCCGAAAGAGAGCTAGAATCACCGGACTATAGTGGAATAAAAGAATTATATGAAGTAAAAGCCAAAAGAGGACATGAAGTTGTATCAACTGCTAGTGAAGAGGAAAAAGAAGAAGAGACAAGGGAAGGTCCGTCAAACATAAGCTTGTTGGGTGAAAACATTCATAACAAAGGACCTTTAGGAAGGAAATACATGGTAAAAATGTTACTCGGAACAATTCCTAATAAGAATTACCATAGTTATGGAGCGAGATTAACAGAAGACGGTTTAATGATAGGTAATAGCCCGTTAAACGTTGACGAACATGATAATATTGTCATTGGTGATCAAAGGTATAAGGGCACAAAAGGATTATTTGAATTATTATTTGAAAATAAGCCTTCAGTATCGGTAGTGAAAGAAAAAGACATGGAAGCATATAAAAATATTTTGGAACAGACAAATGCATATAGGAGAAAGTATTTACCTGACCAGCCTCCTTTTAGATCTAAGTCTTTAAAATATAAAGAATTTGTATCCAAGTTAATACCAACTAGAAGACAAACAATGCCGTTAACACAAAGAAAACCTGTAAAACGAAGATTTATGGCATCCACTTTGGATGTAAGTGCTCAGGAACGAAGAAAAAGAAGTAAGTCCGTTACGGGTACAGGTTTAATGAAGAAACTATATAACACAAATGTGATTTATTACAATAATATCAATAAATTGGTGGATAGAATGAAACTAATACATGAAGCTAAAGAAGCGGGTCATACTGGATTGGAAAACGAATGGGTGGCTTTAGTGGATGAACTCCGAAACCGTGGGGTAATCTTATAAAAATGCGTTACTCCCTAGATTACTATTCAGTTGCATCATGAGTGTCGACAAGTTCGGACGTTACTCCTCGGATGGGTTATATTATGCCAATAGTTTAAAAAGAAGTGCTGGTTTACCACAAACACCTGATGGAGATTATGATATGAGTAATAAAAGGTTAAAAAACATAAAAGATCCTACGGATGAAAACGATGCAATAAATCTAAAAATATTAAAGGAAAAGATATCGCCAACATTAAGACTACAAAATAACACATATGACGCAGAAGATCATAGAATCATCAACGTTGGTAAACCAAATCAAAACGGTGATGCAATAAACAAAGGTTATTTGTCATCTGAATTAAAAAATACGTTAAAATTCAATGGGAAAACGTATAGTGCTAACAATAAACGTATATCCAACGTAGATGACCCTAAAGATGCAAAAGACAGCGTAAATAGACGCTATTTACATTCCTTGATACCTGAAAAGACAAAAGATGGATTTTCTTTTTATAAATTTGTTATTAACGATATAGGTTATCCAAAAAATGAAAATGATGCTGTAAACCTTAAATATATAAAAGATCATTGTGTCATACATGATGTGGGAGTTATCGATTGTCTTGGTAATTGTTTAGCAAATGTAAAAGATGGTTCGGCACCAACGGATGGAGCAACGGTGGGTCAAATGAAGGAAACTTTAAAACAAGAAACATCTGGATTTGTAAAACAAGACCAAGTAGTATCGCGAAAAGGGGATGTATTTGTGCAGGGAAATGAAAAGTTTACATTACTTGAAGAAAAGAATAATGCTTGGGATGGTAAAGGAAAGAAATTATCATATATAAGTATGGGTACAGAATTCTTTGATGTTCCAGTTGTAGCACAGACTATATGTTCTAATCCATATAATGATGAACCTTACATATGTAGGTTTAAAAAAATACGTAACGTATCTCCTGGTATCAACGATTTCGATTGTGTTGTAGTTAGTCAATCTTTGATATTAGATAAACCAACTGGTGATATTTTTAATGCAGATCATAAGAAAATAGGTAATTTAAAACAAGGAAGTGATCCAAATGATGCTGCAACTGTAGGACAGGCTATAACAACTTCATTAAAGGACCTTAAAGTATATACTTGTAATAATAAACGTATTACAGAACTTAAAGACCCTCAACATGTGGATAATGCTGTTACTGTTAATTTTCTTATTAAAGTTTTAGGAAATGCATTATTTGATATGTTCAATATTATTGCAACCCGTACACGTTGGGGTAATTGGGTGTCTGAATCCGAGAGAGGTAATTGGATTAAAAAGGAAATTTTTAATAAATACTTTATTAACCCTAATACGCAAAAGTTTAGATCATCAGATTGGGGTGATATTGATATTTAATATAACAACACAATAAACTACTTCATTTATGTCCAACTCGTCATAGAGTTAACACATAAGTTGTACATTGATTCTATAAAAGATCAATATGAATTTATAGATAAAATTAAAGACATCAAAATTGAAGATAACGAATACTTGGTGTCCTTCGATGTTGCAGCCCTTTATCCAAATGTACCAATGGAACCTACAAAAAAGATCATCAAAGACTGGTTGCTTTCAATAAATTTATCAAATGAAGAAATCAAAGAATACATGATCCTCCTAAATTTATGTACTAACCAAACGACATTCAGTTTTAATAACAAATTTTATTCACAAGTAGATGGAACTGCAATGGGTAACCCTCTGTCATGTTTTATAGCAGACATATTTATGAGTCATTTTGAAATGTACGCACAAAATTCTTTTAGTTATTTTCCTCGTTTTTGGGTTAGATATGTGGATGACATTTTTGCAATTTTCGATAAAAATCAAAACATTCAAAATTTTGTGAGTCAGCTCAATTCCATCTACCCTAGTATTAAATTCACATGTGAAACAGAAAGTGATAACAGTTTACCTTTCCTGGACCTTTTAGTCATAAGAAACAATAATAATATAGAATTTGACATATATAGAAAATCAACGCACACTGAAAGGTACATCACTTCAGATTCATTCCACCCTCCTCAACAAAAAAGAGCAGTTTTTCATTCATTAATTAATCGGCTTATCAACACCCCATTAAGTCCAGAAAGATTTACATCAGAATTAAATCATATAAGAAATGTAGCAAAATTTAATGGTTATAACAGTAGTTTAGTAAATAACATGTTGAAAAAAGCAAGAAAACGCAAGGAAAAAACATCACGAACGACCCTTTTACCATTGAAAGAAGACAATCAGAAATGGATCAGCGCTACATATTCAGGAATTTCTTCGAATATCAAGAAAACCTTCAAAATTCATACAAATCAAAATGTATCATTTAAAACCAGAAACAATTTAAAGAAGCTTTTACAGTCCCCTAAAGACAAAATTGAATTTGAAAACAAATCTGGAATATACCAAATTAATTGTAATGACTGCGACAAATTATATATTGGCCAAACAAAACGAACACTAAAAACAAGATTTAAAGAACATCAATCCCACATTAAATTTAACCGACCAGAAAAATCTGCAGTTGCTGAACATTGCCTATCTACAGGACATTCAGTTTTAAACTTCAACTTAAAAATTCTGAAAGAAATAATAAAACCAAAATATCTTAATGCTTGGGAGACATACTATATTAATTTGACACAAGAAGATAATTTATTAAACAATGATAATGGACCAATTCTAAATTCTCAGTTGTTGAATTCAAATTTTCTGAAGAAATTTATATAGTATGTTGTGGATTTAAAATCAAAATTTTTGTTTACTCTTATCTTTATTCTTTATAATTTTACATATGATTGTATTTTAATCACATTTCATAATATTTACTTTTTGATTTGTATTATGGAGTGAGATCTGATGATGACAACTTGTGTGTCGAAAGGCCTCATCCATTAAAATTATTAAAAATATTGGCTAATGAATAAAAAATTGTATTTTCATTTATATTATACAAGGTGCTTACAGGGACGGGGCTAACACCCACATCATACATACTTTTTACCCAAGTGTACCACCTGGATTTAAAATTGTTGAAAAGCCACAAAACCTGGTATATCTACCGTTGAACACCACTTTCATTTCAGACATCGTGTTGAGCGTATTGGATCAAGACGGTAACTTGGTAGACTTCAGAGAAGAGCCTATTACGATTAGATTACATTTAAAATCGACACTTTAATACAAAACCATGGGTTTAACATTTAAAAGCGAACAACCTATGGGAAACCGCATTAGTAGCTCTTCAGCTGTGGAGGAGTTAACACGCGAGAACATTCGTTTCTTAGAGAGAATTGGATTAAAATTAACCGAGTATGGATATACTGGATATAGCGCAGGGTCCAACATTCGACGAAACCCTATGGGAAAAAGAATATCACACCCACAATCCTTACACTTCATCGAAATTAAACAATAACGATGAAATTCGTATTCCCATACAAAATCAAGACATTTACACACTACCATGTGAAAGTTACTTGTATATTGAAGGACAAGTTACTAAAAAGGACGGTACTACTGTTGGTACAACAGTTCCATTTATAAATAATCCTATGGCTTTCCTATTTGATGAAATTAGATATGAAATATCAGGTGTAACAGTTGATTCCACTAAAAAAGTAGGTATTACGACAACTTTAAAAGGATTAACATCTATAACACCCAATGAAACCAATTTACTTAAACCTGCCGGATGGGTATTACCTACGATTGACACGATCACTCCAAATCCAAATGGATATTTTGATTTTCATATTCCATTACGTTTGCTGCTTGGTTTTGCTGAAGATTATAGGAAAATAATATTAAACGTTAAACAAGAATTAGTTTTGTTGAGATCTTCTAACGATAAAGACATTATTAAAGCTGCAGATGCTACTACAGATGCGACTTTAGAATGGAAATTAAAATTAGACAAAATTGTATGGAGAGTTCCACATGTTAAATTGGCTGACGAGCATAGAATGCTACTTTTAAGAAAATTAAAAGCCGATCGTGATATTGTTATTCCATTTAGAAGTTGGGAATTTCATGAGCATCCCAGTTTACCTACTACGGATCGACACACTTGGACTGTTAAAACATCGAATTATGTGGAACGAGCCAGGTATATTATATTTGGTTTACAAACAGGTAGAAGAGACGCCATTACTAAACATGCAGGACAATTTGATCATTGTGACTTGAAAAATATTAAAGTTTATTTAAATTCACAATTCTTTCCATACGACAATTTAAATGTGTCATTCACTAAGAAGAAATACAGTATATTGTACGATATGTACGCGAGATTCCAAAGTTCATATTACGGTAAAACAAATACACCTTTATTACCACCTGACAAATATTTCGATGCCTACCCAATAGTTGTAATCGATTGTTCTAAACAAAATGAATCAGTAAAGTCTTCAAGTGTGGATATAAAAATAGAAATGGAATTCAACGATGCTATACCGGCTAATACAACTGCATACTGTTTAATTCTACATGATAAAATCGTAACATACACACCTTTAACTGGAATTGTTAAAAATGTATTGTAAGAACCGGTTTTGTTTCATTCCGCGAGTATAAAAGCAGAGCGTACAGACCGCTCCTCATCAGTTTGTTGCCTACTGTTGTATGGGTAGCATCGTATTCAATATGGCTTCTCCTAGTGGTACACCTGAAAATGTGGTAGATATTGAGAAGGAGATATCTGAGTTTTTAGATCCTCAAGGTCACCAGGAAGGAGGTGAACAAAACGTTTGCGGACAACTTCACGCCAGTAATAATGTTGAAGAAAAAGGTAAAAGAAGAAAGACTATACAAAAGAGAAAAAGGGATATTGAAGATAATATTTCTCCAAACATATTGAGTGAGGTATTTTTGCGAATATTTTACCCAATCTCTTCCAGTTTGGATAAAAGTGTTTTAATCGGTGTTATGAAATCTACAGATTATTCCCCTACTGTAATTTTAACTCATGGACCCAAAATGATTTTGTTTACGGACAGTGCTTGGGAATCGTTTATGAAACATTTGCATCTACTAGAATGCTATTTAAGTAGTAACATGTTTGGAAGAAAGACAAGAGTAGGACTTTTGGATTCAAATGTGGAAATTGATACCATTAAACAACGTGGTGATCATCAGCTACGGTTTAGAGACACAACAAGACATGATAACAAAATTCAACTTAATCGAGAGGAGTTTTTCATTTTAACTTGTGCCACTGAACCTATAACAAGATACTTGAGACAACTGGTGTTTTCAAGTTCGATTATTAAAGATTATCTGGAAGACACTTTGGACAAACAACCGGACGCACCTATATTATACGGACCTGTGGATACTTCTATATTTAATAGAGTTCCTCATGAAGTACAGATGTGGAGACAATTGGAAAAGTACGCTCAACTACATAAGAAATCAGTAAAACAGGAAGAAGAGGAAGATGGAGGAGAAGAATCAAGTGTTAGTGATGAAAATGAAAATAAGGAAAATATAAAGATGGAAACTTAAATGACAATGGTTAGTTTTTAAAACAATAACCAACATTTTGTGGGGTTAGGCCTATTGGGGACGGTGCCCACGTTAAATATACACCAACGCGCCAACAACTGTACGGCCTGGTATAAAAGTAGTACCTACCGTGGTGTGGAAATCAGTTGACCTCCTGACTTCGTAATGAGCAGACGTGTGACCTTCAAAATGGACAAGGGAGAAGAACAACAAATAAAGTCCAAGCCTGGTATTATTGAGTTTCAAGCGTTTCGTGGTAATGATGATAGATTCATTATAAAAGAACTTGTGTTTTTGGACATGAATACAAGTGTTCCTTATTCGTTTTTATTTAAACCACCATGTTCTTATTCGTCTTTAACTAGTAAAGCCGCTACTACCAACAGATGGATTTCAAAACACTTCCATCATATCGATTGGTATGATGGTTTTACAAGTTACACGGACTTGTATCACATTATGCATCACTTTTCAGACAAGTTTACCAATATTTACACAAAGGGGCTGGAAAAGAAAAGATGGATCGAAGGATTTACTCATGTTCCGGTTAATGATGTGGAATTGGATAAGAATTATCAATACATGCTGGAAACCATATGTATTTGTACAAAAAGCCCAGAACATGATAAAGATAGACATTGCGCTTTGAAAAATGCCTATAAACTCGCCTCTTACCTTCAAAGTGGGGAATTGGGGAGTGGTGGGGGTAACGGAGAGTATATAAGTGGGGAGCAGACAGGGACCTGGCATGAGTATTACTCGAGATTCCGAGACGACAACATCTCCGAGCAAGAAGACGATCTGTAACCTGACCATGGCATCTCACCAGTTCCTTCAGACTTTGGTCGAGCAGTTCAATGCTCACTCCAAGTCAACAATATTACCTGTAAAGAAGTGCTCGGAACTAAAAGACGAGAAGCACTACATAATCCATGCTATGAAGAAGATGGAGACTACATTTGGGGAGGCCATCTGCTGCAGTCTCAGCGAGGCACCGTTTACTCCGGGGGATGAACCAAAGTTCCAGGTGTACCTGCCCAAGAGATTCGTCCATCTTCTACAAAACGAGGATCTTCGCTCTATTCAACCCGGGTGTCTAAACCTGGTGTCCCACGGCTGCACGGGTAGCAATTCTACAGAGTTGACCATCCACATCGCTGACAAGCAGCAGTGTTAGATTTAAGTTTTAATGTTGTACATATGTTGTTGTTGTAATGTTTTATAAATAAACGAATCATAAAAGACAAAAAAAAAAAAAAAAAAAAAAATGCAACATATCAATATGTGACAGACTTCACGTATTGATATGTTGCATTTTTTTTTAAACTTCGCGGGTGACCTTGACCTTTGACCTTTGCATTTCACAATTACCCCCACTACTGTAATTACCCCCACTACCGCACTAGGATTCAAACCTGCTTGGATGCGAAAAACGGTCAGTCTGTTGCCAACTAGCAAACGATGAGCACCTTGTACGAGCTTTGCATACAACGAGTTATAACTCACAAGGACTTGTTCCCAACATGTTTACAAGACAATATCCCACTAACAATAAAAGAAGATGTCAAACGCTACAGGAGGGAAAATACAGGGTATTCGGAATACTCCTGGTATAAGTTCCACGATGGGGAAAAGTTTTGTAGGCCTTGTGGCGAGGCCGCCGTCAGAGACCTTCGGCGATTCGTACAGGATGGTGGTATAAAACAATTCGGATTTCTAGCGCCACTGTTTCGATTTGAAAATTACAAGGACACCTGCGCTATTTGTTCCATTCCATTGTATCGATGGAAAAAGTTTAGAACTGTTTAATTGGATTTTCTATACCCCCACCACTATTACCCCCACCACTTTTTCATGTACCTCCAAGCGCTGTGCCTCGGCTTCATTTCTACTCCAGCAGCCAACCTAGCAACATCAAGATGTCTCTGAACGTTAGTTGCGCAAGTTACGAGGAGGTGAGCATCAAGACTCAGCAGGAGCTAAACGACTTGTACAAGGAGTTGCAGCTGATGGTGGCACGAGGCTACCGTATAAACGTGCAGGTTTACGCTTGCAATATACGGAACACCCGGCAGCCAAAGGAAGAGCCTGGACACTCCTCGACAGCTTCCTCACCGGCGTCGATGAAGACCGAGCCAGACAACTTGGACTACTTCAGCTGACTAGCAGTTGTATTTCTTGTCCTAACCATTGTAGAATATGTATATTTTTTCATTATATTAAAGAAGTAAAAGAGCAAAAACACCTATCTTGTTACTGACATATAAGCTCAGTAACAAGATAGGTTTTTTTAAAACACAATTTGGATGACCTTGAAACTTCCCCCTCCACTGCTTTGTTACCCCCACCACTTGACTATTGGTGTACATGGCACATCGCAATTGGAAACCTCATTCCATCTTCAACAGCCACATCGACAACATCAACAATGGCAAACCTACCAACAGATGAAAGATGTCCTCACGCATGTTGTGACTTCGTCCACGAGTTGGAGAAGAGGATGCAGGAGAGGGCGATAAGAAGAAAGCAGATCCACTCAGAAAATATCAAGATAGTCAACGGCTATCTTTTATTGTTCGGCCTTATTATGGTTGTACTTTTCATACTGTATGGCATAGTCACATGTGTCGGCAAGGTTGCAGAAGAAAACGCTCGCCACCATCAATTGGAAAGTTTCAATGTCACTTTGTAGGTTTTCCTTTTTTTTTTAAAACTTCGTTTGGATGACCTTAAAAATACCCCCACTACTCCACCACACCCCCCACCACTTCACCATGTTCCTGCATGAGCATCACATCAACCGTCATTCCTTGTCCGACAAGCAACCATGGCAGACAACAACACCATCAGCCAAGCTGACTCCACTACTGATGTTGGTACAAGTACGGGTTGGACACTGTCGATCGATAGTGTACACTATTTGGAAACAATTTGCGAACGGATGAAGGCAATACTGCGGGACAACCCTGGAATCATAATACAAATGAATTTAAATTATGATTGGTCCCAAGTCAGAATGCAAGGGGACGATAACAACGGTCAACAATCTCCACAATATTCGCCCATGTCCCCGATCTACCCTTACGGCGAGTCTGACGTCGATGAAGATGAGGCTAATGAGGATGTGGGGGACAACGAGGCTGAAGAGGAGTAACCTTCATTCCTTTTTTTTAAAACCCAAATTGGATGACCTTGAGAATTCCCCCTCCACTATTTCCTTTTTTTAAAACCCAAATTAAATGACCTTGAAAATACCCCCTCCACATACTTTTGGTTTACCCCCTCTACTTTTCAATACTGTTACCACAGTCTGTAGCTCACATCATTCCTTGCTTAGCTATCATGGCGGACAGCACTCTTTCTCAAGTTGACTCCACTACGGATGAAGAATGGCCATTTTCCTGGAATGTTCATCTGCAAGACTCGGCAGAAGTGGATATGTTGCATGAGAAATTGGTGTATGTATTAAACGAAAACCCCAACATTGAATGTAGAATGACTATGGATTTCGATGCGACAGGGGTCCACACTCAACCTTCTACTTCCAGCCAGCCTGAACCTCAGCTACAGCCGAAGAACTTTACACATCTTTACACTCCAATACAGCCGGAGGATGTGGTTATCAGCGAGGCAGACTCTACTACAAGTTATATTGAACCAACGAATTGGAAGCTTGTTGTTGACACCTTACACAAGGTCGACTTAGTATGTGACAAATTAAAGGAATTGATGATGCAAGATCCTGGTCTTCGTTTTAAAATTGATTTGTTTTTCATCTGGGGAGCACCTGCACGGGGCTCTTTGTCTGACAGCTCTCTAAGTACAACGGATGAGGAGGAGGAAGAGGACGACTAGTTATCTTTTTTAAAACTCCGTTTGGATGGCCTTGACCTTTCCCCCTCCACTGAGTTTATTTAAGGTGCACTCTCAATGACTGCAGCATCATTTCATCGCGCACCTTCACCACAGCAACATGGAAAGTCAACTCAACTACTGTTGCGAATGGAAATGTTTTTATGGCCGAATGACATTGATGTTGCGGATGGCCTGGCGTGTAGAAAATGTGAAGCTTTTGGTCAATGCATGTGTAAGTGCAAGTCTTGGAAGAAGCCGAAACCGGAGTTGAAGACATTCCATGTGTACCAGATGAGAGGGCATAAGTACACTTGTTGCCCTGAACGTTGCATTGAATTCACATTAAAACAGCTAACTGGCTGCAAATTGTGCAACAATCATTTTGCAGGTTTTTGCAAACATTATTTAGGAGCCTGTCAGTACAGATCAACTTGGCATACAGAAGCACTCACTATCAATGAAATCACTATAGATACACAAGAGTAGTCTTTCTACTCTTTTCTTTTTTAAAACTCCATTTGGATGACCTTGACCTTTCCCCCTCCACCCACCTTAGTTTATATAAACCCCATTCCCACTGACCACAGCATCACTTCATCGTGCTCCCTCGTCAAAGCAACATCAGCTATGGAAAGTAAGCGCATCTCATGTTGCGAGCATAGGTGTTTGGAGATACAAGGCGTCACGTATTGTGCAAAGAAGCGTTGGGAGGAAGAGACGGGGACAACCTATTGCTGTGAGGATAAGTGTTTCCTCTTACCAAAGTGGCACGTGGATGGGCTGGCCTGCCGGCAATGCGAATGCTTCGGATGTTGCAGGTGTAGATGCAAGAACCAACAGCTGCCACCACCTGTACTACAAACTTTCAAAATCTACAAATCCAAATACTTTTATACTTGTTGTCCGCAGCGGTGTATTAAGTTTCACTTCTCCAATCTTACCAATTGTCGGAAGTGCTACGGACAACCTGATGGGTGGTGCACCTGTTTTCTGGACTCCTGCCGCTACAGATCGGATTGGTTTACAAGTCCGTTAGAAATTGATGACTTCGCCCAGGAAGCACAAGAGTAGTCTTTCTACTCTTTTACTTTTTTAAAACTCCATTTGGGTGACCTTGAGATTTCCCCCTCCACTTCCCCATATACCTAGAGTACACGGAGCCTGACAGTCAGTCACTCGGTGGCTGTCGTGGGGTGCGCATCGGTGTCAGCGCTCTGTAGTTGTTAAGTGTTCAAGGTCACAGTAATATGACATTGCGGATGTTGTGCTTGTTCAATGGCCTCTGAGGACTAGTGGATGACGGTTTAAGCAAGGTCATGTCGCAAACTCGAGTTTGACTTGGCACTTTTTGCTGTTTCTCATCGCAAATTCGCTCCAAGTCGTCAAGGTCACGTGGACTCTGACTGAAACTCGGAGCGTAGTGCGAGAAACGGCAAAAGTGCCAAAAAATTTTGAGTTTCGGCGTGACCTTGACCTTAACAGTGTCAGTGACGTCATTTTGATGATGTAATGGATGATGACGTCATCAGCATGTCATTTCTGTGACGTCATGGGTGTGACGTCACGGAAATGACGTCATCGATAGTGACGTCATTAATTACTTCATCGATGACGTCATTTTGATGACGTCATGGGTATGACGTCATCGATTGCGTCATCATCGATGACGTCATCGATTACGTCATCGATGACGTCATCGGGGTCATTGACCTTGGCGATGACGTCATCACATTCCTCAGAGGTCATTGAACTGAGCCAGCAACCGCAAAAACACACTACTAAAACAAAAAGATAAATTTGGGTGAACCAAGGAATAATTATTAAATGAATATGTTCCTTAAAACATTTGTAATAAAAATAATATAATATCAACAACAACCAAACTTTGAGAAATCACCAATATTACTAATACCTGAAGTACAAAAAGCACATGTAACCTGTTGTACAAAAAGTTACATGTTGTAGTGTTACAGTGCAAACACTGTTATCTTAGGTCATAAAACATACCAGAGTTGAGGCTAATGCGAGAGTCCATAAAGTGAACGCAGGTGGCAGGACATTACAGTCCATAACGCTGATCCCTTAATAAGCAACTTATAGAGCACTATTCGACATCTTGTCATGATATAGGATCCTATGTGGTGAACAAGCATTAGCCTAATTAATTACTGGACATGGAATACACAGGTAAATTACTAATAAAATAGTTTCATTGCACTGACATTTTTTAATGATTACTAGGAATTTACATACCAGAATTTTAACAATTTTAGTGTTTTCAAAGTTTATATTTTGCTTTATTCACTAAATTATTTTTTACCACTAAGATGGATGCTACAAGACATTTTCTTTATTTTCATTTTTTCCATTGTTCCATCATCTCCTTTTTTCTTTCTTCTTACTTCTTTATTCGTGAGTTTTTATTTATATCTTTAACTATAATTGACTAAGTTTAATGCTACAATTTAAATTGTTAATTTTTTGTGTAACAATACAACTGAACTTGTTATAAAAACTTTATTACCAACAGTTTTCTCTTAATAATCAGTACAAAGTTATTTCTGTTACAGAATACAGTGCAATGGGTAGAAACGTAAATTAAACTATTTGAACAACTGTAGGATAACTTTAATGGTCACCAAACAGTTGAAATCAATGGGCCTGACAGCCAACAAAATTATGTAAACTTTGTTATACGGAATGATAGTTGTTACGTACAACTCCATTTACGGTTTGAAATACTTGGTATGTGAAATGCAATTTAAGTTGAGCTTACAATCAATTATGATCAATGATCACTTCTAAGTTAAGTTTATGATTATATTGTATGAAAATAACTTTCGTTGTATTTTTTCTTGTTCAGTTATATAACTTCATATCAATTAACATGACAATTTTTTTATTTCAGACGGGTTTCTAAAAAACGCGTTTATAAACACTTAGTTATGTAAATTAAACAATAATTCACAAAACAAATGGAAAAAAATTTGGAAGTGAAAAATTCAAATCTGAAATAATTATTGTATTTTGACATTTCCAAGAGGAATTCCTAGTTTCCTCTCTTTCTTATTGGCCTTTTAAATTATGAAAATTAATTATTTAAATTATGCTGGTAAAAATTACATTATCTTTAAACTCATGACATCGCTTTGTGTTTGATTAAAATTTGTTGTAAAAACATTTATTAACAAATAAGAAATATGAACGTTAATTGACTCTACGCCATATCAATATTGTTCAATATTGTATTATATGGTGTTGTACAGCACATGACATGGAATGAGAAGTTTGCCGATAAAGACAAAAGCTGTATGTGACATGGATACTAATAATTTACTTAAGTCTTACGCTAGCTCCTTGATACAGCAAAAGTTTATTTGTCCTCATTCGTATGTTTGACAATAAAAAAAATTTAAAAAAGGGATTGGCAACGAATTTTGAGGTTTGTGTTGACATGTTTTAGAAATGGCAGTTCACTTTTTAACTTAAAGAATGAGTGTGATCGTTGGAACATTTACTTTTATATAAAACGACTTACAAGCTTTGTACAAATAATTTAAAAATGATATCTAACAGTTACTGTCAATTTCTAATAAGAATCACATAAGGGTGGGTTTAGCAATTTGATCAAACGTTATCTACCATCGGCCCAGTTTTTAAGATTTTAAAATTGGTTTAAAAAAATAGTGCAAGGTTAATGAGTTTCATTCATTTACCGGTAAAAAGTGGGCTTTAATAAAAATTTACTCTTATTTACAGATTCGTTTGGATCCATAATTGTAAAATTGAGTGTTAAGATTATTTAACAAGCGTTTATTATGGGATTAAAATAACTTAAAGTTAATGAGTTTGCAGTGGGTGGTTTGTCTTGAGTAATTCAAGATATTTTTCATCTCGTCAGTAAATTTCACTGAAGATCTGGGAGGGTTGGCTGCCATCAGATGAGGTCACATAAATTTGACGCCAGGTGCGCGCGGATCTGAGCTTTGGGGCGAATGATGGCGACGTCGCATCGCTCTGGAAAACTCGGCTGACAATCAAATGGAGAATATAAAAACATCTATAAACTGTTCACTGGCAATTTTATTTTTTGCTCTCCAACCCACATAGCAAAAAAAGCTTGATTCGAACTTGATTCAAGCTTGATTTTCGAGGCTTGAAAGTTTGATTCAAACCTTACCAATCGAGCCTGAAAACTTGATTCAAACTTGATTCAAGGCTCTTAGTCACCGCGATGTGAAATCGATTCCAACTCGAATCAAGTGTTTCATTCAATTCTTTTTCAAGTCACTTTCAAGCCTTTAAATATTTTCAAGCTCTTTTCAAGTCTTTTTCAAGCATCTTTCGAGCCCTTTTCCAGTGTTTTTCGAGCCTCTTTCAAGCCTTTTTCAAGTCTTTTTCGAGTCTCTTTCGAGCCTTTTTCAATGGTTTATCAAGTCACTTTCAAGCCTTTAAATATTTTCAAGCTCTTTTCAAGTCTTTTTCAAGTATCTTTCGAGCCCTTTTCCAGTGTTTTTCGAGCCTCTTTCAAGCCTTTTTCAAGTCTTTTTCGAGTCTCTTTTGAGCCTTTTTCAATGGATTTTCAAGTCTTTTTCAAGCCTTTATATATTTTTAGCCTCTTTCAAATCTCTTTTAAGTCTTTTTGAAGCACATTTTGAGTCATACATACATTTTTATTCCTTTTAAAACGGGGGTTTTCTGAGTACACAATCAACATTTTTTGTTCTTCTGCAGCTGATATTACACATTAAAGTGGAATAATACATCACGTGGTTAGTGTAATTTATTTAGTTTAGTTTAAAACAGAAATTAGTTAAGTACAAATTAATTAGATTAACTACTTAAGTAGGGGGAGTATCTCGATTTTTAAATTATTTGTAGGCCTAATTTGTGAAATTGAGTTAGGCATATGTAAGTTTATTCCATATTCTCAGTAGAATTTAAAAGTAATTTTTTTATAAGTTCTTTATTTAGTTAACTTTTGATTATGTACTCAGAACCCCCGTTTTAAAACCACCGTTTTAAAAGGTATGTATGTGTTTGAGTCATATATACATTTCATACCTTTTAAATCGGGGGTTTTAAAACGGAGTTTCTGAGTACATAATCAAAAATTTACTAAAAAAAGAACTTATAAAAAAATTACTTTTAAATTTTACTGAGAATATGGAATAAACTTACTGAATATGCCTAGCTCAATTTCACAAATTAGGCCTACAAATAATTTAAAAATCGAGATACTCCCCCTACTTAAGTAGTTAATCTAATTAATTTGTACTTAACTAATTTCTGTTTTAAACTAAACTAAATAAATTACACACTAACCACGTAATGTATTATTCCACTTTAATGTGTAATATCAGCTGCAGAAGAACAAAAAGACTTAAAGAGATTTGAAGAGGATAAAAAATTTAAAGGCTTGAATAAACACAAGACAAAAAACTTACTGAAAAATCGGAATAGTAAAATACACATCCGATAACTTCGGAGTCTGGTAAGAAAGTAATGGCGTTGGCCCGTCTCGTCCCGAAAAATCTATACAAAATCGAAGAGAAATCGATCCTCGGGAGCCGCGCACTGCATTGTGGGACAGCGTTGGACGGCTTGTGATTGGTCGGGACGTCGTGCCGTGAATCGGTATCGATTCGAGTTCGATTCGTAAACGTGAATTGAGTTTAGTTGGATAATCAAATTCAAGGCTTACATGGCAACTGAAGGGAGAGGTAAGTTCAAGCCTTCTTTAACTTTTTGGTGCTTTCGAATCGGAATCGATTAGATGATTAAATTCAAGGCTTACATTGACATTAAAGGGAGAAACAAATTCAAGCCTTGATTATCTTTGGTTATTTCGAATCGGACTCGAATAGATGCTCAAATTCAAGGCTTACGCTGCAATTAAAAATCGAGGGAAAGTCAAGGCTTGATTCAAGCTTCCTTGCTATCTGGGAAACTAGTTTCGACTGTTATTTATGTAGTTACCTTCAGGTGTCAATGACGTAATATTCGTTTTCACTTAATCTGAAGTTCGTTAAATTAGGTGCTGTTTACATTAAACATAGAATGTGCATTCCTTAACAGGGGTTCATAATACGAATTTAACATCGAAATGTTGGTAAACTAGAACGAGTTACGACAAGGTGGGAAGATTATGTATAGAATTGAAAAATTAGTTTGTTTAATTATTCGTGTTATATGTTAAATGGTCTTTTAAATGAAGTGATAAAAATTTCAACATTTTTGGCACCTGGCACCATTAGTCAGAGTAGAAACTAGTTGGATGATTAACTTGTCTTGAGGAGGGGGGGAGGTACCAGAAGGCATGTATTGGAACCGAATTTTTATATTTATCAATAATGTGGAGGCTAATCATCTCAAAATGGAATATGGAAACATTGACTACCTAATGGCTGTAACTCTCGACTAAGATTTTGTATTTATATAAGGAGGTTTGCAGTTTATTGATCTGTGCGTTCATCATAGTTTACAAAGTAAGGGCTGAGCCACTACAGAACAATGTGAATGGTGCTGGATAAAAGTCACTTGCTGAACGGGTTTTCGAACCCACGACATCGCGCACATGGTCCCGAAGTTAGACGAGCTAGCCACTACGCCACTGATAGGTGAATACCCATCCTTGGCACTGCAAAGTTAGTTACTTCATTGGTAATATTATAATGGTCACGTGGAGTCAGAGAGTTCTACACTTATTCAATAACTATTTATTTACATGATTGTAGAATTTTAACCCAGTAGTTGTTAGTAACTTCCCTAATCATCCAATCTATAGTAGTGGTGGAAGAGCTAAACATTTTTTTGGATTAATTTAAAGTTTTCAACTATTAGTTCATATATTTTTTTTAGCTCTGTGCAACTGTTAATCACATTATGTAACATTTTTAATTGAATTCTACGTAAAAGAACTTGTACAGTTTAATCAAGTTTTAAAATGCAATATTCAGGGCTGCCAGCGCTTGGCTCGCTTCCATAGCCCGCCTGGTTATTGAGCCTCAATGTGCTTTGTTAAACATTCATAAGTTACGATGGCTTATTAAATTGTTAAATATTCATTCAGTTAGTCCTTAATACAACTTAAAAGTATTTTTGCATGTGTAAATTACTATTTACTTGTTTTCTGGCCTTTATTATAATTTTTAACTTTTAGTTTTTTGTTTTTTTTTTCTTATTCTGATTGCTTGAATTAAAAATATGATTAAGTGACTTCAAATGAAACTATATTATTAGGATATTTAAAACCCTAAATCTAATGTTTGAAAGTGCTTGGTATTTGGGGCTCTAAAAATTTACTGTTATTCTAGTTTTGATCACGTCAGAATTGGAATTATTACTATAGTACGTTGGGATTTAGCACACTAACTTCGTATGGATAAATTAATAAAAAGTAAATTATTACAAGGAAATTGTTTTAGCCTCTTTATACATGTAAGTATTTCTTAGATAATATTCAAGCTAATATCTAGTTACTTTACATAAAATCTACTTATAAAATTGATCCGATACGAAAAAATGTTCTTGAGTTTAAATACAAGATTTCGGTTGTATGCTGCACTAAGTTATCATCTTTTACAAAATTAGGTATTTCTATGTCAAAGAGCGTCCTAAGATTTTTTAGAAATTGTATTATTTTTGTTGTTTCCCAAAAACACTAGATTACATGTTAATTTTAAATTTAAATATGGATATAAACAAATTAATACCTTAAATTTAAAATGGTTGTTTTCCAATTTATTTTAAATTCAAAATATTTTGTTCTACATAAGCTTGTTAACAAAAAAAAGTTATCCTTGTACACTTATATGAAAAGTTATTTTTTTAGTCGTTTCTCGTGAATAAAAAATAAAATGATAAAAATACAATTTTACATATGAAAAAATCATTTATCGGTAAAAAATAAGTTTTACTTTTCTTATGTAGTGTTTTTACAATAGTTTAAAACAAAACCATATTTTACAATTAATACTAATTAAAATACATTAAATTTCTAATAAATAATTTTTTTGACAGGGACAGTCTTAAATACTTTGAAATTTTGATGTGATTTCTAAACATAATAAAACCAACAAGACACAGGTAATTTAGTTTCCAATTAATTGCCTTAACAAACAAAAGGAATTAATATAATTTAGTTTAAGAGTAATATTTGTAACCAAATAATATTCATTTGAAGTTTTAAAAGAAGCAGAACTGAACCCACAAACGTTATAAAATAAAAAAAAAATTAAGAATAAGTTGCAAAATCGTTTCAAACACCTACAAATGAGGTTTTGTTACTAATGGTAATAATATTTTTTTAGTGGTGTTCTTTCAGCACACACATAAAATGAGCTGCTTATCCAATAGAAATAAAACTATACATTTTTAAGACATTCGACCATATATGACTTGGAAAAATCTTTTTAATAGAATTAATAGTACGTAGTTGGATACCAGAGGCTTCTTCAGATAAATATGATAAATGAAGACATAAATGAAGGGTGCCCTTATTTCCAACAAAGTTGTAACAATGTTGCTTCATTTAAAAGGCATTTGTTCTGGGGAGATTTTTAAAGAGATGAGTTTTAAAACCAATAAAACATAGTTTATTAAGATTTTTTAAGCTATTATATTTGAAGGTTATTTTTTCAGCTTCTGGCAAACAACAATATATAAAATACTGGGAGATCTAACTTAATTAACTTAAAATAGTTGTAAAATATTTAGATTTATCAAACATTTACCGCACGCTTTGTGGCTGTGGCCGAGAGAGTAGTCCGTTCATCAAAACAAAGTTAAACAGTTCATAACAAAGTTGATGTCTTAGTAACTTGTTGACGGGCAGCATCACTTAACTGTACAATCTTTCTCTTGGTCTGTCGGAATGTCTCTTAGTTGCATAATACCAATGGGTATTTATTTAATAACTTAAATTTGCAACAATCTTTATCGTGTGGATAAAGATTGTTACCTTTATAAAAAGGTGATATCAGTTACCCTAGATGGTTCACAAAGTTATGTCTGGTCAGTTAATGAATAGCTTTGTCACGTTGTTTTGTCACTTACTACCATTGTAGTGTAAAGGAAACAATAAATGCAATCAATCTAAAATTATTTACGAAAATCTAAATTATTAATAAGAAGCGTAGTTCAGACTGCATATTTGCAGGAGGATTGCCTTACTTTAGATGGAGTCACATAAATACTACACCAGGTGCGGGAGGGATTGCCTGAGCTTAGGGGAAAATGACGAGCCACCCTCCAGCTGAAGAATTCAAATGGAATGAAGAACGTTGTAATTTATCTTTGAATTAAGCTTTTACACCGACAAACTTAATTAGCATAAAGGCAATTCATTTTGGCAGCAACTAATTCTACTAAAAAAATTTATAAGTTTCACTTTACCTTTATTTTGTGTCACCTTATATTGTAATACAATATAAGGTAATATTGTATAATATTTTTAATAATTCATAAAAATAATTTAATACGTGTTATATATTTTTGTTTTAGAACAGACGAATATAAAATCAAAATTTTTAATAGTTCCTCTTCATTTTTTATTTATGTTTTACATGAGCATGTAAAATAATATTAATTTAAATGAAAGTGTTTTATCTATCATGTCACTACACACAAAAAATATTCAGTAAAATGGAAAATTTAATAATATTTATGTCATAGTTGGAAATTTTTATTATTATAGTATCAGCTTATTTATCTCAAAACAATCATAAACTTTTTATTTCCACGATTTTCATCAATTTTTACAGCAATTCAATGCAAGATAAAAAAAATAAGACGTCTTCTAAAAATACAAAAATAAATAATTATTTGATACAAAAAATACTATTATTTTATTTATTTAAATGTCTTTTTCACCAGAATAGTTATTTGGATGGAATCTATTTATAACTTTAAGTGTTTTAATAATTTATTATAAAACAAAACAAAAACTGGACATTTTTTATGTTATTTACAAACCATAAAATCGATACAAAGAAATCTAAAAGAAACTGTTGCCCACAATTAATGGATGTTGGCAAAGTGAAAACCAACAGCAATTATTTTGAAGTATTGGCAACTGTGGAATTGTTTGACCTCTCAGTTTTGACACATAGTCGAAATGTGACTGTAATGGTTGTTGTTGCCATTGTTGACTTCAGCTGAATAGGTTCTATCAAATGAGGAATGTTGGGTAGTAATTAATATCTCAATAATTGATGTTATAACCAATTATAACGAATTATATGAGCTTTAACCAAAACCATCCCTTAGCATTTGTTTCATAGGTGAAAACCGTCTATGAGTCGGTCACTTAATTTCGGATACTTTTTTCAACAGTATTGTAGTACATCAGTTACCCTAGATGGTTCACAAAGTTATGTTTAGTCATTTAATGAATAGCTTCATTACATTGTTTTGTCACTAACTACCAATAGTTTAGTAAGCTCCTTATATATTGTTGGTAAGAAATTTTAATTACAGTATTAATGATACCAGAATTTTTAAGAATAGTTTTCATAATGCAGTTATTATAATTTACTTTATTATTTTAAATCTAATGAAACCTGATAGTTACAATCATCTAATATTTAAATGCTTCTCTCCTAAAAAAATGTTAATAAAAATATTCAAAAAGTTCTACTGAAGAAATTAAAAGCTTCATGATACAAGATAAGAGCAAATATTATTGCCAAAGTAACTTAAAATTATCGAATAAATCAAGATTTTTTTGTCAGTTACATGCATTGTTTTTGTTAATAATAGACAACAAACACTTTTTTACATACATTCGTAACCTAGATGCGTGTTAAAAATTACATGCTTAATATCTTTGTTTGATGATTGTATTGAAGTTATTGTCTTGGAAAAAGTGAATGAATGAATGAATGAATGAAAATTTCTTTATTGTTCTTTTCATATATCATTACAAAAAAATACATATATATTAACTAGATTACAAGTATTACTTCCAAAATATCATACATTTACATTACAGTTATTTTTAAACAGATTGAATATTTGTAAATTCACAAAAAACACACACTATAGAACAATAAAGTCTGCATCCCGAGGTTAAAACCTGTATGGGATGATTACCACTGGCTTACACAATAAACACTCAAAGCTAGAGGGAATGTGGCCGACACACTAAATAAAATATTCTTATGTACATTGATTTTATAAACTAAATATATGGCTTCTCTAACACTAGCTTAGGTAAAAACTTAATTAAAATATTTTAACACTTAATGTTTAAATATATATATATATATATATATATATATACTTTCTTAATAATGGTTTAATTTGCTGTATTTAACTATATACAATATATAATAGCCTTAGTATATTCGGTAAGAGGCGTCTTAGATACCTGTAAAATATATATAGGCCTAGTTGATATATATATTATTGGAGTATATGGAAGAATGCATCTACATCTTCAATTTCTAGCAATAAAGATTTGATGAGTTTGATATACTTGTTTCGATTTTTAACTAATTTAATCTCATCTGGAAGCATGTTAAAAAATTTAGGAGCTAAAAATGTGTAAAATTTTCTAAAATGGGTTATATTAGGCTTGGGTACGCTAGCTTCCAATTTACTTCTTAAAGTCAGTTTTTTCAAATTTATGGTTTGATTTCTTTCACCACTCATGACAAAGAAAGTCCTAAGCACTTTAAACACATATAAACTCCTTAATGGTAGAATCTCTAATTGTTTAAATAGTGGGGATGTATGCTCCGACCTTTTTTTCCTGGATAGGATTCGTACAAATGACTTCTGTAATAACGTGATTGGTTTTAATGTTGTTATATAGGTACCTCCCCAAATCGCCAGGCCATACTCAAGCTTTGAATTTATTAAAGCAAAATAAACTGATCTTAGTAGCTTAACATCACATACGGTCCTCAGTAGGTAAAAAATTCTTACATATTTAATTAATTTCCCCTTTAAACACTCAACGTGATTCTTCCAAGTTACTCTTGAATCAAATACTAACCCTAGGTATTTAATTTCTTGCACTTGTTCGACAATAGGACAAATGCAGTTTCTTACCTCTAAACATGACAAGTCGTGAAATTTTAAGTCATTAGAGAAATATGCATTTCTTGATATATTGAAAATCATATATTTGGACTTTGGGCTAATCACCATGTAGTTTTTTGTAAACCACCATCTTAAACTATCTAAATCTCTTTGCATATCCATATTTATCTGATTTAACGACTTGGCTTCATAAAATAAGGCTGTACCATCAGCGAAGGCAATGAGGTTTCCCCTAAATGCCCCATTGCAGAGGTCATTGACATAAATTAGGAAAAGTGGGCCAGACAAGACTGATCCTTGTGGTATGCCATGTTTAATATAATCAGGTTCACTAAGTGAATCATTCACTCTAGTCTGCTGAGTTCTGTTACACAGATAAGAACTAAACCAATTTAAGGCAATACCCCTTACTCCGGCATTGTTCATTTTCGATAGCAGCAATGACTGGTCGACTGTGTCAAAGGCTTTCATGACATCAATAAACAAGCCTGCACACTCCCTACCCTCGTTTATACCATCATGAACTTTAATCATGAAGTTCATTAAAGCACCATCAGTATTCAGGCCTTTTCTAAAACCGAACTGATTTGCGCTAAAATAATTGTGTTTAGTCAAAAAGGATAGGAGACGCGCTTTGACTACCTTCTCTAGCACCTTAGAAAACAGAGATAAGAGTGCTATCGGGCGATAGTTGGACGGATCGTGCTTGTCGGATTTTTTATATAATGGTTTTACAATAGTTTTTTTTCAATATATCAGGAAATACGCCAGAACTTAAACTTAAATTGACCAAATAAACAAGTACATCAACAATATCATCTATAATACATTTTAAAACTGTAGGTGTAATATTGTCAAAACCAGGAGCTTTACGGTTACTAAGAGATTTCACAATGTTTTTTATTTCCATAGCATCTGTTGGGTATAGAAAAAGAGATTCAAGACATGTATTACTTCTAAATATATCCGCATGAGTAATATTTCTATGTTGTGATAGTAACGGAATTTCTAAATCGATTGTTTTCCTGAGCTCTCCTGCTACCGAGCAAAAAAATGTGTTAAAAATATTAGCGACCCGACGGGTGTCGCTAGTGGTTGGACCATTGCCATCTTTTAAAGAAATGTGACTATCTGATTTTTTTTCGTTCCCTATCAGATGATTAATTACTTGCCATTGTTTACCAACATTATGTTTATTAACATCAAATAAATTTTTATAGTAAACATTTTTTGTAATTCTTAGATCATTAATCAATTGGTTTTTTAATCTATTATAGGCTTCCCTCATCTGTGCATTGCCTGGATTTTTTAGACAGGTTTTATACAAAACATTTTTCCTACTAACTAACTTTAGAAGCCTATCATTCATCCAAGGTCGTAATTTAGTTTTTGATTTTGATTTAACTTTCACTTGTCTGTATGATTTTGCAAAACAAGAATTCAATTTACCCAAAAACAAATCAAACGCCAGGGAAGCTTCCCCACATCCATATACGACATTCCAGTTCACGTTTTTTACGTTCCTGATTAGAGAGTTGTAATCTATTTGTTGGGTTGCTTGCGATTGAGATGAGCGTGATTTATCCAAACAGCAATTGATACTGGCCGTGGTCATTCTATGGTCTGAGATGCCGGCTTCAACAACAGAGCATTCCACAACAATATTTGTATTTACTTTATGTTTAAAGAAAATATGGTCAATACACGTACTTGAGTCTGCTGTTACTCGGGTGGGTGTATTTATGTAAGACAATAATCCGTGGCTTGCCATGGTTATTTTATAACTGTCTGATACAGCTTTTAATAAATCTATATTTAAATCTCCAGAAATAAGCAAATTGTGAGACTTTATCTTTGACAAAAGAGAATCAAATTCTTCAATAAAATTATCTACAGAATATTCCTGTAGCCTGTATACAGCAACAATTTCAATAAAAAAGTTCTGATTGCATTTGACTTGTAACCGCAGGATATCAGCAGTTATTAGATTATCATTATCTATACAATCACAAGACAGATAGTCCGCTGAATAGACCATGACCCCGCCTGCTCTTATTCTAGAATTACATTTAGAATACACTGAAAAACCAGTAATATGGTACTGATCAACTTCAGAGTCTTCTATCCAAATTTCACTTAAAATTATTATATCAGGGATTATATTTATATTTTGTAAAGTTAACAAAAAATTATCAAAATTCTTCCTGACACTCCTTATATTTTGGTGAATAATTACGATATCGTTCGAATGACAATCAAATATAGAACTATTTAAGACCTCACTCATTTAAATTTCACTACAAAAATGGTACAAAAAAAAAAAAAACAAGAAATACATGTGAATGAATATATAAAAGTAACAATATCACTCACTCACACAGACCTATCAGTGGGTAGCGTCACCAGATGCCGCCGTCGGTGGGCCTACACGTTGCTTTTGTAGCGCAGCGACTTGCTCCATCGTCGTTACGGCAACCACTTTGGCTCCATCATCGGCTCGTGTCAGGATCTTCCCATTGCGTATCCACACGAACTTGATTTGAGAATCTTGCCTCAAAGCTCGCACAGCGTTGAACACTCGACGTCTCCCTGGACTCAGGCTTTCGTTGATATAAATAACATCAGCTAATCGATCCATAAATCCAATGTCTTTGGTATTCAAATTGCGCTTAACTCGTCTCTTTTGAAGAAATTCTTCTTTAGTGACTCGACGAGTAAACTTGACGATGATTCCTCTTGTGCGACTATCGGTTCCTTCTCTTACGGAACCTAGGCG
Source organism: Neoaliturus tenellus (assembly GCA_030545055.2). Classification (NCBI taxonomy): domain Eukaryota; kingdom Metazoa; phylum Arthropoda; class Insecta; order Hemiptera; family Cicadellidae; genus Neoaliturus; species Neoaliturus tenellus. The sequence continues at coordinate 343,610,051 of CM061531.1, read as the reverse complement.
ATGGCAGGCGTCTATATCAGTTTCAACTATTGGTGCTCCAATGCTATCTCCCACCTTTTTCACAAGTTGTATTAGGTTCTCATTTTTTTCCTCAGGGATACCGTGTATCTCGATGCAATTTACTCGTGAATATTGCTCCATGTCGTCCAGTCGTATTTCCAAATCCTTATTCTTCTTCAAAAGTTCACAGTTTTCTTTTTTCAATGCGTCCAAACTCTCTTTAAAACTGTTAATTGTCACCGATTGAGTTTTTATTATCTCCTTTAAGTCTTCAATATTTTCGTGGCACAATTCGACTGACTTTCCCAACTCAGTTTCCAATTCCTTTATTTGCGCCCTGGATTCCTCTCGCATTTCTTGTAACAGCTTGTACACATCTGCGATATTTACGTCGTCTTTTTCTAATTGCGATTCAACTTGCATACTTTTCCTCCTTAACGTTTTGCAAGATTCACAACGCCAAATCTCACTGTTAGCTAATAAGTAATAGTAGTGCAAAAAGGGCACACCTGGGACATGACGTCATCACGATGACGTCAGCAGTGATGACGTCATCAATGACGTCACGAATGACGTCACTAATGACGTAATATGACGTCACATGACGTCACACCTATGACGTCATGGTGACGTCATTATTGCTGACGTCATCATGATGACGTCACTGACGTTAATTAGGTCAAGGTCACGCAAGAATACAAAAAAAATTTTTTTTTGCACTTTTGCGATTCCTCAAATTTTGTTGAGAAATTGAAATTTCTCGAGGAATCACAAAAGTGCAAAAAAATATTCTTTTTATTCCCTAGCGATCAGACTCTCGACCTAATATATCCGTCAGGGGTCATTGACCCATCCCAGCAACCCCACTTGAAAAAAAAAATAATTTTTTTATTTTACTTACCCACCGAGAGACTGAGAGCCGAAGAATAATTTCTTCAAACACCCGACAGTGCGACAAACGACACGCGATCCGAACAGCACCGCGTCCGAAGACGTACTGACTTGGGCGCAGGCGGTTCTCCAGGTACCCGGCCCAGTGGTGGGGATAAGGTGGTGGTGGGGGTAAAGTGGTCAGAAGGAAGAAAAAATTAAAATTTTTGCAACAACTCATCCGAGCCCGTCCTTTACCGTAACCCGGATTGGAAATATTTCCTGAGAAATATTTATTTTTATTCTTTCTCAGGTGATCTTGGAACTTGTGAAATTTCAATCAAACCAAAAGTGAAAAAATTTTTTTTTTTTTTGTTATTTGAAACTTTGCCGAAAAATTAAGAAATGTTTGATATTTGGCTAAATATTTAAATTTAAACTCAATATAAGTAAATTGAGTGCAAAAAGTGAGATGTGCACACCACAAGAGTTGAACAGCAACTGAGCAAGTCTCTCCGTGTATCTGAGGTACTCGGCAGGGTGGTGGGGATAAGGAGATGGTGGGGGTAAAGTGGTCGGATGAAATGAAAAAAAAAATTTTTTGCAAACTATACAACTGAGTTTGTTATTCAGCAATAGGCGTAAGAAAAAAAAATATTTTTTATCCACATTGCTCAACATGTTCAAACGTGTTCAAGGTCAACCATTTGAAGTTTTAAAAAAAAATTATTTTTTATTTTATTTACAAATTACAAAAATCCTCCTTCATCCCCATATGTGCTGTCCGGACTTGTGCTTGATGTTGTCGAAGAATTTTCTTCACAGCAACATGTTCCTTGTGTATTTTGGACTACCCCTTCTGCTTCATCCATACTGTCATCGATGAGTGGACAGTCGTATTCCAAGTTCATTTTTATTATCATCCCTGGATTTTGAAGAAGCCGCATGTGCAATTTTTCATAGATTTCTTTTAGGTATTGAAGGCTGTCAACAAGTAATTCCCACTTCATTGTGTGTAGTGTAACCTTTAGCATAGCTGAGTTGGAAATGAAGCCAGACTTGCATGTAGGATTGGTCTTTTGGAATTGTGGTGGTGGGGGTAATTGATACAACCAGACAGGTTGAAACATGTTCAAGGTTAACCATTTGGAGTTTTAAAAAAGAAAATTTTATTTACAGAGTAATGTTGAAAACTGGCAATTTGGCTGCTTTATCTGAACACTCGATGCATTTTAGGCAGTATACAACTGCGTATACCAAGTAGAAGAAGATTGCAATCAATAAGGCCAAGATTATGAAGAGATCTAATTTTAAAATTTTCTGAATTAGCATATGATCCTTCCTGATCCGTCTTTCTTCCATCCTTCTTTCCATCATCTCCACTAGATCCACATGCTGGCATCTTATTCTCCCCAGGCTTTCTGCTTCATCAGCTTCATATATTGGTGGTGGAACATCCATGTTTGCAGCTTGAAAGATGAAGATGTAATGAAACACATTGGTGTTGTCTCTCGGGTCTCCCAGAGTAAAAGTGGTGGGAGATGAGGTAGAATGGTGGGGGAAGTTTGAATTTGAAAAAAAATATTATTTGAATATTTTTATTTAAGTTTACACCTGAACATGTTAGAACATGTTCAAGGTCATCCAATTTGTGTTTTAAAAAAATTCTATCTTGCTACAATACTGTAGCAAGATAGGTTTTTTTTATTTTGTTTTTATTTTATCATTCCTTTATTACAATACAAAAATATGCATATTGAAGTACAATGAGGATACAAAATATAAATATTAGTCAGGAGAAATATTCCAAGTTTGGACTGGCTTGAGTCTTCATGGATGATCTGGACGAATAGGCTGAAGAAGTTGATGATGGTGACCTAGGTGGCTCGTCATCCCTGGGGACATGAGGGCATTTTGTGTTGCAAGCAAAAATTTGCATGTTCAATCGGTATCCCTGTTCGATTAGTGATTTAAATTCTTGAATAATTCCGTTTAATTCTTCCATATTTCTTACAAATACTTCTTCATAATTTGCACATTTTACAGTTAGAGCCATGTCGATGTTTTCAGTATGATGTCCAAAGGCGGAATGAATATTAGCATGGTTGTTTGAAGGTAGTATGAAATAGTGGTGGGGGGAAGGATTTTACACGCTGTCTGATGGGAGGTGGCTAAATTTTTTCCAACTAAACATATTGATTGAACAAATAGCACAAAGTTCTTTAGGTGTATGGTAACTTAAAACTGGAGCCACATGACCATATTGTAAACATCCATCATCTTGTAGGAATTGTGCCGGGTTAGAGACAGCAGCCCTTCCACAACTTCGACAAAATTTTGTACCATCACCAAACTTGTACCAACCAAAAGTGTTGTAACCTCTGTTGTCTAGCTTGTACTGTTTGATAAAAATTTTAATTTGCTGAGGAGCGTTGGATCGTAAAGTATGGCTGAATAGCTGTTGATCTTCAATAATTTTTCTTACACAAAGCTCAAATAGGGTGCTCATCGTTTGACAGTTGCAATCAAACTGAACTTCTTTACAGTCTGTATGCTGGTAACCCAAAATGGTGGGGGAAAACACACACACACACACACACACACACACACACACACACACACACACACACACACACACACACACACACACATATTGCTGTTTGAAAAAAATTTATGTTTAATTTGTGCAAAGGTCAAAGGTCAAGGTCACCCCAGAGCTTTAAAAAAAAAGGCAACATATCAATATGTGAAAAATTTTTTTTGTTTCACATATTGATATGTTGCCTTTTTTGTGTTTTTTTTTTGTTTTTTTTTTTGTTTTTTATCTTTATTTAAAACATTACAAACAAGATTACATGACAAAAATATATATAGTTAACAAATACAAACAGATACAAGAAAGAAAAAATTATTTTTTTTTTAACACTGCTGCTTGTCTGCGATGTGGATGGTAAGCTCGGTGGAGTTGCTGCCGCTGCATCCGTGGGACACCAAGTAGAGACATCCCGGTTGAATGGAGCGTAGATCTTCATTTTGTAGTAGGTGGACAAATCTCTTCGGAAGGTAAATTTGGAATTTTGCTTCATCCCCCGGAGTATATGGTGCTTCGCTGAGACTGCAGCAGATTGCTTCGCCGACAGTAGTTTCCATTTTCTTCAGTGCATGTATAATATAATGTTTTTCATCCTTGAGTTCAGAACATTTTTTTACCGGCAAAATTGTAGACTTGGAGTGGGCGTTGAATTGTTCCACCAAAGTCTGCAGAAACTGGTTGGATGCCATGGTTGTTCTAGAGGTCCTCGCTGTCTTCTTGCTCTGAGATGTTGTCGTCTCGGAATCTCGAGTAATACTCGTGCCAGGTCTCGGTCTGCTCCTCGCTTTTATAATCGCCGTTACCCCCACCACCATCGCCGATTTCTCCATCTTGCAGGTAAGTCGCTAATTTCAAAGCGTTTTTTAACGCACAGTGCCTGTCCCTTTCATGTTCCACACTTTGTGTGCAAATACAAATGTTTTCAGCAATAAATTTAAAATTTTTATCTATTTGCACATCTTTAACTGGAGTAGATGTAAATTGTTCTATCCATCTTTTCTTTTCAAGTCCTTTTGTGTAAATATTAGTAAATCTGTTTGAAAATTGATGCATAATATGATACAAGTCTGAATAACTGGTAAAACCGTCATACCAATCGATGTGATGAAAATATTTCCAAGTCCATCGGTTTGTTGTTGCGGCTTTGGTGGTTAGTGAAGAAAAAGAGCATGGTGGTTTAAATAAAAATGTGTAAGGAATATTTTTATCTATATCGTAAAATACAAGTTCTTTAATTATAAACCGATCATCGTTACCACGAAAAGCTTGAAATTCAATAATACCCGGCTTGGACTTGATTTCTTCTTCCATGTCCATTTGAAAGGTCACCCGTCTATCCATCACGGTGTCAGAAGGTCAACTGTTTTCCACACCACGGTAGGCATTTATTTATGCCAGGCCGTACAGTTGAAGGCGCGTTGGTGTATATTTAACGTGGGCACCATCCCCGGTAGGCCTACACCCACAAAATTTTGAATTTTTTATTGAAAATTTGCCAATTCAAGTGTAAAGTGTTGTGAAAAATTTTAAAATTTTATTTAACTTTCCATCTGGTCATTTTTGTTGTAGTCATTCTCATCACTTTGATCCTTTTCATCACTGAAATGTGTTTCTTCATCCAATTTTACAGAATTATTTTTTTCTTGCACATATTGTTCCAATTGTCTCCACATTTGAACTTCATGAGGAATTCTATTGAATATTGAAGTGTCCACAGGTCCATACAAAATTGGTGCATCCGGTTGTTTGTCCAAAGTGTCTGTTAAATAATCTTTAATAATTGAACTGGAGAATACTAGCTGTCTTAAATATCTTGTAATTGGTTCCGTTGCACATGTTAAAATAAAAAATTCTTCTCTGTTCAGTTGAATTTTTATGTCATGTTTGGTTGTATCTCTAAATCTCATTTGATGTTCACCTCGGTGTTTAATAATATCAATTTCCAAGTCTGAATCCAATAGTCCTACTTTTGTTTTCCTGCCAAACATGTTGCTATTAAAGTAACATTCCAACAAATGGAGGTGTTTCATAAAAGATTCCCAAGCATTGGCTGTAAACAAAATCATTTTTGTTCCGTGAGTTAAAATTACTGTAGGTGAATAGTCGGTTGATTTCATAACTCCAATTAAAACACTTTTATCCAAACTTGAAGAGATTGGATAAAAAATTCGTAAAAATACCTACATCAAAATATTTGGTGAAATATTTTCTTCCACATTTCTCTTCCTCTTGGACAAATATTTCTTCTTTTTACCTTTTTCTTCTTCTTGATCTGCGCCGTGTTGCTGTTCATTCATGTCCAAAAATTCTGAAATTTCTTTTTCTATATCGCATTCCGTTGTACCACTAGTAGAAGCCATATTGAAGATGATGCTACCCATACGATGTCAGGCAACAAACTGATCAGGAGCGACCTGCGCGCTCCCCTTTTATAATCGCGCCCGTGATTGAAATTTTACAAAAACGATTTTTTATAAAACATTTTTAACAATTCCAGTCAAAGGTGTGTAAGTGACAATTTTATCATGTAAAATTAAACAATATGCAGTTGTATTTGCAGGTATAGGCTCGTTGAATTCCATTTCTATCTTTATGTCAACACTTGATGATTTTACTGATTCATTTTGTTTAGAACAATCAATTACAACTATTGTGTAACCATCTAAGTATTCTTCTGGTGATAATAAAGGTGTATTTGTTTTACCGTAATATGAATTTTGGAATCTCGCATACATATCGTATAATATACTGTACTTTTTATTAGCGAATGACACATTTAAATTGTCGTAGGGGAAAAACTGTGAATTCAAATAAACTTTAATATTTTTTAAGTTGCAATGATCAAATTTGCCTGCATGTTTTGTGATACTGTCTCTCCTACCTGTTTGTAAACCAAATATAATATACCTGGCTCGTTCTACGTAATTAGATGTTTTAACAGTCCAAGTGTGTCGATCCGCAGCAGGTAAACTGGGATGTTCATGGAATTCCCAACTTCTAAAAGGAATTACAATATCACGATCAGCCTTTAATTTCCTTAATAGTAGCATTCTATGCTCGTCAGCTAATTTAACATGTGGAACTCTCCATACAATTTTGTCTAATGTTAATTTCCATTCTAAAGTTGCATCTGTTGTACCGTCTGGAGCTTTAATAATGTCTTTATCGTTAGAAGATCTCAACAAAACTAATTCTTGTTTAACATTTAATATTATTTTTCTATAATCTTCAGCAAATCCAAGCAACAAACGTAATGGAATATGAAAATCAAAATATCCCTTTGTATTCGGAGTGATTGTGTCATGTTCAGGTAAAACCCATCCGGCAGGTTGAAGTAAATTGGTTTCATTAGGTGATATAGATGTTATCCCTTTTAAAGTTGTTGCAATACCTACTTTTTTAGTGGAATCAACTGTTACACCTGATATTTCATATCTAATTTCATCAAACAGGAAAGCCATAGGATTATTTATAAATGGAACTGTTGTACCAGTAGTAGAACCATCCTTTTTAGTAACTTTTCCTTCGATATACAAGTAACTTTCACATGGTAGTGTGTAAATGTCCTGATGTTGTATAGGAATACGAATTTCGTCGTTATTGTTCAATTTTGATGAAGTGTAAGGGTTGTGGGTGTGATATTCTTTTTCCCATAGGGTTTCGTCGAATGTCGGACCCTGCGCTATATCCAGTATATCCATAATCGGTTAATTTTAAACCAATCTTTTCTAAGAAACGAATGTTCTCGCGTGTTAACTCCTCCACAGCTGAAGAGCTACTAATGCGGTTTCCCGTAGGTTGTCCACTTTTAAATGATAAACCCATGATTTTTGTATTAAAGTGTCGATTTTAAATGTAATCTAACTGTAATTGGCTCTTCTCGGAAATCTATCAAGTTACCGTCTTGATCCAATACGTTCAACACGATGTCTGAAATGAAAGTGGTGTTCAACGGCAGATATACTAGGTTTTGTGGCTTTTCAACAATTTTAAATCCTGGAGGTACACTCGGGTAAAAAGTATGTATTATATGGGTATTTGCTCCATCTCTGTAAGCTCCCTGTATAATGTTACAAGTTATATCTATACTATTGACTTTTAATATTGTTACAGTTTGTTTACCGGAATGTGTTTGATTTGGTTCTAAAATTGGTCCATCTTTGGGAAATCCTAACAATTCACCAATTGAGTGTTCCTGAGTAAAATCTATATAATATTTGGAGTTAATTTCAGCTTTCATCGTATTGTTATTACCTTTTAATGTTATATTGTCTTTTCCCATTTTATTTTGCAAAAATTCATTAATATGATCAATTTCATAAGAACCTGTGGGTAAACTGCAAACTTCTAAGTCTGTAAACTTCCCACTGGCATCTTTTCCTTTATAGTAATGCAATAAGTTATTTTTATCTTCCGTAACATTGGGAATAGAGTTGTAAGTTGTAAAATCCAACAGTGCCGCTTCCCAAAATCTTCCTTCTTGCAAGCGTAACGCTGGAAAAAGGATACTTCGCAAAGTGGACGATTTTCCTGTTAATGATACCGTATAGGAAGACATCTCAATTGTGACTGATACTTTTAGCTAGGAATTCCAAACATAAATGGCCGCATATTAAAGTGTTATCAGGTTGTTCTCTTTTATAGTTGTAATATATGTTTTTAGCAGATTTAAAGTAATGCTCAAGTTCTTTAGGTGGTGGTAAATTGCCGAAACTATCAAAGTAATATATATTTTCACCTAATTTCTTATAACAAACCCAATGAGTGCCAGGACCTTCAGAATTGTCTAAATTTACAATACCGGTTTCGTTTTTCCACATTTTAACTGGTAAATCATCTTTCATAAAGACACCGCGAAAAAATGGTATTTTTAAACATGAAATGTATTTAAATAATTCGATATTTGTTAACGCTTTATGTGGTATTACTAATTGATTTCTTTTATTTAATATGCACGATATGGTCTTAGGTATAGACCTGCCCCGTTTTTTACCATTGACCATACTGTTGGTTTTTTGCTACCCTTTCTGGTGGAACGTCGTTTTCTTCTAATATTCCCTCCATGTTTTGTTTTTGCCGATCTCCTTTTCACTCTTCTCCTCCTTTTTCCACCTCCTACCGTTGTTTTAGCCTTCATACCTGCTGTTACCGCTAAAGCTGCTGCTTTCTCTGCAATACTAGCGTCACTAGACTTTACTCGTTGCCAAGCTATATCCGCGAGCTTTTTATCAGCTATTGATCTATTTTTTGTATCGCTAAATGTGGAATATGCTATATCGTGTTCTTTACAAGCCTGATCTAACTTATTTATGCCTGGATCACCTCTTTCCAGTCGTTTTTTCAATTTAGTTCCTGGTCCGCAATACTGATAACCTCCCGGTATGTGAAATTCGTATGGTAAAGCGTCTATTGCTCTATTTACGACAGATCCTACTGGAATTCGATTTAAAGCTTTACTTAACAGAGAAACCGCTGTGGACGTGATACCGCCTCCTTTCCGTATAGTGTCTCGATATGGACTGGTGTAATGAAACGTCATGATTGTCTTTTATATTGGAAAAGCGTAACCTATGTGTTACCTCTATGACAGGTTGCACATAAATGAAGTCATTTATTGTGTTCTTTTATTAAATATCAATATCACCCCAATTTGATGATCTAAACTGTTGTGTATTAGGGTGAATAAAGTATTTTTTAAAAATTTCCCGTTTAATCCAACCACCTCTCGCGGCTTCATCCCAAATTTTATGACCTGGTCCTCCTTGAAGAACTTCCGGTGTGAAATGATTGTGTAAATCAAATATCGCATTACCTAAAACTTTTACAAGAAAATTAACAGTGACGGCATCATCTACATGTTCAGGGTCTCTAAGCTCTGTTATACGTTTATTATTACAAGTATACACTTTACTATCCTTTAATGATGTTGTGATGGTCTGTCCTACAGTTGCAGCATCATTTGGGTGTCTTCCTGCTCTCAAGTTTGTAATATTGTTATCATTACATGTAAAAACTGCAAAGTGTAAATTTGGATCTAAATGTACGGTTTGTGATAAAGCAGCTGCATCATGATCCTCATGACCCCATGACACATTTGATAACTTTTTATCCATGCAATCCCAAGCATTATTTTTGTATGTTAATAAATTAAATTTTTCATTACCTTGAATGAATTCATCCCCTTGCTTCGATACTACTTGATTTTGTTTTACAAAAGAGGTTGTTTCTTGTTTTAAGGTTTCCATCATTTGACCCACTGTTGCACCATCTGATGGTGCCGAACCATCTTTAACATTTGCTAAACAATTATTAAAACAATCTATAACCCCTACATCACGTATGATACAATGATCTTTAATATATTTTAGATTTACAGCATCGTTTTCAGTTTTTGGATAACCGATATCATTAATAACAAATTTATAAAAAGAAAATCCATCTTTTGTCTTTTTAGGTATCAAGGAATGTAAATAGCGTCTATTCACGCTGTCTTTTTCATCTTTAGGGTCATCTACGTTGGATATACGTTTATTGTTAGCACTATACGTTTTTCCATTGAATTTTAACGTATTTTTTAATTCAGATGACAAATAACCTTTGTTTATTGCATCACCGTTTTCATTTGGTTTACCAACGTTGATAATTCTATGATTTTCTGCATCATATGTGTTATTGTGTAGTCTTAATGTTGGTGATAGCTTTTCCTTTACTATTTTTAAATTTACTGCATCGTTTTCGTCCGTGGGATCTTTTATGTTTTTTAACCTTTTATTACTAATATCATAATCTCCTTCAGGTGTTTGTAGTAAACCAGCACCTCTTTTTAAGTTATTCGCGTAATATAATCCATCCGAGGAATACCGTCCGAACTTGTCGACACTCATGGTGCAACTGAATAGCATTTTAGGGGGTAACGCATTTTTATGAGATTACCCCGCGGTTTCTAAGTTCATCCACTAAAGCCACCCATTCGTTTTCCAATCCAGTATGACCCGCTTCTTTGGCTTCATGTATTAGTTTCATTCTATCCACCAACTTATTGATATTATTGTAATAAATTACGTTTGTATTGTATAGTTTCTTCAGAACTTTAAAAGGTGCGATGTACAAGATGTTTTCAAACAGAGGATCGCACGTATGGATTGATATGTTACCAAAACTAATAAAAGATTACAATAACAAGTTCCATAGAACAATTGGTATGAAACCAAACCAAGTGACTAGGAAAAATGAAAAACTCGTATTAAAACGTAAAAAAATAAATACTAAACTAAAAGTTGAAAAATTAAAGCCTAAAGTGTTTAATGTTGGTGATAAAGTGCGGATAAGCAAATACAAAGGTGTATTCAGTAAAAGATATCTGCCAAATTGGACAAATGAGGTTTTTACCGTATTTAAGGTGCAACCTACAGTACCGGAAACTTACATTTTAAAAGATAATAAAGGACAATTGCTCGAAGGGGGGTTTTATGGACATGAAATGTTAAAATCCACAGTAGGTGATGTATATCTCGTTGAAAAGGTGTTACAACGGAAAAAAGATAAAGTGAAAGTGCGATGGTTAGGATTTAATAAGAGTGAAGATTCTTGGATACCTAAAAAGGATCTCATATAATGATGGAGCATCATTTTAGGTTGAACCTTTACAAAGGATGGAGATAATACCGCAAAAGGATAGTTTTCCTATTAATAATATTGATGAACTCACGGTGGACAATTCAGAATTAAACAGTGGCAAACATGGTGTTTTGTTACCAAACACGGTGCGTTGTCTTGTAACCGGTCCATCCAATTGTGGTAAAACAAATGTAGTATTCAATTTGATTACAAACCCAAAAGGATTGCGTTTCAATAACTTGTATGTCTTTTCCAAATCATTACAACAACCCAAATACCAATTATTAGAAAAAATATTTAATAATGTGCCAGAAGTGAAATATTACAAGTTTGATGCAAGTGAAAGTGTAATGCAACCGCATGAAGCTAAACCATTTTCAGTTTTTATATTTGATGATGTATCTTGTGAAAACCAAAACACTATTAGGAGCTATTTCGCTATGGGGCGACATAACAATATAGATAGCATTTACATAGGTCAGACTTATAGTAAAATACCAAAACAACTGATAAGAGACAACGCAAATGTGTTAATTGTATTCAAACAGGATGAAACCAACTTAAAACACATATATTACGATCATGTCAATGCGGATATGTCATATGAACGGTTTAAAGACATATGTGGTAAGGCTTGGGCTGAAAATTATGGATTTTTGACAATTATGAAGGAACAACCACTAAATAACGGTCGATACAGGATAGGTTTCGATAAATTTATATTAATTCACTAACCATTATATCATGCAATCATTCTTGTACAGCACGTCTTGCTACAAACATGGTTAACCAAGAAAAGTTAGTAAAGGAAATTAAATCACTTAGTGATTCTATTCGGGCTAAAAACAGAGCGTTAAAGTTAGGTATCAGCGAAAGGGAGAAATTTCTTGAATCTACTTTTAAACCTATTACAGAGCCTTTGAAACGATTGAACAAAAAATTGACTAAACCTTCTTTTCAAGGTGATATTATTGCTCCGATAACAGAATATGAAAGGGAAAGTGTAATATCAGAAGATATTAGCGAGGAGGACCCGGAAGCCTCCATATTTAGTGATACAACGGCAGAAAAAGAAGATGTATATGCTGGTAGTGAAGAAGAAGTGGTATCTATAGCGAGTGAAGAAGAAAAAACAGAAGGAGAACCATCAAACATAAGCTTATTGGGTGAAAATATTCATACAAAAGGACCTTTAGGAAGAAAATACTTGTTAAAACTGTTAATTGGAACTGATTCTACTAAAAAATACCACAGTTATGGAGCAAGAATGTCCAAAGAAGGTGTAATGATTGGTAATAGCAAATTAGATGTCGATGAACATGATAATATTCACGTAGGTGATCAAATATATAAGGGAACAAGGGGACTATTTGAATTATTATTTGAAAATAAACCTTTAAAAGCATTGGTAAAAAATGATGATTTGGAAGTGTATAGCAAAATTTTGGAACAAACTAATGCATATAAAAGAAATTATTTACCTGAAGCACCCATAAGTAGGGGGTTATAGCCGAAGGTAAGGAAGGGCGGGATGAGCGGGATGAGCCCCCCCCCCCCCCCCCCCCGAGACCAACCCCCCCCCCCCCCCCGAGACCCCAGAGCTGCTGATCCCCCCCCCCCCAAATAGTAGAGGTGTTTGGTGCAGTTTTATTTTTTTTTTTTTTATTTTTTTTTTTATTTATTTATTTTTTTTTTATTTTTTTTTTATTTATTTATTTATTTTTTTTTTTATTTTTTTTTATATATTTCGTACATTCTCATCTACATAATTACTTTCCCGCCTTAACGCTACCCACGTCATCAACGCTAGTTACATAACCGTCCGCCTGTCCTTGAAACTCGCGCGCTATTTACAAAATGTCGCTCACCTCAAACACTGCAAGTAAGCGTTTCACTCAGTCTTACACAGTCACTAGTGCGGTACAGACATGAGCGCGTCCGGATTAATAGACGACTACTTGAATGCATTCATGGCCGACATCAACGCTGCGGACGACAACGCTACAGTTGAACAGATACCAGTTCCACCATCACCGAGGCCTAAGAAGAGGATAAGACCTACGCCTAAACCTAAAGTGGAAGAAACAGCAAAACCAGGATAGGTTCCAAAACCGTCAGACGACTGTCCCATCGTGTCGTGGCTTGAAAACGGACAATTTTATGCGGTGCAGAATCCATCAAACAGCGGACCAGTGCTTTAAAAATGGAAATGTATGACGGTTCGGATATGGTGTACAGATGCGGATTATTTATAGACAAGAACAGTGAATTATACGAGAGCGTCAACCAGGTAGTGGACAAGTCAGAGAATATGTGGATTAATAAAGCTACGGGAGTACCGAAGATTAGCGGCTTGACGCAAACAGTAACACGATACAGTAAGACAGTAGAGAAACCGAAAAAGCCAGTGTTAAAACCGAAAAAGCAAGCTGCGCGTAGAAGACCCACCAAGAAAACATTGTAGGAACAACGTCTAGACACTGTGGAATGCAACCTCATCAAACACCTGCGCTCATAAAAAATCCATGATGGCCGCCACCCTTCTCGACCACCTGCACAAACAAAAGAAGCGGAACGACCCTTCTCGAATTTCATCGACCACCTGCATCCGGCCACCTGCACAAACAAAAGATTGGACACCTGCGGGACGACCCTTCTCAGATTTCATCGACCACCTGCGCAAACAAAAGAAGATTTACGATGTCTAGACACTGTGGAATGTGCCAAACACCTGCAAGACGACCCTTCTCACGTTTCATCGACCACCTGCACTGAACACCTGCGCACATAAAAAATTCCAAGATGGCGTCGTGGGCAACAAAAACCGAACGGACGAACTGTCCGAGCATCATTCTTCGCCTGGAGACCACTTCGACTAGTCGCATCATCCACATACTCTCTCATCATTACCATGTCGAGCATCAGCAACATGACTTCAGAGTCCGCACCTGGTGTAACGATGGACCTGCGAACATCATTGAACACCTGCAAATCCAGCTCTCCGGCCTACACCCGCCTGTCTGATCTGCGAGAGGAGTGCAGCTATGCGATCAGCGGGATGGAGCGTGTGACTACTCCATTCGGCGAGACAGTCGTCGTCATTCTCGAGGGACAAGTCGGCGATGATTTCTTCCTACGAGTCTACCTGCCCAGGCGTTTCAACCAAGTCCTGAGCGATCACGACATCGAGCGTTACAACAGCGGCTTCGAAGATCGCCTTCGTCTGGTGAAGCGCAGTCCACTTCCAGGCAGTAAATTCACACCGTTGGAATTTTTGTAAAGCAAGAAAAAGAAGACTCAAGATTTAATTAACCTTTATAAATTTTGATAGCTTTCGTAAGCAATAAAAATCCATGTACATTACAGCATAAACTAATGTCTTTTATTTTAAGATGAAACCCCAAACCTTTATTTTAAGAAAAAGTGTGTGTGTTATTAGTTTTAGTGTCAGTAGCAGTCATGAGCTTGAAGTGGCAACATCCATTCTCAGCCATTGTGGCTGGTCCTTCAGGTAGTGGTAAATCACATTTTGTGTCCAAGTTTATTGAACACATAGATGAAATGTGTGATGTAAAATTTACCAAAATTAACTGGCATTATGGTAGTGGTGGAGGAGGAGGTGATGTAAGTAATTCCAAAATAAACCACATTGAGGGGTTTACCAGACTTGAGTGATTATGATGGTAAGGAACCGATACTGGTTATAATTGACGACATGATGCGTGAGGCAGACGATAGAGTGGTGGATCTATTCACGAAGGGTTGTCATCACCGTAACATCAGTGTGTTCTTCATTACACAAAATCTTTTTCATCAGGGTCGTGGGCAGAGGGACATCTCACTAAATGCTCACTACATTATATTTTTTAAAAATCCCAGGGACAGAGTACAAATCAGATATTTAGCCAGGCAGATATATCCAGACAGCCCAAAGTTTATAGAGGAAGCTTACGCTGACGCCACGAAACACGCGCATGGCTATCTGCTTTTGGATTTGAAACAGTCGACATCCGAGGACATGAGAGTACGCACTTGCATATTTCCCGAGGATCGTGTAAACTATGTGTACTTGCCAAAGAAAAAATAGCTAGTCAGTCGCAATCATGTCGTGCTTGAAGAAGGATGCACCGCTGCTCAGAGCGCTGATACACGTAACACCCAAGGAACGCAAGGCACTGTTAAAGGTTTGTGACAAGAGTCGCATTCGTTCAGTCTGCGAGTGCGCCTATAACGTGCTACGTGGGAACGTGCCTCTGTCGAGTAAGACTAAAAGCCAGTTGAGCAAACATAAAGTGGCTCTGAGACGCTTAGTAAGACAAGGAGAGTGTTGGGGAAAGAAACGAAATTATCTAGTGCAGAAAGGAGGTGGAGTTTTTATTCCATTACTGTTGGGCACAGTGTTACAGGCAGCAGTCAGTAGTGCATTAGGAAAGTGAAATGGATGTCCAGACAAAAGCATTTTATTTGACTTTACTTAGCGGTACGCCCCGCTCAGCAAAATATTATCCGAAAAATAACACGTCTGATTTCACCGTACAACTATTGAAGTACATTTGCTTGGACAGTAGAGATTGGGAAGTAGCGCTCGTAGAAGTACATTACCCATGTTCGTTCTCAACAGTAGGGTCCGATGCTTTGCTACAAGTAGTTGGTACAAAAAAGGAAGAACCCAAGAAGTCTGTGGGAAAAGAAGGTAAATCAGTCAACAAAGAAGGTGAATCAACCATCAAAGAACCGACCAATAAGAAACCCAAAATATTCGCACACTTCGAAAGACCGAAACCCGGATACTACAATTCAGTTGAAGAATTGGTGGAAAACATCAATGGGCTGAATTATGTAAAGAAAACTGGAACTATATTCAGTCTTGACGAAGCAAAGCGTCTTAAAGTATCGTTAGGAACTGCGTTGGGACCTGTCACAAAAGTAATTTATTCCCAATCACTCGCACTTCAGTTGGGAACAGCATCGACAGATGATATAATATCTGAACCAAGTTTACTTAAGAGTACTAGACCGGCTAATTTAAATCTTGGTTTACCAGCACTTATGCTCGTGCACTGCGATCTGGTTGAAGAACAAATTTTAAGCGATGATCGTATACCACTATTGAGGATTATCAATATATCCCACTCGATAAATGATTACGGAACGTACAAGACGGCATACATAAGTGATCCGCACTACGTGCCGGTGAGAAAGAAGACATTCGAAAGTGTGAGAATTTATGTGAAGGACATCTTAAAGCGAAATCTCTCATTCCGTCACGGAGCGTTGACCGTTAAACTACACTTCCGACCGGCCGCCGCTGCTGTAGATCAATAATGGAGCACGCAAAGAAGATGGCCATCGTCCCGCAAGAGCTTATTGAGCGTTTACAGTCTACATCATCAGCATCATCATCATCATCATCGGAGAAGACATCAAACAATTTGTCCACTACGGAAGGACTGGATGTGGAGATGCAGAAAATAATGAATAACAAGAATATAGACGATAGTGAAAAATGGAAACTGTACAATCAGGCGTTGCAACGTTTCTTACACTTTGCCTCTAATAATCGCCAGCCGATTAATATTCCAATCGTGGATGCGACATTCAGTGATGATGCCCAACACCCGACACGGGGTGCAGCGGAAGGGCCAGTCGATGAGATTGTCGAAATGTTCTCAAAGACATACAGGAGTGACGCCCGCAATCTGTTACGATTTATGAAAAAACCCGATAGTCGAATCAGTTGGGATATCAACTACTCGGTGTTTATCGATGGTCGAAAACTACCGAATGCAAATATAGTTGATATTTTGAATAACATAGTGAGAGTTCGAATGACCGAACGTATACCGCCAGGATGGATGGAAGTGATGACCGCTTTGAAAGAAATGAATGTACCTCTAGAATTTATAAATAATACCAGAGCGTTACGGGAATTGAATGACACATTCAAATCATCATTGCGGATGACCAGTTCACCGAGTGCACCATCACCGCGCAGAACACCGATGCGAGAGCGGCTACGTTCGTGGGCGGTAGTGAAACGAGGAGCTAAGGAGCGGCGCGGTGAGACATCATTACAGAGAACATTACGTGAGGTCGATGATTATCTAGCGAAAACACCGATTGAAGAAGCGGCGACCGGCGGCTATGCTACGTCAACTCCTGCAAACAGGGATGAATACCAGTGGGAAACGGAGCCGCTGGGCTTTCTAGACAGGTGGGAACCGTATCCGGCCAAGTGAGTATGGATCGTCTCTATTACAACCCCGGCGAGCCCGGCGCGTTCGGCGGTGTCGCACCGCTAGTGCGAGCTGCACGCAAGAGAGATATTTTAAAGTCGAAAGTAATCGAATGGTTACAATCACAGGATACTTATACATTACACAAGCCTGCCCGTAAACGCTTCCCACGCAATCAGTACTCTGTTTTCGGCCCGTATGAACTGTGGCAAGCGGACTTGAATGATATGCGAGGATTGAGTAAATACAACGATGGAGTCAATTACCTGCTGACCGTGATAGACGTGTTCAGTAAACGTCTGTACGTGAGAGCGTTGAAGAGAAAGGAAGGTGCAGAAGTGGCAGTGGCATTCGATGAAATATTCAAAGAAGCGACTAAAACTCCACGTTGCCTCCAGTCTGACAAAGGAACAGAGTTTACCGGCACCAAGACCAGACAATTATTCAAAAAGTACGGAATAAAATATGTGACTACGCAGAATCCCGATGTTAAAGCGGCAGTAGTGGAACGCGTGAACCGCACGCTAAAGTCTCGCATGTGGCGTTACCTGACTTACAAAAACACTTACCGATATATCGATGTACTGAACAAACTGGTGAAAGCATACAATGCCAGTGAACACAAGAGTCTCGGCGGTGGATTGCGCCCCATCGATGTGAAAAATGATCGGACGATAGCACAAGTGCTACAACGCATGTACAGTAAAATTCCACGTCGTGTTAAGCCCAAACTCAAGATTGGTGACACTGTACGCATAGCAAAGGAGAAGGGTACATTCGCCAAAGGCTACGAGACCAATTGGAGTAACGAAGTGTTTACTATTCGTAAAGTGAACACTCTGATGCCGTTGCCCATGTACACGCTGGCGGACCTCAAAGGTGAAGTTTTGACCGGCCAGTTTTACGAACACGAATTACAGAAAGTAATCTATCGGAGTGATCAGCTATTCAAGATTGACAAAATTCTGGACACTCGTGGCAGAGGCGCCAGTAAGCGTTATTACGTCAAGTGGCGAGGATACGGAGACGAGTTTAACTCTTGGGTGAGAGCGCAAGACTTGCAAAATGTCTAACTCACAATTCTTCCTTACGCTGCCCAGCAACAGTTCTATGGAATATTTCCCCAACAATAAGGTGTCAAACTACACTACGCATCTTTCGAAACAGATACGATTGGAAGGTGCGTGGGAGATGGCTCTGGTGGAATCTCACTATCCATGCTCATTTCCATTAGTGAACAAAAACGAGATTATAATAATCGAACAGGATACTATTCTTTCCGCCATAGATTTAGGAGATACAGACAAGTACACGTTTACTCTGGACATGGGTTACTACAAGAATATAACCGAACTGGTGAATATGATCAATGATGCGAAGGGTCTCATCGATTACGTAGAGTTCACTTATGACAAAGATGCGGACAGAGTGGAAATAAAAATACTGAAAGAAGACGTGGTTGCAATACATTTAGACAATAAACTGGCTTTACAATTGGGATTCGATCCGCAACAGAAGGACATTGTGAAAAACAATAAAGCGTCATGGCCCCCGAATCTATCGATGGGGCTTCCAGCTAATATGTACGTGTACTGCGATCTGATTGAGCCACAATTGATCGGTGACACTTCTGCCCCACTATTGAAGATTATCAACATTGACAGAGGCGACTACGTGCACGGTGCCAATAAGACTGTACTCTACACCAGCCCGCATTACGTACCGATCACCAAAGGAGCATTCGAGACTGTGGAAATCGACCTCAGGGATCACACGGGGCAAAACCTGTCATTCCTGTTCGGGACGTCGTACGTGAAGCTGCATTTCAGAAGAGCTCTGCATAATAATTAACTGTAAAAATGGCTTCGAACGATCCGTACATGGCGTACTACTATCGCCAGCATTCGCAGACGGGCGGATCGATAGAAAAAGTGTTTCGCGGTGCCGCCTACCAGAGAGGACATGGAGTCGGCAGCTTCTTGGGCGGAATGTTTCGCACCGTATCTCCGATAATCAAGAGCGGAGTTGCAGCATTGGGCAGAGAAGCCTTAAAGTCCGGAATGGGTTTCCTCGGTGATGTCACTCTACGTACGAAACATCCCAGAGATGCGGCAGAGGAGCGCATGAAAGAGTTTACCGGCTCGTTGAAACGCACGGCCGATGACAAGATTGAACGAGTTCTCCGTGGTGGCGGTGGCAGTGTCAAGCGTCTGCGGCCGGCATCCAAAAAGCGCGGATCGCGTAAGAGTGGCGCGAAACGCGCAACGCGCAAGACTTCCGCGAAGCGCGCAATGCGTGGCGGCAAGAAACAATCGAGTAGCCGTCGCACACTACGTGTCACACCTCAGTCTCTGGCTAAACTCCTTAGAGGAAGGACGTCATCATCGCCGTCCAAGAAGAGAAAAGCAGCAGTTAAAAATAAAAGGAAAGTAGCAAAGGCAATAAGGGATATTTTTAATTAATCATGTCGTTCATACATCAAAGATCATGTGAATGCGTCAAGACGGAGCTGGACTTGTTTTCACTACCGCCCACACAGACGAGTATCGAAAATGGAAAATGGATTCAATACAAACCGATATCCACACTGACGGACGACTCACCGATAGAGTTTGTAGTGCCAGGCAATGGCGAAGAGTACACCGATCTATCACAAACAATGCTAGAAGTCACAGCATCGATAATCAAGGCTGACGGAGCGGCGATTGCTGCGGCCGATGCAACAAAAGCTGGTCCGATAAATAACTGGCTACACTCGTTGTTCAGTCAAGTGGACATGTGCATGAATCAAAAATTGGTTACACCACAGAACAACACTTACGCCTATCGAGCGTACATCGAAACAGTATTGAACTATGGATTCGATGCCAGGAAATCTCATCTATCGTCCGTGCTGTGGAACGCCGATGATTCAGGCCATATGGAAAACACCGAAGACGATAATGATGGACTGGAAAAGAGACGGAAGCTAACAAAAGGAGGACGAGAAATCGATATGGTCGGTCATCTGCATTTGGACATGTGTAATCAGAATAAATATCTTTTGAACGGAGTCGAGCTACGCTTCAAGTTAAACAGATCGAAAGATGCATTCTCCATGATGGTGCACGAAGGTGACTACAAAGTGCATATCGCCGATGCGAACCTGTGGATTAGAAGATGTAAAGTCAGCCCGACCGTACTGTTGGCGCACAGCAAGATACTGCAGTCCGGAACCGCTAAATATCCAATCACACGAGTGGACGTGAAATCTTTCACGCTCGCTTCCGGCATAAGGAGCAAGACTCTGGACAACGTATTTCTGGGACAAGTTCCGAAGCGCGTGATTGTCGGAATGGTAACCAATGCCGCATTCAACGGTGATGTCAAAAAGAATCCGTACAATTTCAAGAATTTCGATTTGAACTACTTCTCACTGTACGTGGACGGTGAACAGGTGCCGGCCAAACCGCTCCAACCCAAGTTCTCTCCTGCCGGTAGCGCAAAGTCAGTTATGGCGTACAACACAATATTTAGCGGCACGGGGATCCATTTCTCAGACGCTGGAAACGTGATCAGCAGAGAAGATTTCGAAAACGGCTACTGCCTGCTAGTGTTTGATCTAACACCCGACCTGTCTGCCAGCGATACCGGCCACTGGAATCTCGTACGCAATGGCAGCGTGCGTATGGAACTGGGATTCGGTACCGCGCTAACCGAGACTGTCAACTGTTTGGTGTACGCAGAGTTTGACAACGTAATTGAAATCGATCGACACCGCAACGTAATGGTTGACTTTGGTGGTTAGTCTCTCATCAACACTCGTACGAGATGGATCGCTTACGCAGAGTACGTTGCAGGAATTTGGCCGCTCCCATCATTATTGATTTCCAGAGTTTCAAAGACAACATCAATGATTACATAATGAAGGAAGTCTGCGTTATGGAAGTGGACAGCGGGATACTACTGATGCATCACATCGCCAAACCTCCATTCAACAGGGACGAGCTGACCATCGACAAACATCGAGAATCACACTGGCTATCGAAACACTATCACGGATTAAAGTGGGATCAAGGAGACATTAGCTACAACGACTTGGAACAAAAGCTACGAAAGATAATCGCCAAACGACATACCGTCTATGTCAAAGGATCGGAAAAGAAGAGTTTTATATACAGACATTTAGTTATTGATCACTGCACTACCAACATTATCGACTTGGATGATATCGGATGCGGTTCACTGGCGACGATCAACAATCTACTATCGAAATCCACGCTGCGATGCCACCATCACAGATCACCGAACCATCGATGCTCACTATCCAATTGCATAGCATTACACGGATGGTTGTTTTTGACTAACAATATTGACGATGAATTGGAATCTACTGATGAGACGAGCTCGTATTTCTGCTCTTGTTTTCACACGTCTACGAACACTACAACGAGTACTACCGCTGCAACTGTTGGCATCGACACCGTAGAATGAATACCAATCAGATTGAGGAATATCTATCGACTCTGCCAGTACACAATCATGGGGTCTACGCCGCCGACCGACTACCGCATCACATCTCCCCGTCTACAGCAATCGTTGTGAATACCGATCCACACAATGAAGCCGGTACGCACTGGGTTGCATTCTACCTGGACCGAAAGAGTGATGTCATTGAATTCTTCGACAGTTACGGACAACCCCCACATCTGTACTTCTATCAAGGATTCCTGAGACGTAACGCTCGTCGTTACCTGTACAACGAGTATCGCCTACAAGATGATGACAGCACAGTCTGCGGCCACTACTGTCTGACTTACCTGTACTACCGAACTCACCATGATATGAGGATGATGGACTTCGTGCAGCTCTTCGACGACACCTCCACTGCTCACAATGATGCGATGATCAGAAAACTATTCACCAGATTGTATAAACACTTGTAGCAATGTTTGCTTTTTCTTTGTAAAAATCTTTTTAATTTTTCTTTGTATTGTAAAATCTTTTTCATTTATCTTGTAATGTATTTTTTTTTTCTTGTAATAAAAATGAGTACTCAACAAACACCAATCTTTTCATTTCCTTTGAGTATGTAAGTTTTCATTTTTTAAAAAAGGCTCAATATTTCAAAGTGCATTTAGAAAAATCAGATAGTTTAATCTTTGTGCAGACTAGACATTTATAATTTACTTTCAAAGACCAGAGGGTCTAGTAACTCAGTATTTCAAAAGAGTCTGATAATTTACTCATTGCATATATTTGACATAACAGTTCAAAGTGGAAAGAGCCTATTAGTTTAACCTTTATGTAGACTCGACATTACTTTCAAAGACCAGACAGTTTAGTAACTTGATATTTCAAAAGAGTCTGATAGTTTAAGTATTTGTACACCTCTGTGCAGACTCGTCATTTATATTTTACTTTCAAAGTGAAAAGAGTTTGATATCTTAGTATTTTTAAAAAGCAAAGAGTCTGACAGTGAATGATCTTATTACTAAGTGTAAAACTGGAAAATGAAAACAAGTATGTCAATACAAATGACTAGATTTATTGAAGTAATCTTAAGTCTAACATCAAGTGTATTTAAAAAGAAGGAATATTGAATCAGCAGATAGAAACTTTATACATTATTTAACAATGATAAAATTTATAGAATAGACATCAAAGATAAAACATTGTAAAATGGTCAACACAAATGAATTTGATTCATTAATAAAAATTTACATACAAGCAACAACAAGAAAAATGCACACACAAAAATAAATAAAAGTTCATATCACAGTCCACAACAGTCCATAAACAGTCCATATCACAGTCCATCACACACTCCCGAGATCCGAACAGAGCCTACCCGATCACACTCATGCGACTTAAATTATATTGCCTATTCGTCTACGTCCATCAGCGCTGGTAGAGCTGGAGGTAACGGTGGCGCCCTGGGGGGAATAGCATAGTGCCCCCACGGAAGCGTGTTTATTCCGTCCTCTGGCATTACATAGCGTTTGTCATCATAGGGTGCCAGGGACCGCTTCCTCACCACAACGGTGTAAATGATGTGGTGTTTGCTTTGGAACCTCTGATTGTCCGTACTTTTGATTGTCTTGTTGTACAAGCAGTCCAGGTAATCTTGCACGGAGAGGTCCTTTGCAACTACGGCGCGGTTGACGCCCTTTGCCCGCTTTATCGGCGGAGGCGCACCACAGTCGTCGTCATCTCCGTTACCAACAGCACACGTAAAGCCTCCGGACAACATACAATATAATTTTGCCATCAAGCCGACGAATAACCTAATTACTCTCCCACCGACTTCGTCCTTAAATTTCCCCAAAACCCTAGCATTGCGCCCGTCGTAGCACATGTGGTTCTGAGGATAGTTACTAGTGTCGAAGTCGTCCAGGTGCGTCATCATGTCGCGGTAGACGTCAAGGGTACGGATGGCGTAGACGATACCATCTGTGTCCATGTAGGCCATCTTGATATTTTCGATGCCGTACCTTTCTACCATGTCGTAGTGAAAACCGTACATCCACCGTTTACTGTGGTCCAGAATACACATCCCCGCATAGACTGGCTTGTTCAGTACAACTCGCACTTTCGCCATATTTAGTAGTGCCAGGTTCTCGTCGTACCAAATTCGGTCGTTGAAATTTGCCTTGGCCACGTACTTCGTGTATGTCTTGCGGGATGTGGCGATCTTCATGTTTTGATGTTTTCTCACATTCTGGAGACTCATACCGTAGACAGCATTGACCATCAATTTAAACATTTCGACTTCAAATTTGTTGTTGGCCTGCCGTCTCAGTTCGGTATTCAGCATCACGTACGGTTTTAACCACGGCGACTGTTTGAAACGCATAACCCGGTGAACACGACGAACACGCAGTCCATTCTCGATCGCTTGTTGCAAGTAACGATAGTGGATCACGTATTCATCCTTGTCCGTGAGAGTAGCCATTAGCTTCTTCGATTGTCCTGCTCCGCTATTAATGATGTCCTCCGACGAGTAGGGCAGCTGGTAAGCCGGCGACTTTCGTACTTCCGGACAGAACGGGAGGTCGCGGTGTTTGTCGTGGAGCGCCTGGTCTCTCGGGTACTCCAGGTCGACTTCCAAAACATATCCATACTCGCCGTCTGCCGGTATGTCCATGATGTTCATGTCGTCGATTTCCTGCTGCGAAAGCCACTCAAAATCTTTGTAGGGGAGTGGTTCTGACATGGCCCATCCGTAGAGGTTGTTAGCATCATAATACATTAAAAATGTATCATTGTCGTATTCTACGACACCTCCACTTGTCGATGCGCCCTGGCCGTCTCGGTTGCCGCCATCTTCAGCTCTTGTGTATTTGTTGTTGGCGACAACGTGCCTAGTGACGCATTGGGTCAGTCCACCTCGGATGCCCTTCTCGAAGAACAAGTACATATCGACATCTCGCAAGGTATCGAGCACCACTCCTGTCTTGAGTAGCATTACGTCCCACGCGTATGAAGGCAGAGTAAGATAATGCGCAGGATCCAAGTTGTAATGCGTCATGCACATTTCTCTGAAACCCTCGAAGACGTCGGCAAGTAGCAGAACATCGGTCATCAGATATATTTCTGCGTACTGTCCGAGGGATGTGCAACTGAACTTATCCCATACGCGTTGGGCGTGTGCGTAATCCTCGTCGGTAACATTTTCTCCGAATACATCTTTAGGTGGCAGGTGATCATCATTAAGTACCTCCATAGACGTGACGTACTCGTAGGGGAAGATTCCCTTCCTTCGAAGCAAATCAAAGTCTTCTTGGTCTTGGTGCCGGGCGCGCGTGAGGTGCATTTTGTTGGCCGGCAGAATAGACGCTAATGTGCCTAACGCCTTTGACATTAGTCTGTATGAATCGACAAACTGTAATTTAATACTGTTCCGCCGGCCCGCGCCCGGATATTTGAAGC
The DNA here is from genome assembly GCA_030545055.2 of Neoaliturus tenellus. Classification (NCBI taxonomy): domain Eukaryota; kingdom Metazoa; phylum Arthropoda; class Insecta; order Hemiptera; family Cicadellidae; genus Neoaliturus; species Neoaliturus tenellus. The sequence goes on along the minus strand of CM061531.1, from coordinate 343,584,824 downwards.
GCTTCGAGAAAGTGATGTACTTCTCCTCGGTGTTGGCGAGTACCTCAACGTCTCCCTTGTCCACGCCTAACTCACGCACGATGAAGTGGGCGTCGTAGTTGGAAAGGTTGTGGAAATACATATTGACAGTCTCCTGTTCCCTGTAGCGGAGGTTGCAAGATCGATGAGCCGCTCCTCTGTAGTTGTACGGAGGCGAGTGTTGGTGATCCCTAACTTTCATTTTATCTTCACCATCGTTAGGGCCGAATTCCCGCTTACAGATGTGACAGATAGTGGCGCGTCGGAATTGGAGCTCTTCCTGCTCTGTCAACATCGGCGGATCTCCGGGCATGCGCTGACCGTAAAGGATGTCGCCAATCTTCCGTACGTCATCCCGTACAGCATTGATGAAATGTTGCGCAGCATCCTCGCCTCTGTACATCCGCAGTTTGGAGAATGTGTTGGAGTCCTGGTCATCGTCATCGCAGTCTCCCTCGTCGGCTGTTCTCAGGTCGTCACGAATATAATATGCATAAGCGTACGGTCTGTGGACATTTTTAACATTGTTGGGCGTGCCACCCATGCGCTGTTGGCCGATTGTCCGGTTAGTCGCAGGGTCCCAAACAGGCGGTCGAACAGTTGGTGCGGGATGAATTGGCCTTTCGGCCTCATAGGGTACGAGCATACTTTCAAAATCAGCATAGATCGTGAAACGACTTCTCTTTGTACGCTCGGGCCGATTGAACATGATGTGCTCTTCTTCCGCAACATCGGTTCTCAATGGCGCGTTTTTGTAGCAGTAACGCCTGTGTTCTTCTAACCGCTGCTCTCCGGTGAGACCCAGTTTGTTGGGTTGGTTGTCAAAATGCGCGAAGCATCTCCTGCAAATGTGCAAACGATGTCCGCGACGAGTTAACTGGCTACTGACTAACCTCTCAAAGTCAGCTATGTACGCATAGTGGGTGGTCCGCTCATCTGTCAGGAATAATAGATCAAAGTGGTTTGCTGCCTCTCGTTCCACGACGTGAAGCGGGAAGACATAGTGCTCTTGTTTATCTTGCTGTCTCTTCTGTTTCTTCTTGTCCAGACCGTACACATTTATGCTTATGCCGGGGTTGTTACGTTCGAACGAGCGGATTTTGTCTAATCTTACTGGAAACTCCAGCCCATCAAAATTTAGATTGGAACGTGCCCTGACCTCTGCTGTGAAATAATAAGGAGTAAGTCGATTACGAGGAGCATTTTCAACGAATTTTGTCAGCATGGCATATTCAAAGCAGCGTTCATCCGCATCGTTATACGTATTTACCACGGCATGTTTCACGGCGATGTCGCGAGGAAGGGGGATGAAGGAGCTGCCTTTGGTAGGACTGTAGACATTTACTCTCACTTCCATATCTAAGACCCTAACAAAGCTCCATCCCGAGCCCTTCATCTCGCATGTCTCCTTCTCCAACAAGATTTTGTTGATGTAATCTTGACAAATTTCATCTACATCGCTTGTATGGAAGATATCGACATTCTTGGTCTTGAAGGCACGCCTACAAGTTTCGCCGTGAATGTTAGCAAATTCACATTCGACCCAAAGATTAGACTTGATGGCATGAGTGTGAATAAGTATTTGTCGCATGAGTGATATTACCTGAGTCCTTAGCGATAGAAGAAACTCCTGCAGGGTAACTGTCTCGTCTGCGGGTTCGGTCAAGCGGTAGGTTTTGAGCCGCCCGCGGAATGCCGTCTCTACCTCGGTGAACCCCACAGGAGCTAGGTCATCAGGGATCACAGGCACCTCGTCGACGTCTTCGTTTGAAGTTGCCACGGATGCTGGCGACGAGGGGGCAGGCGAAGGTGGCTGGACTCCACCGGTCTGGTCGGGCTGGCGTTCCGCGCGTAGGACTTTGCATCGGAACCGGGCATGGAACTGCATGTTATCCTTCCTCGTGAAGGTTTGTCCGCACCCGGCGCACACATGGCCTGAAAAACACACAATGCTGTAGTCACATGTATAATTATAATGTTAAAGCTGAAAAGAGAAACAGATTCCAAACTGATATGAAAAAATCTGAATATTTATTATACTTACTTTGCAATGGGATTCATTGAATTGTAAAACTGGAGAAAGCTCAAATATTTTCTGATTGCCTACATTGCAACTGAGATTCATTTAATATTAAGATTGTTCAAGAGTCTTTAAAACATAATACTTTGGTGGTATGGTCCATGTAGTTGGTATCAAATATCTGGATGAATTTTTACATTTGAGAGAAGATAGTTAATTTCAAAATTAATAGTTTGAAGTTAAAGATAAACACATACCTCTTGTAGGAACTCCAGCAGGTTCTGGCTCTTGAGATGGTCTCGGCTCGATGTCAGGAGCATTGGAGGGGCCGGGCCTCGGCTCACAGTCAGGAGCAGTTGAGGGGCCAGGCCTGGGCTCGACGTCAGGAGCAGTTGAGGGGCCAGGTCTCGGCTCAAAGACAGGAGCAGTTGAGGGCCCGGGTCGTGGTTCCGCCGGACTCGGTGTAGGCACGAAGTCTATAAAGAAAATCACAGACATGATTAGAATATTTTGTATTAGTTGAATAAACATAGTGAATGGTGCATATCTTTTTATCACAATTACATCTCGAGTGTGAATGTTACAGAACTTTAAGTAAGAATGAAGTTTAACGTTAGATATGACAATTCGCTATAAAGTGTTTAGCTAAATTGGAATCAAATAAATGATCTAAGTTACAGTGGAGCGGATGTTAAATTGGATTTCTTTCTCATCATTATGAAAACTACGAATGAGAGAAGAATTTCAGACATCTGACTGTTTAGTGGACATATATAAAGTTTAAGATACTAACCCGGTCTAAATGCTGGGTTCATTGCCGGTTGAGGTCGATGCACATTGGCGATGTGACGGCGCAGAACATCCTGCCTGGAGAAAGGTTTGTCGCACTCCGGACACGTGAATCTAACTCCACCATGGACGAAGCGAACGTGTCTGGTGACATGGCATTTGTTCTTGAACGCCTCACCGCACTGGGTACAGGAAAAACGACGCTCAACGTTGTTCATGATGATCTGTAAACAAATAGCGCTGCGTATTAGGACTCTAGCAGAGAATAAGGTACAGAGCGGGGGGGGGGTCACAAGAAATCCATTTATGCCTCTACTAAGTACAAATAAAAGTAAAGGTTTAAGTTCAAAATAGAGTCTTCAAAAACTGTTCTACTAGTGAATTAATGTTTTTTCTTCAATATAAAGTCTCAAAATACGTTACTATCGTAAGCTTACGTTACACAAACTAGACATCTTTGTTAAAATTTACATGCTATATGAACAAGTGATGTTACGCTACGAATCATGGTCTATGCGGGGCCTAACATATCTACTATTTTAAAAGTTTTATAAAATTAAAATAATTATTCACAAAATAATAAATAAAATAAATTAAGCGTTACAGAGACTCAATACTGGAATGAAAATTTGTGTTCAATATGATAGAATGCGACAAAATGTTTAAAGAATTGCTATACAATTCCTAGTCTAGGCGAGGCCAAACCAATCTACTATTTTGAATAGTTAAGTAAGATTAAAATGTTTATTCACATATGTTTAGCATTTGTGTATGATGCAGTGAAAACTATTAGCATCGTTCTCTTTGAGTTTCTTGACAAAGTCAAAATTGCTGAAATCTAATAAAAAGGAAAAAAAAAAAAAACTACATTTAATTATAACTAGTTATTGTAAATTAGAAATATTACTTACATTTGAAGTGAGAAGTATCCAAAGAAGACACTGGCGTAGACAGAGGCGCAAGGAAGCAGCAAGCGGAGCGAAGTGCAGGAACGTCCGGTCACTACGGCAGCTAGGCAACTACTGATGCCGGGGAGTGTAGAAAATGGCCGACGCTCGGCCGCTGTAAGGTGACGGTCGGAGAAGGGACGCGCAGCTGCGTGGGGTGATGGGTAATATAAGACGCGCTATTGTGTAACATCGCCGGGCGGACGCTCCCACGCAGGGGTGAGTTTTATTGTGCCGGCTCCCCTAGGTGTGGAATGTCGCACCTGGCCGAGGGTCGGTACCTTTACGCCGTGGGTGGTCTCGGGGGGGGGGGGGGGGCTCCGCAACTTAAGTGGTCTCGGGGGGGGGGGGGGCTCCGCAACTTGGGTGGTCTCGGGGGGGGGGGGGGCTCCGCAACTTGGGTGGTCTCGGGGGGGGGGGGGGGCTCATCCCGCTCATCCCGCCCTTCCTTACCTTCGGCTATAACCCCCTACTCCCATATATAGAAATAAATCTGTAAAATATAAAGATTTTGTTTCCAAATTAATACCAATTATAAGAAGAAAACCTGTAAAAAGAAGATTAGTAGCATCCACTTTTGATTTAAGTTCCCCAGAACCGAGAAAAAGAAGCAAATCAGTCACCGGTAAAGGATTGAAGAAGAAACTATACAATACAAACGTAATTTATTACAATAATATCAATAAGTTGGTGGATAGAATGAAACTAATACATGAAGCCAAAGAAGCGGGTCATACTGGATTGGAAAACGAATGGGTGGCTTTAGTGGATGAACTTAGAAACCGCGGGGTAATCTCATAAAAATGCGTTACCCCCTAAAATGCTATTCAGTTGCACCATGAGTGTCGACAAGTTCGGACGGTATTCCTCGGATGGATTATATTACGCGAATAACTTAAAAAGAGGTGCTGGTTTACCACAAACACCTGAAGGAGATTATGATATTAGTAATAAAAGGTTAAAAAACATAAAAGATCCCACGGACGAAAACGATGCAGTAAATTTAAAAATAGTAAAGGAAAAGCTATCACCAACATTAAGACTACACAATAACACATATGATGCAGAAAATCATAGAATTATCAACGTTGGTAAACCAAATGAAAACGGTGATGCAATAAACAAAGGTTATTTGTCATCTGAATTAAAAAATACGTTAAAATTCAATGGAAAAACGTATAGTGCTAACAATAAACGTATATCCAACGTAGATGACCCTAAAGATGAAAAAGACAGCGTGAATAGACGCTATTTACATTCCTTGATACCTGAAAAGACAAAAGATGGATTTTCTTTTTATAAATTTGTTATTAATGATATCGGTTATCCAAAAACTGAAAACGATGCTGTAAATCTAAAATATATTAAAGATCATTGTATCATACGTGATGTAGGGGTTATAGATTGTTTTAATAATTGTTTAGCAAATGTTAAAGATGGTTCGGCACCATCAGATGGTGCAACAGTGGGTCAAATGATGGAAACCTTAAAACAAGAAACAACCTCTTTTGTAAAACAAAATCAAGTAGTATCGAAGCAAGGGGATGAATTCATTCAAGGTAATGAAAAATTTAATTTATTAACATACAAAAATAATGCTTGGGATTGCATGGATAAAAAGTTATCAAATGTGTCATGGGGTCATGAGGATCATGATGCAGCTGCTTTATCACAAACCGTACATTTAGATCCAAATTTACACTTTGCAGTTTTTACATGTAATGATAACAATATTACAAAATTGAGAGCAGGAAGACACCCAAATGATGCTGCAACTGTAGGACAGACCATCACAACATCATTAAAGGATAGTAAAGTGTATACTTGTAATAATAAACGTATAACAGAGCTTAGAGACCCTGAACATGTAGATGATGCCGTCACTGTTAATTTTCTTGTAAAAGTTTTAGGTAATGCGATATTTGATTTACACAATCATTTCACACCGGAAGTTCTTCAAGGAGGACCAGGTCATAAAATTTGGGATGAAGCCGCGAGAGGTGGTTGGATTAAACGGGAAATTTTTAAAAAATACTTTATTCACCCTAATACACAACAGTTTAGATCATCAAATTGGGGTGATATTGATATTTAATAAAAGAACACAATAAATGACTTCATTTATGTGCAACCTGTCATAGAGGTAACACATAGGTTACGCTTTTCCAATACAAAAGACAATCATGACGTTTCATTACACCAGTCCATATCGAGACACTATACGGAAAGGAGGCGGTATCACGTCCACAGCGGTTTCTCTGTTAAGTAAAGCTTTAAATCGAATTCCAGTAGGATCTGTCGTAAATAGAGCAATAGACGCTTTACCATACGAATTTCACATACCGGGAGGTTATCAGTATTGCGGACCAGGAACTAAATTGCAAAAACGACTGGAAAGAGGTGATCCAGGCATAAATAAGTTAGATCAGGCTTGTAAAGAACACGATATAGCATATTCCACATTTAGCGATACAAAAAATAGATCAATAGCTGATAAAAAGCTCGCGGATATAGCTTGGCAACGAGTAAAGTCTAGTGACGCTAGTATTGCAGAGAAAGCAGCAGCTTTAGCGGTAACAGCAGGTATGAAGGCTAAAACAACGGTAGGAGGTGGAAAAAGGAGGAGAAGAGTGAAAAGGAGATCGGCAAAAACAAAACATGGAGGGAATATTAGAAGAAAACGACGTTCCACCAGAAAGGGTAGCAAAAAACCAACAGTATGGTCAATGGTAAAAAACGGGGCAGGTCTATACCTAAGACCATATCGTGCATATTAAATAAAAGAAATCAATTAGTAATACCACATAAAGCGTTAACAAATATCGAATTATTTAAATACATTTCATGTTTAAAAATACCATTTTTTCGCGGTGTCTTTATGAAAGATGATTTACCAGTTAAAATGTGGAAAAACGAAACCGGTATTGTAAATTTAGACAATTCTGAAGGTCCTGGCACTCATTGGGTTTGTTATAAGAAATTAGGTGAAAATATATATTACTTTGATAGTTTCGGCAATTTACCACCACCTAAAGAACTTGAGCATTACTTTAAATCTGCTAAAAACATATATTACAACTATAAAAGAGAACAACCTGATAACACTTTAATATGCGGCCATTTATGTTTGGAATTCCTAGCTAAAAGTATCAGTCACAATTGAGATGTCTTCCTATACGGTATCATTAACAGGAAAATCGTCCACTTTGCGAAGTATCCTTTTTCCAGCGTTACGCTTGCAAGAAGGAAGATTTTGGGAAGCGGCACTGTTGGATTTTACAACTTACAACTCTATTCCCAATGTTACGGAAGATAAAAATAACTTATTGCATTACTATAAAGGAAAAGATGCCAGTGGGAAGTTTACAGACTTAGAAGTTTGCAGTTTACCCACAGGTTCTTATGAAATTGATCATATTAATGAATTTTTGCAAAATAAAATGGGAAAAGACAATATAACATTAAAAGGTAATAACAATACGATGAAAGCTGAAATTAACTCCAAATATTATATAGATTTTACTCAGGAACACTCAATTGGTGAATTGTTAGGATTTCCCAAAGATGGACCAATTTTAGAACCAAATCAAACACATTCCGGTAAACAAACTGTAACAATATTAAAAGTCAATAGTATAGATATAACTTGTAACATTATACAGGGAGCTTACAGAGATGGAGCAAATACCCATATAATACATACTTTTTACCCGAGTGTACCTCCAGGATTTAAAATTGTTGAAAAGCCACAAAACCTAGTATATCTGCCGTTGAACACCACTTTCATTTCAGACATCGTGTTGAACGTATTGGATCAAGACGGTAACTTGATAGATTTCCGAGAAGAGCCAATTACAGTTAGATTACATTTAAAATCGACACTTTAATACAAAAATCATGGGTTTATCATTTAAAAGTGGACAACCTACGGGAAACCGCATTAGTAGCTCTTCAGCTGTGGAGGAGTTAACACGCGAGAACATTCGTTTCTTAGAAAAGATTGGTTTAAAATTAACCGATTATGGATATACTGGATATAGCGCAGGGTCCGACATTCGACGAAACCCTATGGGAAAAAGAATATCACACCCACAACCCTTACACTTCATCAAAATTGAACAATAACGACGAAATTCGTATTCCTATACAACATCAGGACATTTACACACTACCATGTGAAAGTTACTTGTATATCGAAGGAAAAGTTACTAAAAAGGATGGTTCTACTACTGGTACAACAGTTCCATTTATAAATAATCCTATGGCTTTCCTGTTTGATGAAATTAGATATGAAATATCAGGTGTAACAGTTGATTCCACTAAAAAAGTAGGTATTGCAACAACTTTAAAAGGGATAACATCTATATCACCTAATGAAACCAATTTACTTCAACCTGCCGGATGGGTTTTACCTGAACATGACACAATCACTCCGAATACAAAGGGATATTTTGATTTTCATATTCCATTACGTTTGTTGCTTGGATTTGCTGAAGATTACAGAAAAATAATATTAAATGTTAAACAAGAATTAGTTTTGTTGAGATCTTCTAACGATAAAGACATTATTAAAGCTCCAGACGGTACAACAGATGCAACTTTAGAATGGAAATTAACATTAGACAAAATTGTATGGAGAGTTCCACATGTTAAATTAGCTGACGAGCATAGAATGCTACTATTAAGGAAATTAAAGGCTGATCGTGATATTGTAATTCCTTTTAGAAGTTGGGAATTCCATGAACATCCCAGTTTACCTGCTGCGGATCGACACACTTGGACTGTTAAAACATCTAATTACGTAGAACGAGCCAGGTATATTATATTTGGTTTACAAACAGGTAGGAGAGACAGTATCACAAAACATGCAGGCAAATTTGATCATTGCAACTTAAAAAATATTAAAGTTTATTTGAATTCACAGTTTTTCCCCTACGACAATTTAAATGTGTCATTCGCTAATAAAAAGTACAGTATATTATACGATATGTATGCGAGATTCCAAAATTCATATTACGGTAAAACAAATACACCTTTATTATCACCAGAAGAATACTTAGATGGTTACACAATAGTTGTAATTGATTGTTCTAAACAAAATGAATCAGTAAAATCATCAAGTGTTGACATAAAGATAGAAATGGAATTCAACGAGCCTATACCTGCAAATACAACTGCATATTGTTTAATTTTACATGATAAAATTGTCACTTACACACCTTTGACTGGAATTGTTAAAAATGTTTTATAAAAAATCGTTTTTGTAAAATTTCAATCACGGGCGCGATTATAAAAGGGGAGCGCGCAGGTCGCTCCTGATCAGTTTGTTGCCTGACATCGTATGGGTAGCATCATCTTCAATATGGCTTCTACTAGTGGTACAACGGAATGCGATATAGAAAAAGAAATTTCAGAATTTTTGGACATGAATGAACAGCAACACGGCGCAGATCAAGAAGAAGAAAAAGGTAAAAAGAAGAAATATTTGTCCAAGAGGAAGAGAAATGTGGAAGAAAATATTTCACCAAATATTTTGATGGAGGTATTTTTACGAATTTTTTATCCAATCTCTTCAAGTTTGGATAAAAGTGTTTTAATTGGAGTTATGAAATCAACCGACTATTCACCTACAGTAATTTTAACTCACGGAACAAAAATGATTTTGTTTACAGCCAATGCTTGGGAATCTTTTATGAAACACCTCCATTTGTTGGAATGTTACTTTAATAGCAACATGTTTGGCAGGAAAACAAAAGTAGGACTATTGGATTCAGACTTGGAAATTGATATTATTAAACACCGAGGTGAACATCAAATGAGATTTAGAGATACAACCAAACATGACATAAAAATTCAACTGAACAGAGAAGAATTTTTTATTTTAACATGTGCAACGGAACCAATTACAAGATATTTAAGACAGCTAGTATTCTCCAGTTCAATTATTAAAGATTATTTAACAGACACTTTGGACAAACAACCGGATGCACCAATTTTGTATGGACCTGTGGACACTTCAATATTCAATAGAATTCCTCATGAAGTTCAAATGTGGAGACAATTGGAACAATATGTGCAAGAAAAAAATAATTCTGTAAAATCGGATGAAGAAACACATTTCAGTGATGAAAAGGATCAAAGTGATGAGAATGACTACAACAAAAATGACCAGATGGAAAGTTAAATAAAATTTTAAAATTTTTCACAACACTTTACACTTGAATTGGCAAATTTTCAATAAAAAATTCAAAATTTTGTGGGTGTAGGCCTACCGGGGATGGTGCCCACGTTAAATATACACCAACGCGCCTTCAACTGTACGGCCTGGCATAAATAAATGCCTACCGTGGTGTGGAAAACAGTTGACCTTCTGACACCGTGATGGATAGACGGGTGACCTTTCAAATGGACATGGAAGAAGAAATCAAGTCCAAGCCGGGTATTATTGAATTTCAAGCTTTTCGTGGTAACGATGATCGGTTTATAATTAAAGAACTTGTATTTTACGATATAGATAAAAATATTCCTTACACATTTTTATTTAAACCACCATGCTCTTTTTCTTCACTAACCACCAAAGCCGCAACAACAAACCGATGGACTTGGAAATATTTTCATCACATCGATTGGTATGACGGTTTTACCAGTTATTCAGACTTGTATCATATTATGCATCAATTTTCAAACAGATTTACTAATATTTACACAAAAGGACTTGAAAAGAAAAGATGGATAGAACAATTTACATCTACTCCAGTTAAAGATGTGCAAATAGATAAAAATTTTAAATTTATTGCTGAAAACATTTGTATTTGCACACAAAGTGTGGAACATGAAAGGGACAGGCACTGTGCGTTAAAAAACGCTTTGAAATTAGCGACTTACCTGCAAGATGGAGAAATCGGCGATGGTGGTGGGGGTAACGGCGATTATAAAAGCGAGGAGCAGACCGAGACCTGGCACGAGTATTACTCGAGATTCCGAGACGACAACATCTCAGAGCAAGAAGACAGCGAGGACCTCTAGAACAACCATGGCATCCAACCAGTTTCTGCAGACTTTGGTGGAACAATTCAACGCCCACTCCAAGTCTACAATTTTGCCGGTAAAAAAATGTTCTGAACTCAAGAGTAGTGTGTTTTGGTTACCGCTGGCTCAGGTCAGCAACCCCGGAAGCCATGCGCCGGGGCACACAGCTTCCGGTCGGTTAGAGAATGTATTAGAGGAGGGGGAGGTACGCATAAAGTAAAAGTTAGTTCAAAATTGAAATTCAATTTGATAAGTGGGTTACGGAAAGTATGTCAAGGCCACCCCGAGTAAGTTTTAAAAAAGCCTATCCCGCTACCACAGGAAATAGTTCTGAGAGTCGAACTACCCGGTGATAGCGGGATAGGCGGATTTAATTTTCTTTGAACTTTATTCGTAAAAAAAAAGAACAGATACAATCAATGTGCAAAAACAAATACAATCAATGTGCAATACAGGTTGAATTCTTGTGATGAAACATGGAGTTGTAAAAGCAAACGCCGACGACGAGGATGAGGTAGAGGCAGAGTCCCCAGATGACGTACTTGACGAGCTTGAAGAAACGGAATACCTCGAGTTGGTTTTGCCGTTCCAATTCCAATCGTTTAATTTCCAATTTCAATTTTTCTTCTTTCATCTTTTCCTCTTCCATCCTTGTGACGAAGGAAACTTCATCCATCATATCCATCATTAGTGTTGTTATTTGGTGTTTGAAATTTGGAAACAAGTGATGTCGATAGTTCAAATGTTGGAGACGAAATGAGAAGTTAAAGCGAGGAACGTTAGTTAAACGAAGAAGCGGTGGGGGGAATTTAATTACACCGAAGCGGTGGGGGAGTTGATTTACAACGAAGTGGTGGGGGAAGGAGGTTGCTCACCATTTGTTTCCGTACTTGCTGTCGTCGTGTCTGATTGTGGAGGTGTTAGCGGAGTAAGATTTAGCAAACTATCTTCATCAGAACTGTCAACCTTATCACAAATAGGACAGGCGTAAGTTATTTCCAGACTCATTTTAACAGTGTTGAATTTACTAACAATTTCGTGTAAAGTATTAAATATCTCTTGCAAATCTTCTTTAGAATTTACTTCGAAACTAGAATTCATTCGTGCCAACGGAGAGTTGTTCATCGTGCGAGAGTCGGTGAGTGAATGAAGATCGGTGCTTAGGAAGGAGGCCTATTTTTCGGTGAGCATGAGCTTGTTATTAAGTAAATAGCTAAGTTCCTCTTCTTCGTCTTTCAATTCCAATATCTTAGCTGAAGTAGTAGCCCTTGTTTCGTCTTCACTCGATGACGAAGAAAATCGAAACACCCTAGCTGAAGTAGTCGTTGTTTCGTCCTCACTCGATGATGAAGAATATTCACGAGGACGTAAATAATGAACATCAAGTCTGATCCATCTCATAGGATATCTATCCATGACAGAGAGCAAATTTTGAAATATTTCCTCCAACTCTTCCCTGTCAGTTATTATATGTTGAAACTTGACGAAAGGCGATCCCATGTTGTTAGTCGGAGTGTTGAAAGTGAAATAATTTCAAAGGTGGATTCAATAAGATACAAAATTTAAACAAATGGTGGGGGGAAATCTAAAAGACTTATGGTAGGGGGAAATCTAAAAAACTAATGGTCATCCAATTGAAGTTTTAAAAAATAGTGTAAAACCGAACTTACACATTTGATGGTTCTACAGGATCGGAATACCAATCTGATCTGTATTTACATCTCATTATCATATGTGTACAAAAATCATTTTGATGAGACTTGGTGCGTTGACAATGAGCTAGATCGAGAGGATGAAATTTGAAACATCTTTGAGGACAGCATGTATGAAAATATCTTGATTTGTAAAATTTGAAGGTTCGCAATTCTGGTGGCGGTAGTTGTTTTGTTTTGCACTTGCAGTAACAAGATCCAAAGAATTCACATTTAGTGCAAGCTAACCCGTCCACCATCATTGGTCCTAAATCTGTACATTGTTGTTCACAACAGTAACGGGGTTCGTATTTGTATTTTTGTTCTTCCATGTTGACGCTGCTGTGTCCAGTGAAAGAATAAGAGCTTATAGTGTTGAATAGCGAGTTTTATGTACTACAAAAAGTGGTGGGGGGTAATTTCAAGGTCATCCAAACGAAGTTTTAAAAAATTATACCTTACTAATGTAAGGAATGTTGATACTTAAGAAGTTTATTTCTTTTTATCTTCTTCAGACTTTGTCTGTTTGTTTTCTTCAGACCTTTTCTCTCTCTCCGCTTTAGCCATAGCGATAAGTTCTTCAGTTGATAGTGGATGTACTTCAGGAAATTTCAAAATTAACTTAGCTTGATATCCTTCTTTAGTTAATATTTCTAAATCTTCAGTCATTTGTTCAACTGTATTGTAATCTTTTCCATAGATTTTTCCATCAAGTTCAATCATCATTCTGTATAACATCTTTAAAAATTAGGTGTTGACGCAGCGACAGTCGGGAAGCGAATGATTAGTTTTTACAAAATATCACCCCACTTGACGTTGATCACGTGATTCCTTAGTTCTATTTGTTAAAAGTTATTTAACATTGGTAATACTTGTGGAACTTGATGTTATGTTGACCAGTCGGCGATGAAGATGTTGTAGGTTGTGTAGAAAGAAATACTTCATCATCGCAATATTTTGTTTTAGTAAACATCCTTATATTAGTAGCACTAACATCAACAGTTAAATGATAACCACCGGTAAGTAAAACTCGCATTTCGTTTGTTAAATCTTCAAGTTGTTCAAAACTTGTAATGGTGTTGGTATCGTAAGATGCACACTTAACCTTTAGGGACATGTTGAAGTTTTGTATTTAGTGATAGAGAGCGAGATGCGTACGGTACGAAAGGTAGTCGTAGACTGATGAATTTCACAAGTTAATTTTCACTTTTATTATCACACAAAATTGGGTCAAGGTCATCCCGTGGAATTTTTAAAAAAGCAACATATTGCTATGTATAAAGACATAACAATATGTTGCTTCTTTTATTTTTTCTTTTCTGTTTTATATTATCTTTATTGAGAAACCATTACAAACACATATATTTACAATACTATGTACAAACTAATTAGTAGAAGGTGTTACATGAATAGTTAGTTCAGTTGAGTTGTTTCCACTCGGTCCGTGTGAAACCAAATAGAGTGCGCCGGGTTGAATAACACGAAGATCTTCATTCTGTAGAAGTTGTACGAATCGTTTCGGTAGGAATATCTGAAACTTCGGTTCGTCACCAACTGTATACGGCGCCTCGCTCAATGTGCAATTAATAGCATCGCCCACTGAAGTGTCCATCTTCTTGATTGTATGTATGATATAATGTTTTTCTTCTTTTAGTTCCGAACATCTCTTCGTTGGTAAGATTGTTGACTTCGAATGAGCGTTGAATTGATCAACCAAATTCTGAAGGAAGTTCTGCGATGCCATCTTAATGTTATTGTTAATCTTGTTGTTAATAATAATGTCCGTCGGAGATGTTGTCTCTTCGGAGGTTCGAGTAATACTCATGCTGCGTCATGGTAGCGCTCTCGCTTTTATTGTCGATGTTACCCCCACCATTCTGTTGAAGGAAATTATTCAGGCGGTAAGCATTCTTCAAAGCGCACTGTGACCTTCGATGTTTAAAACTCTTTGATGAAATACAAAGTTCATTAAAGTAGCATTGGAAATCTCTATCCATCTTTGCATTAATCACTTCGTTAGTTGTAAATGATTGTATCCAATTAGCTTTTTCCAATCCCCTTGTGTAGATAGTTTTGAATTCTTTGCAATAATGATTCATAATGTGTGGCATCATGTTATAATTAATAAAACCTTCATCCCATCTTAAGTTGTGAAAATGTTTGTTCAACCATTTGTTTGTAACTTTCGCTTTAGTTGTTAGTCTACTGAATGGTAATGGAGGTTTAAATAAGTAATGATAAACTACAGATGTGTTCATATCCAAAATTACTAATTCTTTGATAATAAAGTTTCCATCATTACCTCGAAAAGCTTGAAATTCAATTATACCTCTTTTAACATCCATTAAATGTGGCGTATTAGAAAACGAAACCCGTTTGTTCATGATGAAGTCTCATCAGCAACTGACTACATACACGATTGTTCTTCTTTAACTTCTTGCGCTTCTTCGTCGATATTAAAGTTGGTGTGATAGTTGTTCAATTGTCTCCACATATCCACTTCTTGAGGTATTCGATTAAAAATAGAAGTATCCACAGGACCGTATAAAAGTGGAACGAAAGGTTGTCTGTCCAATGTATCGATTAGATAGTCTTTGATTATTGCACTTGAAAATATTAGTTGTTTTAAATATCTGGTGACGGGACCGGTAGTACAACTTAAAGTGTAAAATTCTTCTTTTGTCAAATGTAATTTTACATCATGTCTAGTTAAATCTCTGAAGCGAACGATATGTCCTCCACGATGTTTGACTATATCAACTTCAATATTTGATTCTAATAAACTTAATCTTGTTCTTCTTCCAAATGTGTTGTTACTTAAATAACATTCCAAAAGATGTAAATGTTTCATAAATGATTCCCAAGAAGTTTCAGTAAATGAAACCATTTTATTTCCATGATTTAAAATAACAATCGGTGAGTAATCCAATGTTTTTAAAATTCCAACTGATATATTTTTCGTCATGCATGCAGAAATGGGGTAGAAAATTCGAAGAAATACTTCTGTTAAAATATTTGTTGTAATGTTAACTTCAATCTTCTTTCTTTTTACTTCTTTTTCAACCTCTTCTTTTTCTTCTTCTTTCTTCTTATGTTTGTTAAACTTGAGGAATTCATCCATTTCTCGTTCAACTTGTTTTTCTATATCAGAACTATTATCATCATCAACCAGAGGTGTATTTTCTTCTCCGTTAGTAGAACTCATCTTGCGAACGATGCTTCCCATACGACGGTCGAAGATATAATGAAATTTCTACTCATTATTTTCTCTCTTTTATGTTTTTTGTTAAATCTTAAACTTTATACAATTACGTTGTACTAATTCTTCTTAAAGTACATTCTTCACAATTCCGGTTAGCGGTGTGTAAGTAACTATTTTATCGTGTAAAATTAAGCAGTATGCCGAAGTTCCATCCGCTACTGGTTCTTCAAATTCCATTTCAATTTTTATATCCACACTTGATGATTTTACCGATTCATTCTGTTTCGAACAATCGATTACAATTATCGGAGCCTTGGAATAATACTGGTCAGGTGATAATAGCGGTGTATTAGTTTTTCCATAATATGACGATTGAAATCTTGCATACATATCGTATAAAATGGAAAAACGTTTTTTGCTGAACATGACATTTAAATTGTCATATGGAAAGAATTGAGAATTTAGGAAAACCTTACAATTCTTTATTTTACAGTGATCAAATTGACCAGCATTTGCAGTGATAACATCTTTTCGCTTAGTTTGAAAACCAAGTATTATATACCTTGCTCGTTCCAAGTAAGTTGATGTCTTGACGGTCCATGTTTGTCGTTCTGTCTGAGGTAGTGTAGGATATTCATGGAATTCCCAACTTCGGAATGGCATTACAATATCACGGTCAGATTTTAACTTCCTCAATAATACGATTCTATGTTCATCGGCCAATCTTACATGAGGTACTCTCCACACAACTTTATCCAACTGTAGTTGCCATTCTAGTTTATCTTCTGTAGTTGCAGGTTCTGCAAGTATCAAGTCCTTGTTAGTTGAAGATCTGAGTAATACCAACTCTTGTTTGACATTTATTATTACTCGTTTGTAATCTTCAGCAAATCCCAAAAGCAATCGTAAAGGTACATGAAAATCAAAGTGAACGTTGGAAGCTGGTGTTATAGTGTCTTTATCAGGGGCAACCCATCCGGCGGTGACTATTGAATTTTTCTCATGCGGTGTTAATGATGTTAATCCTTTCAATGTCGTTGTTATACCAACCTTTTTTGTTGAATCAACCGTAACCCCTGATATTTCATATCTTATTTCATCAAAAAGGTATGCCATCGGGTTATTTATAAAAGGAACCGTTGAAGCAGTTTTTCCATCCAATTTAAGTACTCGTCCTTCAATGTACAAATAACTTTCGCACGGTAACGTGTAAATATCTTGTTGTTGAATGGGAATCCTTATTTCATCGTTATTGTTTAATTTTGATGAAGTGTAAGGGTTGTGCGTGTGATATTCCTTCTCCCATAGTGTTTCGTCGAATGTCGGTCCTTGAGATATATCCAGGATATCCATCGTTGGTAAGTTTCAATCCAATCTTCTGTAGAAAACGAATGTTGTCCGATGTTAACTCTTCCAATGTCGAGGAGCTACTGAGCTCCCGACCCTTCCGTTGCGGTTTAAATGTTAATCCCATGTCGACTTTTATGTTGCCGCTCTGATGTGTAACCGTATAGTAATTGTTTCTCCTCTAAAGTCAACACTAACACCGTCTTGATCCAATATGTTCAGTACGATGTCTGAAATGAAACTGGTGTTTAACGGTAGGTATATTAAGTTTTGTGGCTTTTCAACAATTTTAAAACCGGGAGCTACTGTTGGATAAAATGTATGTAAAATATGCTGATTCACTCCCTCTCTATACGATCCGTGTATAATATTACACGTTACATCGATACTATTTACTTTTAATATTGTTACAGTTGTATTACCTGAATGAGTTGTTCCAGGAGTTAAGATTTTTTTGTTGTATCTGTAAATCCAAGTAAACTGCCAATCGAATGTTTCAAGCTGACATCAATATAGTATTTCGAAGTTATTTCTGCTTTTAAAGTATTATTGTTTCCTTTAACGGTGATATTTTCTTCTCCGAGTGTTTTCTGTAGTAATTGGTTTATATCATCAATTTCATAAGCTCCAGTTGGAAATGTAATTATTTTCAATTCTGAATATTTTCCTGAAGCATCTTTAGTTTCATAATAATGTAGTAAATTGTTCTTTCCTTCCGTAACATTAGGAATTGAGTTGTAGGTAGTCAAATCAAGTAATGCCGCTTCCCATAATCTTTCTTTGGATAGACGCAATGCTGGGAACAGCGTACTTTTCAATGTGGATGAATTTCCACTCAGGGACACTGTATACGATGACATCTCAAAGCTGACTGACACTCTTCGCTAGAAACTCCAAACATAAATGTCCACATATTTCAGTATTGTCAGGTTGTTCCCTTTTATAGTTGTAAAAAATATTTTTGGAGTTTCGAAAATAATGTTGAAGTTCTTTTGGCGGTGGTAGATTGCCAAAACTGTCAAAGTAATAAACGGTTTGTCCGAGTTTTTTATAGCATACCCAATGAGTACCTGGACCATAGGTGGAATCCAAATTTACTATTCCAGTTTCATTTTTCCATATTGTAATTGGTAATTCATCTTTCATAAAAACTCCTCGAAAGAATGGTATTTTTAAACATTTTACATAATCATTTAATTGATGATTTGTTAAAGCTTTATTTGGAATTATCAATTGATTTTTCTTATTTAGTACACACGGTACGGTCTTAGGTATAAACCTGCTCCGTTTTTTACCATTGACCAAATAGAAGCTTTCTTTACTTTTGCTTTACGAGTTCTACGACGTCTCTTCCTAATGTTTCCTCCTCTTTTGGGAGCTCTTCTCTTTGCAGGTCTTCCTCTGCGACGTCGTCGTCTTCCAGCACCAAATTTAGCTTTCGTTTTCATGGCTGTAGTTACTGCCCAAGCCGATGCTTTTTCTGCAATACTTGCGTCACTTGACTTTACTCTTTGCCAAGCCTTTTCCGCTAGAATTTTATCCGCTATTGATCTATTTGTTGAATCTTTATACTTTGAATATGCTATGTCGTGTTCTTTGCAAGCTTGATCTAATTTATTAATTCCAGGATCTCCTCTTGCTAAACGTTTTGCCAACTTAGTTCCAGGTCCACAATATTGATAACCTCCGGGCAGATGTAATTCGTATGGTAAAGCGTCTATCGCTCGATTTACAACAGCACCAACAGGAATCCGTTTGAGCAGGGATAATGCAGCTGATGTTATACCACGTCCTCTCTTGCCAATGTCTTGACGACGACTGAGCGATACGGTCTTCATTATGCTGTTTTATGTAACCAACGTCTTCACTCTATGAAATACTTTATGATAATGAATCCTTTTTTTGTGTATTCCATACTTAAATATTCACAAGCTTTACCCGTATATATCGATAATTGTATCTTTAATCCATTTTTCTCTCTTAGCACCTTCGATTTTATCGTGATTTGATTTACCAATTATATGATTATGCATATCAACAACTGCATTACCTACAAGATTCATTACATACTCTACATTAGTAGCATCTTTGTAATCTGTTGGATTATCAAGATTTGTGATACGTTTACCATTACATGTATACGCAGATGGATCGTTTGTAGAGGTTGCTATAACTTGATTAATAGTAGCAACATCATTCGGAGCTATTCCTGCTGATATGTTAGATATTCTTCTATTTTTTCCATCATATACGTTATTTATTTTATCTAAAACTATAGTTTGTTTTACAACAACACAATCCTGATCATCTTTACCAGATTTAACTTGGGTTAATCGTCTACCTTTACATATAAAATTAACACCAGTAGCTGATAGTTGTGGTACTTGTGTTAAAATAACAGCATCATGTTCTTCCGTGCCTAAACTTATATTTGACAATCTTTTATTTTTTCCATCCCACTTGTCATTTTTTAGTTGTAGTAAGGTAAACTTTTCACTTCCTTGCATAAACTCCTCACCTTTCTTTGACACCACCTGATTTTGTTTAACAAAAGCGGATGTTCCTTTTTTCAAGTTTTCATTCATTTGTCTCACGGTAGCAGCATCCGATGGAGTTGAACCATCTTCCAGATTGGACAACACTTTTCCATGACAATTAATAACAGCACTATTATATAAAATACAATTATCTTTAATGTATTTTATATTAACACCATCACTTTCTTCTTTAGGATATCCAATATCGTTTATAGTATATTTATAGAAGGAAAATCCATCTTTTTTCTTTTCTGGTATTACAGAGTGCAAATAACGCTTATTAATTGTATCTGTATCCTCGGTTGGATCTGCCACATTAGTTATTTTATAATTTAAAGCATTGTACCTTTTTCCACTTTTAGTCTTTTCCAACAGTAAAGCGTATTCCATTGCAGTTAGAAAATAGCCTTTATTAACAACATCTCCATTGTTGACTGGTTTTGCAACGTTAATAACCCTGTGAGATTTTGCATCATACAGTTGGTTATTGTCAAGTTTTAAACTTGTAGATGTTTCCTCCTTTACTGTTTTTAAATTTGTTGCATCTCCATCTTCTTCTGGATCTTTAACAAACTTTAAACGTTTATTATTTATATTATAGTCACCTTCGGGTGTTTGCGGTAATCCACTTCTTTTTCTGTTTTCTCCAACTTGAACTCCTAACGCGGAGTATCGTCCGAACTTGTCGACGCTCATGTTAGAACTGACACATTATACTCCTGTAACTCTTATATATCCGCGGATAATTATACGATTATGCCGCGATTCCTGAGTTCGTCAATCAGAGCTACCCATTCATTATTTAAACCTGTATGACCGGCTTCCATGGCTTCATGCAATAGTCTCATTCTATCAACCAATTTATTGATGTCGTTGTAGTAAATCACATTCGTATTGTATAGATTTTTCATCAATCCTTTGCCAGATGTTGAAGTATCTCCTTTACTCTTTTTACCATGTTGTTCAAGAAGTGATAAATCCATAAGTGATAAAGATTTTCTTTTCAGTGGTTGTCTCACCGCTGGTGCAGTACGTAATGTTGGCAGCTTTCGTGGAGGAAACAACTTTTTTATAACGATGTTATATTTTGTTGCACGTGAACGATTAATCATTGCATCCTTTAAGTAGTTTCTTTTATGAGCGTTAGTATTTTGTAGAATCTCCTTAAAAACACTTAAATCTTTGGATGAATATCTTAGTGGTATGTTTTTAAAAATTAATTCATATAGTCCTTTTGTTCCTTTATATTTATGCTCACCAATAATGATGTAATCGTCTTGTGTTATTTCAAGCTTTGAATCGCCAATCTTTAATTCATTCCCATCAATTCTTGCTCCGTATACATGTGATCTACTTAAATTCGGGTTTGATTTCATGTCATGTAGCATTTTTATTATATATTTTCTTCCAAGAGGTCCATGTTGTAATATATCGCTACTCAATTGAGTTAAATTTGGAATAGATTGTTCAGCTTCAGGTATTGGCTGTTCTTCTTCCTTTTCAACAATTGGTTTTTCTTCTTTTGTTTCTTCTTGTTCACTAGCACTTGTATATGAATCATCATCTTCTTCTTTTTTTATTGCTTGTACTTCTTGTTTAGAAACTGGTAGTAAAACATCTCCTTCATAACGAGGTTTACCAATAGTTTCTGATATTTGTTTTAAAGGTTCCGTAATAGGTTTAAATGTAGTCTCTAGAAATTCATCTCTTTCACTTAAACCCATCCTCAATGCACAATTTTTCATCCTAATAGAATCACTGAGTGATTTTATTTCTTTTAATAGTTTTTCTTGATTCGCCATGTTTACACTGTGAAGTTCAACGTGTAACTAGATGTAGCACTGGTAGTTCAACGCATAAATACAAATTTATCCAATCCTATACGATATCTACCATTTTTAATATCTTCTTCCTTCATAATAACGAGAAACCCATATTTCTCATTCCATGCTTTGCCGCACATCTCTTTAAATTTCTCAAATGTCATATCCGCATTTACATGATCATTATATATATGTTTTAAATTTGTTTCATCTTGCTTGAAGATGATCAACATATTTGCATTGTCTCTTATGAGTTGTTTTGGAATCTTACTGTATGTTTGACCAATATAAATGCTATCGATATTATGATGTCTTCCCATAGCGAAGTAATTCCTTATAGTGTCGTGATTTTCACAAGACACATCATCAAAAATAAAAATAGAAAATGGTTTTGCTTCATTTGGTTGCATAATTGTTTCGCTGGCATTAAACTTGTAGAAATTCACTTCAGGTACACTTGCAAGTACTTTATCCAATAATTGATATTTTGGTTGTTGCAATGATTTTGAAAAAATGTATATATTGTTAAAACGCAATCCTTTAGGATTTGTTATAAGGTTAAAAACAACATTAGTTTTTCCACAATTTGAAGGACCAGTTATTAGACATCTTATCGTATTTGGTAGTAATTCACCATGTTTACCATGATTTAACTTATCATTGTCAACTGTCAATTCATCAATATTATTGATATTAAATCGATCTTTTTGTTGTACAATCTCCATCTTGTGTCAAGGTTAAACACACAATGAGCTATTAAATTACTATACCAAGTCTTTTGAAGGAATCCATGAGTCTTCACTTTTATCGAATCCTAACCACCGGACTTTAACCATATCCTTTTTCCTTTGTAAAACCTTCTCAACAAGATATACATCACCGACATTTGATTTCAACAATTCATGTCCGTAGAATCCACCTTGAAGTAATTCACCCTTGTTATCCTTCAATAAGTAAGTTTCAGGTATAGTTGGTTGCACTTTATAAACTGTAAATACTTCATTAGTCCAATTTGGTAGATATCTTTTACTAAATACACCTTTGTATTTGCTTATACGAACTTTATCGTTGACCTTAAACTTTTTTGGTTGCAACCTTTCCAATTTAGGTGTTGTATTATTTCTGATGCGTTGTAATACAACTTTAGCATTAGCACTGTTTACTTGGATAGGTTTCATTCCGATGGTACGATGATATTTGTTGTTATATTCTTTTATAAGTTGTGATAATATGTCATACCACACGTATGATCCTCGTTTTGAAAATTGTTTGTACATCGCTCCTTTCAATGTTCTATTGAATCTTTCAATTATTGAAGCTTTAACTTCAGAATTTGTAGAATAATGATTTATTTGATATTTCTTCATCAAAGCTCCAAAGTCTTTATTAAAATATTCTTTTCCATCATCGGTCTGTAGATGTTTGATTTTGAATTTATTTCTTTGTATCGTTGTTTCCATAGCTTTAGTAACACTCTTACCAGTCTTATCCTTCAATGGTAAGGCGTCAGCTATTTTAGTAAAACAGTCTATAATTGTTAAAATATATTTAAAACCTTTGTTTAATTTACTGTGCGGTATCATTTCAATTAGATCAGCTTGATAAAGATCATTCATTCCCTTAATAATTGTACTTCTTCTGGGAAATCTTCTTCTTGCTGGTTTATGTAGTTCATTTACAATCTTGTCCTTCACACTTTCCATCTTTAGGTGTTGCTTTTACACCGCTTGTAAAAATACTGATCCGTACAATAGTTCATTCTCGTTTATATAGTTTGAATATAGGTCAAGGCCATTTTCATATTAGTGTAAAAAAGAGGAAACATGGCATTGAGCTTGCCATGTCCCCTCTTCTTTACGGAAAGGAAAAAGGAAGAAGGTAGAGGACGAAGAACACTTTTACTGGTCAATAGGGTTCAGGGAGTAGTGGCCGAACGGTAAAGTATTAATTTTATCTTCTAAAATATGGCGCTTGTCATCTTTGTAGCTTAATGCCCACTTTGTTTGTTTGACACTAAAAAGTTGATGATTATAACTTCTAATAGTATTGAACGTTGCAGTTGTTTCGACATCTTCAAACATCTTTTATAATGTTCAAACTGTACGTTCTTCTTCAGGAAAGAGGTTTTTATTCCTTTGGCCTTTTTTGTGACTTGATGTTGATTCCTTTCGCTTATGTACAGTTGAAATGAATATAGTTTGGACATTAATGCTACAATTTCCATCATCGGTACACCATTTGTTTCATCCTTAAATTTTCCCAATACTTTCTTGTTTCTGTCGTTGTCGTAATTTGGATGGTCCTTGGGATAATCTGAAAAGTCGAAATCATCTTTATATATAAAGGTGCGTAAATCTTCGTACATGTCATTTGTTTTAATCCAGTAAATTAGTGCATCCGTATCCATATATGCAATACCAATGTTCTCTCTTCCATAATAGTTAACCATCTTCTTATAATGAAACTCGTACATGTGTGTTTTGGAAATATCCAAGATTGACATTCCAAGATACAAAGGACGATCCATTACAACTGACTTCTTGTTCATGGAAATAACAACTAGATTTTCATTAATAATTACAGATGAACCAAAGTTTGGTTGTTGCACTAATTTCTGTAATTTTACTGGATCAGTTACCAATTTGATATCCTTATGTTTCCTTTTGTTTTCCAAAGTCTTGCCAAATATTGCGTTGTTCATTAGTTTGAAGAAATCTTTTTGAAAACTTGATGTAGCGGCAGCTCTTCTTCTTGTGTTATTGTCAATGTACGGTTTTAACCAACAAGATTGAGAAAATTGTAGTACTCGATTAATTTTTGTAATTTTCAATCCCAAGTCTAAGGCCTGTTGTATCATCCAGTAGTGTCCAACATACCTAGACTTGTTGGTTAAAGTCATCAATAATTTCGGCCATCTTCCAGTTGGAGAAACTTCAGTCTTCGGAAGAAGTGGTAAATCGTAATGTTCGTCGTGAAGATGTTCGGGATATTCAAAATCGACGTCAAATATGTAACCAGTTTCTCCATATTTCGGTATATCCATTATGTTTCCAATTGATTCTGGGTCTATCCATTTGAAATTATCATATGGAAGGGGATTCGACATTGCCCATCCGTATAAGTTATTTGCATCAAAATAACCCAGGAATGTTGTTGGTTTTGATGCATCATAATCGGGCAAATATTTGTTGTTCGCCTTAACATAACGTGTTACACTTTGCGTCAATCCTCCTCGAACTCCTGATTCTAACATCAACACCATATCTATATCTGTAAGAAGTTGTATTTTACAATTTGTTTCTTTTAACATGGCTTGCCACGCTAGTCCAGGCGAAGTGTACGAATGTAGAGGGTCTAATCCATATGACGCAAAACACGTATTTCTAAATTCTTCCATCACATCACATAATAAAGTCACATCTAATTTAACATAGAAGTCTGAATATTCCCCCAATGTTTTAAATCCTAATTCGTTCCATACTTTGCATGCATAATCATAATCATCTTGAGATATATCCATGTCGTACAGTTTACTTTTAAATTCTTCTTTTGGAGGTAGTGATGTTTCATTAAATCTTTCTAAACTGTCTATGTAATCATATGGGAAAACTCCTTTTCGAAGTACCAGATCCAGTTTATCGCTGTTTACAATCTTCTTCGTTTCGATTAAATCTTGTTTCCTTAGGTTTTCAGAAAGTTTGGACAAACTCGACGGCAAAAATCGGTAGGAGTCCAAGAATCTTAATTTGACGTTTCCAACTTCTTTGGAAAAACTTATAAACTTCTCTGAAGTTTCAGCTAACACATCGATTTTACCGTCGTCTCTTCCTAATTCAGGTATTATAAAATGAGCGTCGTACCCACTGAGATTATGCAGAACCACAGGAATAAATAGTGGTAAACGATAGCTCAAGTTGCATTTATTACAAGCAGCACCTCTGTAATAACCTGTGAGGTGGTCGTGATCTTTAACTTTATAATTCTCAATAGTAAAATCATTTTTGCACAAGAAACAGTGAGTCGCATTTTCATGTTGAATTTCTTCTTCTTCGTCCATCGGTTTCATTGGTACAATATCTGTATATAAGCTTTGTGTATTTCTAGCTATTGAATATAGGTGATCAAGAAATATTTTTTCCGCATTTTCACCACGATATACTAGAGGTTCTGAAGTTAATCCATATCTGTTTAAATGTTCTTCTGATAATGTTGATTTGACCATTAAACAAAAACTGTTTGGTTTGTGCATTTGATACTTTACACTTTTTCTTGCTTCACAATTTTCATCTTCAACTGGAACAAGTGTTGATTCAAAATCTGCATACACAACTAAAGGGATACGGTATTGATGGTGAACTTTTTCAAATGAAACGAATGCTCTGCTTTGCGGAGGTAAAATAATCTTTGCTTCATAATTATTGTTACATAATCTTTTGTGCTCTTGTAACCATTCTCTTCCTTGTCTTCCTTCTCGTTGAAAATTAAAACATCTCTTGCAAATCAACTTTTTATTTCTATTTTTTGAAAGTTGCTTATTAACAAGAGAGTCAAATTTCTTTATGTACACATAGTGAGAGACATCTCCTCGCGTTAGTAGTAGTAAATCCGTATGATCTGGTAGCTCTTTTTTTGCAATACGTAAAGGATACACTTTGTTTGAACTATCTAATGCAAAAACATTAATAGACGTGCCGGGATTTTTCTTTTCAAACTTTGATATATCTTTTGTAGAAACGGGATACGTTATTCCTTGAAAGTTATACCTGTGTCTTGCATCTTCATATTCTTGGTTGGGTCTACATGGATTTCGTAATACAAACTTTGACGTCATAGCATAGCGAAAACATTCATTATTTTCATTTTGAACATTAATACAAGACTTAGAATTTTCAATTCTTTTTGGCAAAGGAATATAACTAGATCCCATTAGTCCGTATCCATGTTTGTGAACTCTTATATCTAATCCTTCAATGCTTGTAAGACTCCATCCGGATCCTC